>CP106719.1:13989785-14372285 GCA_025503065.1 Gossypium bickii | reverse complement strand
GCGCTTCAATATAATTCCAGGAGTAAGCGCTATAGCTTTGCTTTTCAATACTCAATGCAGCGCTTGATCGAACCAAGCCTCCGCTATTTCAGAATCCCCTGTCGAATGGCCTGCTCTCTCCTGGTCGAAATAAAGGTTCAATTCCTTCCTTGAACCGTATTTGAGAGTTTCCTACCTCATACGGCTCAGTAGTCAATTCTTTTGGTGTCCCATTTTTTACCCTACCATATATCCAATTGAATGAGATTTCTCATAGATCTATCAATTTGTTTCGGGTTAACCAAAAGGGGTTAATTGCATGAGTTTCAAACTCTAATTTGGATTAAATTAATAATAAGTTTTATCTTTTCTCCCACCTTCAGAAAAATAAAGCATAGGCATTTTGGGGTGTCGTCTGTTAGATTTTTTCGAAAGGTAACTATCTCGATTTCATATCATATAGAAATTTATATAAAATCCTTGAAAAAGACTTCTTCCTCATAAAAAGGACTTACTGTCTTTGGGATCTAATGATACACCACTGCTCAATAACTTAGGGGATCGGCTCTATTACATAAGTCGATTCCTAATTTTTATCCCATATCATGACATAAATAAGCAGTTCTTATTTATTGTATCGGCTCAAAACCTCGCTAATTGATCTTAACCAAGTTGAGGGTCCCTAAGGGATGTAATTGAAGTAGTTTTAAACCGAGGCTCAAAATTGAAAGTTATGGCTATTTCGATTTTAGGGACTAAATTGAACAAAATATAAAACTTTAAGGGTATCAAAAAATGAAATTAAATAGGGTCATTCATGTCATGGTATATTTTATAAATTTTTGGTATTGATGGATTGGATGAAATAATTGTTTAGATCAAGAACCGGACCAAAGCATAATTAGTCGAGGAAAAACTAAAATTGTCGATTAGTCCTTGAAGAATAAACTTGTTTGACATTTTGATCAGGTAAGTCCATATGGTATTTATTTACTTAGTTTTTATGTATTTGAATTGTGTGTGTGTGTGTGTGTGTGTGTGTGTGTGTGTGAATTGGTATGATTAGGCTAGAATTGGACTAATTGAAAAGTGATGTTAATATGTGTAAAAGATGCCCGTGTAAACTTAGTAAATGTTAAGATACGATTGATATGCCAATAGGATTTTGTGTGCACTTGTATGAGATTGATTACAAATGTTACTAAGGTCCAACATTTGTTGCGGATTCTCAATTCTATGTGACACAAGTTTAGTTCGGACGAGTAATCAAATGTAACAACCTAATTTTTAGTGGTGCCAAAAAAAGTGGTTTCGGAACCCCATTTTTGCAGATCAGGTCCGTAAATATTAAATATGAATATTTTTAGAGTTGGTATAAAGATATATTAAAGTTTAGTTCTTCAAGTTTGTCTTTTAATTGCTTAATTAAGGTACAAAGATTAAATTGTAAAAGTCTTATCACTATAGATTTTTAAATAACAAAAGGTTCAAAATAGTAATTAAACCATTTTGCTTTATCAAATAGTGGAGAATGATGTTATTTTCTACTAACTTTGGTTAAATGTGATTAAACATATAAATGTAATCCGTGCACATTGTCATCATTATTTCTTTTTCTCCACTGAAACACACTAAATAAAAACCTAAGAAGCCAGTTTTGAAGCTTCAACACTTTCGGTCCTCAATTGTAAGTTAATTTCAAGTTAATTTCTTGTTTTTTTTATGTTTTTTAGGTCATGGAAACTTGATTTAGCTAGCCCATGTACTAGTTTGTAAAATTGTTAAAGCTTTTAAATGTTGCCATTGTTGATTTCTTAAATAAATTGGTGTTAAATTGATATATTTTAAGCTTAGATATGAAAAATGACTAGATTGTAAAGTTTAATTGTTAGTTTTTTTCATAAGGACTAAAGTGAATAAAATAAAAAATTATTGTGAAATTTTAGTAATAATAGCTAGTAGAGGTTCCTTAAGGGATGTAATTGAAATCAGGTTTCAAACTAAAGCTTAAAATTGGAAGTTATAACTATTTCAGTTTTAAGGACTAAATTGAATAAAATACAAAAGTTTAAGGGTATTAGAGAAATGAAATTATATTGGTTCATGGCATAACATGAAAATGTTTGGTATTGATGAATTGTTTAAAATAATTATTTATATCGAGAATTGAATCAAACTGAAGATAATCGAGGAAAAGCCAAAATTGTCAATTTGTCCCTGAAGATTCAATTTGTTTGTTGTTTTGACTAGGTAAGTTCATATTGTATAAATGTGTTTAATTTGTTATGTATTTGATTTGTGTATTTATGCTTGATTGTGAATTGATTGTGATAAATTGGTATAAAGGTGAGAGTTGGACTAAATTGTAAAGAAATATATATGTGTTAAGGATGCCCGATTGAACTTAGTAAATGTTAAGATATGATTTGGCATGCTAATAGGGTCTTGTGCACACTTGTACAGACTGATTGCAGATTATTACCGAGATCTAGCCTTTGTTACTGAAACACCCCAAACCCGGCCCACGAGCCTTGACCGGATCTGGTATGTTTCTTGAGTAAACGGTTCAAAACTTGTTTGTTACTTAGGAAAAATTCGAGTGGTTTTGACGAAAATTTGTGTTGAGTTCAATTGAAAACATTGTTATTTTTGAAATCAGGGATTTATTAAAATCTTGTTTTTAAATTAGAAGACATGTCGAATTTGTTAAAGATTTATCTTTAAATTGGAAATCATTTGTATTTAGATGTCAAAACATTTGAAGATTTATTTCAAAAACAAATTAGATAGCCTTTGATTTAACAATAATAATATCGTGATAAAAACAAATAAAAGCAAGCATAAAACAATTTAATACTTATGGCCTTATTACATCAGAAACAAAACCCTAAAATATAAATCCAAAAATACTTAGAAATAAATAGTCCAAAATAAAATAAAATATGAGCTAAGCATGGCCACCACTAAGCTCCTGCCGACCCGGTCCATTACTGAGCGTCACCTGAAAACATATCCCACAACGGGGTGAGTCAAACAGACTCAGTGTATAACAACCACACTAAGTCCTAATGATTCCGGCATACCAGATCATACATATACATATCACAATTTACAAATAATAATGCATTCCCGAACCCAAACCTAGATACCATCCGCTACACATCACCCGTATCAACCATCACACCGTGGGGACTACTAAGTCAACCCTCCATCCGCTACACATCATCGAAGGCAGTCGCTGCAGACGACGTGCTTATCGCCCTTATATATATTGTGGCATTGCCACCAGATAAAATTTTGTGACATGAGTCACCACATTCAGATTATGTGGTATAAACCACCAGATCACTTCCCCTTTCCAAATCACCCTTATGCCCCATGTCATGCAAACCATGCAAATATCATTCCATTTTTTTTATTCACATTCTTATAATTTCACATATGTGCCATAACAGATATTTATCATATTATACTCATAGTAGGAGTAGGTTTACGTACCTGAGTACTTTGTACCATTGCATGGTACCTAAGCCATATCTTTCACATTCTTAATAACACATGCATTAAAACAATACCATAAATCTATTAAGACTTAGGGTAGGGCTACACACCTGGTATACTTAACGAGTTCACTGAAATCCCGAAGAATCTAGATTTTATGCTCTAGATCTTAGTCCCTACATTCGGCCAACACTTAATATTTTAGCAAAAGCCTATTCGGCTATAAAACCAAATCCCAAAGGATTAACGTAATCAACTTCTTACCTTGCTGCTGATTTGACTACTAATCAAATCCCGAAAACTTTGTGATGCCTCTTCTTGCAATCGGCTAGACACTAAATCACTGAACTAGTTAGTTTTCGGCTTTTGGATAAATAAAGTATAGATCTAAATCATTGTTTATAGCCTTGGCCGAATATCAGATTCACTTACCTTGTGAATCTTAGATCCCGAAAAGTGCTACTTGCTCTTGATGCTGTCGAGATCTCTTAAATCTTGAAATCCTAAAGACCCTCTCCTTATAATCGACTATAGGCAAATCCTGAAAGATCTTTCCAAGTTTCGGCAACCTAGAATGTTGATGGAATTAGTTCTTAACTTTCGGCCAAAAGAAAAAGAATTGAAAATCGCATAACCACTAATCTTACCCTTAATACTGTAATCGACGGCTCCCTTGCTTGACTCCACAGAGAAATTCGGCTATGAGCTAGAAAGAACTTGCTTTCGGCTTTTGAAAGGTTGTGAAAAGAAGAAGGGAAAGGTTGACAACGAAAATTTGGCCTCAACAAAGATGAAAAGGAAAAATCTTGAGGGTTTCGGCAATGGTGGAATATAGATTCGGCTAGCACAAGGAATATTTCGGCTTTGACAAAATAAAAGAGAAAAGAAGGAGATGTCTAGAGAGAAAAGGGGTGAAAATTTCGGTACAAATGATAGAAGTGAGAAGAGAACAAATTTTCGGCACACCTATCCTACCAAAGCCGAAATTACCAACCAAAACACTCCTTATCAGCTTCCTCGTTTTTCTCCTACTTTCCCTCATCTTTACCCATCAAAAATATTTGAATAATTCAGCAATTATCCTTACTCTTAGCCGAATTTTAAAAGAGAGTTTAATCGCATCTAAAGCTCATCTAAGTGAAGCCCCTATAACATCCACCTCTCTCCTTTTTGTCAAAAAAAAAGCCCCAAAATGTTGCTTCCCTTGTGACTCGAACCCTGGCCCTTTTGTACATGCTTGTGGCGTCACTTACAGAGGCTTTAAGTGGCGCCTCCTTACCACTTTAACAGGCCCATTTTTGTGTCTAATTTCACCTATAATTTCTCTTAAGGCCTCCTCTGCCTAGCTTACTCTTTTAAACTTAAAACTTAATATTTTCTAAGGCATTTTTCCTACATTCTAAGGTTCACAAAAATTCATAAAACACATTCAAAATACACATAAGCATGCTACTTCATACAATTAAGCATTAATGCATAAGCCATAAATCCAGGATATTACAGTTCTACCCCCCTTAAAATAATTTCGTCCTCGAAATTACCTGGCTGAAATAAGTGAGGGTATTGTTGCCACATTGCTTCCTCCGGCTCCCATGAAGCTTCCTCCGATCCATGATTGCGCCATAACACTTTGACTAAAGGAACTGACTTCCTCTGTAACACCTTCACTTCTCGTTCCAAAATCTGAATCAGCTCTTCCTCGTAGGACAAATCTGGCCTTAGCTCCACCTCTTCAACCGGTACTACATGAGATGGATCCGCTCGGTACCGACGTAGCATAGAAACATGGAATACGTCGTGCATTTGCTTCAACTCCGTAGGCAGCTCTAACTGGTATGCCACTGGTCCAACCCGCTTCAATACCCGATAAGGTCCTATAAACCTTGGACTTAGCATCCCTTTCCGACCAAACCTCATCACTTTCTTCCAAGGCGAAACTTTAAGGAACACTTGTTCCCCCGAATTACCTTAAGATCTCCTTTCGCCTAAGATCTGCATACGACTTCTGCCTATCAGATTCCTCCTTTAACCGTGCCCGAATTACCTTAACCTTCTCTTCGGATTCTGCCACAATCTCTGGACCCAAAACTCGACGTTCCCCTAATTCTGTCCAACACGTAGAAGTGCGACACTTCCATCTATACAACGCTTCATACGGTGCCATCTGAATACTGGCCTGATAGCTATTGTTGTATGCAAATTCTGCTAACGTCAAATATTCTTCCCAACTTCCTCTGAAGTCTAATACACAACCTCTCAACATATCCTCTAACACTTGGATTACTCGTTCAGATTGACCGTCCGATTATGGATGAAATGCCGTAGTGAAATCCAATCTGGTGCCTAAAGCTTGATGTAGAGCTTTCCAAAACTGAGACGTAAATCTTGGATCCCTATCTGAGATAATCGACACCGGAACTCCATGCAACCTTACAATTTCCGCCACATACAACTTTGCTAACTTCTGTAAAGAATAGTCAACCCGCACTGGAATGAAATGTGCGAACTTTGTCAACCGATCCACTATCACCCATACCGAGTCCTTCTTAGTAGGCGTAAGGGGAAGCCCACTAACGAAGTCCATGGTGATTCTCTCCCACTTCCACTCGGAATCTTGATTGGCTGAAGCAATCCTGATGGAACCTGGTGTTCAGCCTTAACCTGCTGACACGTTAAGCATTTCCCCACAAATTCGGTAACTTCCCTCTTAAGACCAGGCCACCAAAACTGTTCCCTTAGATCTCTATACAACTTAGTACCTCCAGGATGCATAGCATAAGGGCTACTATGCGATTCCTGAAGAATTCTCTGCCTTAACTCCTTATTCTTTGGCATACAGACCTTACCTTTGAAACATAACACTCCATCGCTGTTAACACCATAATCCTCTAACTCCCCACTCTGCACTTGTCGCAACTTAGCACTTAAATCATCGTCTACCAACTGTCCCTCTTTCACCTCATTCAACCACATCGGCTTAACTTGCAATTCTTCAGCAAACTTCCATCGTCATACAAGCTTAGATGTGCGAACATCGCCCTCAGATCCGACACTACTTTCCAACTTAGGGCATCTACCACTACATTCGCCTTGCCTGGGTGATACTCTATGGAACAATCGTAGTCCTTTAATAATTCCACCCACCTTCACTGCCTCAGATTCAACTCCTTCTGAGTCAACAAATACTTAATACTCTTGTGGTTTGTGTAGATTACCGACTTTTCTCCATACAAATAGTGCCTCCATACCTTAAGAGCAAAGACCACTGCCGCCAATTCCAAATCATGCGTCGGGTAGTTAATCTCATGAGGCCTTAACTGTCGAGACGCATAAGCGACTACCTTCCCATCTTACATTAGAACACCTCCTAATCCTGTGTGAGAAGCATCACAGTACACCATGAAATCCTTCCCTGCCTCCGGTTGAATCAAAACCAGAGCTTCAGTCAAAACCCCCTTAAGCTGATCGAACAAGTCGTCTATCATTGGCAATGGGTACTTGTTCTTGATGGTCAAGTTATTCAATTAACGATAATCTATGCACATACGCATAGTCCCATCCTTCTTCTTCACAAACAAGACCGGTGCTCCCCATGAAGACACATTGGGTCGGATAAACCCACGATCAAGCAACTCTTGAATCTGAGCCTTGAGCTCACCCAACTCCTTTGGTGCCATTCTATACGGAGCAATTGACACAGGAGCTGTTCCAGGCAGCAAATCAATTCCAAACTCCACCTCCCTATCCGGGGGTATTCTAGGTAACTCCTCCGGAAACACATCTTCAAATTCTCTTACGGTCCTAACTCCACTAACTCCCCCTTCTTTTGCATCCAGCGCACTAGCGAAGGCCAAAAATGCCTTGCACCCCTTCCGAACCATCTTATCAGCCTTTAAAGTAGAGACTACGTTAGACAAGTAGTTTCTTCTTTCTCCTATCATAACTATCCTCTCATCCTCCGAGGTCCTTAACTCCATTCGCTTAGCGGCGTAATCCAATACAACTCGATGTTCCACTAGCCAATCCATGCCAAGTATGAGATCGAATTCTCCGAAGGACAGTTCCATCAAGTCGGCATGTAATACCACTCCCTAAATCTCTAGAGGTACACTCCGAAATATCTTGTTCACCACTACAGTTTGGCCCAATGGGCTTACTACAGTCATCTCCCTATCAGACAGTTCAGAGGCTATGCCTAGAGTTTCAACTACTCTACATGCAACATAAGAATGGGTAGAGCCAACATCAATCAAAGCAAAATAAGGCTTGTTCGCTATAAGGAACGTACCGGTTATGATGTCCGACGCGTCTCCATCCTCCCTTCGACGTACTGCATGCACCAGACTCGGCTGTCTTGCCTCTGTATTTCCAACACCTCGGCCCGGTGTTCCCCGTCCTCTTCTAGCACTGTTACCTCTACCATTCGGACCACGACCTCGGCGAGGTCGCGTGTCAGCCTCTTCCAATTTTTTGATTAGAACCTTAACCTGTGGGTCGGCTCCCATCAATCCTAATAGGACAGTCCTTAATCATGTGTTTCTTGGACCCACACTTAAAGCATCCTCCTGTCTTCTTCCAACACTCCCCTAAGTGCATCTTTCCACATTGAGTACAAGTACGACATCGCCCTCCTCGTCATCGTCACGACGACTCGCGCCCATCAACTCTAGGCCTCTTCTGCACATTCCCAGACGATCCTGACGATCCAAAACCTCTTTTCTGCCTGTTCTGATTCGTGTTTTGCCCTCACAGAGTCCTTAATCCTTTCAGCTACTTTAGCCTTCTCTACCAATGTAGAAAACTCCCGCTCCTAGTGTAGAGCTATTAACAACATCAGGTCATCCCTCAGTCCGTCTTCAAACCAGACACATCGCTCATGCTCCGTAGCCACTATTCCTCGAGCATATCGGCTTAACCTTAAGAATTCAGCCTCATATTCTGCTACGAACTTGTTCCCTTGAACCAGCCCCAGAAATGCCTTTCTCTGTGTATCGGTATAACTAGTACCAACATATTTCTTCTGGTACGCCGCCTTAACATACTCTCAAGTAAGATCCTCAGCTGTGGCACCATCCCTAACTGTGAGCCACCATTGATATGCCTCATCACGAAGTAGAGACACCATTCCATTCAGCTTCTCCTCAGCGGTCAGATCCAGCTCATCCATAATTCGCTCTGTCGCCTCCAACCAATACTCAGCCGTACTGGGTGCCACACCAGATACGCCACAGAACACCTCAGCTCCATTGGCTCGGAGTCACTCGGGTATAGATTTTTGAGCTCCTATACCTCCACCTGCTCCAGCCACCATCTCAAGAACTCGCAGCACCGCCTGCGATACTGCATCACCCCCCGTCTGCTCCTGATGCTCAACACCCACAGCTGGTGGTGGTGGTGCCTCATTATCGGACCCTTGACCAGACCTAACGGGTTTTGAAATGGTCATTCTGCCTCTACCCCGTCCTCCCACATTACGACCACGTCCCCTAGAACTCATTTCTACAATCGCGCTTTAATCTGATTAAGAAATTTTATGCATTAGTATTTTGTTCCACTGTTTATCCGCGAAGAAATTTTAGGAAAGGAGCTTAGTAGTAGTTCTTTCGATCAATCAAAGTTTTCGTTCCAAGTTTCCTACCCTAATTTAGAGAAACACAATCATTTGATAGTATCTACTACACACACATTCATCACTCGAATATTTTCGTCTGTTCTAACCCCGGGGTATTTTCGTAATTTGTCCTATAGGGGTATTTTAGTAATAAATCGGGGTCAATTTGAAAATCTTAATAAATCAAAGGTACTTGGAAATTTTCAAAACTCGAGGGTATTTTGGAAATTTTCCCCAAACCAAAGGTATGGCAGGAATTTTGGAAATCAGGGTCATTTTGGTAATTTTGTAAATCAGGGGTAATTGCGTAAATTTTCCAAATCAGGGTATTTTAATATTTTACAAAATAGGGTTTCTGGTATTTTGAAGAATATCTTAGTAAAAATCGAAGGTAGCATGGTAATTTTTAAAATTTTTCAAACCAAGGGCATTTTAGTAATTTTACAACTATGGGTACTTAGGTAATTTTTGTAAATCGAGAAAAACTTCCAAAAAATAATTTTCCTACAAACCAAAGGGGTAATTTGGTGATTTTAAAACTAGGGTTTTATAAAAATACGGCTAATCCCTTTCGGGTTTTAAGCATTGAGTTTAGCCTGTGAATAAGTCCTCTTGGTTAGGGTGAACCGTCACTACGCACCAGGTAGGATTCCAGCGAAGAGGAGGTGAGTCACTAGGACTGCTTAAATACCAAGCTCTTCCTGAATCTAATCCTAGACATGCGCACAATGGTTGCCACACCCTAACTCGACGACTTAGCCACAGGTTTGTTTTAATTAGGCTTTAAGTCTTATGTAATTCTTATGTTGGGGAAAACTAATCCTAGGGTTCAATAACTTACTATGCTAATCTACGTTCCTGATATACCCTTCTACAAATCATACCATAAATCACACAATAGTTAGGAGTACTTACCTGGTAGACTTCGGGTCGGAGACTTAGGTGCCATGCCAGAAAACCTGCTCATTTCACAAAATCTTTCACAAAATTCATTTGGGCTTAATTTTGAAAACATTATGGGCTTTAAACCCAAGGCCGAGAGTTTAAAACTGGGCTCGGATACCAAGCTGAAACACCCCAAACCCGGCCCACGAGCCTTGACCGGATCTGGTATGTTTCTTGAGTAAACGGTTCAAAACTTGTTTGTTACTTAGGAAAAATTCGAGTGGTTTTGACGAAAATTTGTGTTGAGTTCAATTGAAAACATTGTTATTTTTGAAATCAGGGATTTATTAAAATCTTGTTTTTAACTTAGAAGACATGCCGAATTTGTTAAAGATTTATCTTTAAATTGGAAATCATTTGTATTTAGATGTCAAAATATTTGAAGATTTATTTCAAAAACAAATTAGATGGCCTTTGATTTAACAATAATAATATTGTGATAAAAACAAATAAAAGCAAGCATAAAACAATTTAATACTTATGGCCTTATTACATCAGAAACAAAACCCTAAAATATAAATCCAAAAATACTTAGAAATAAATAGTCCAAAATAAAATAAAATATGAGCTGAGCATGGCCACCACTAAGCTCCTGCCGACCCGGTCCATTACTGAGCGTCACCTGAAAACATATCCCACAACGGGGTGAGTCACACAGACTCAGTGTATAACAACCACACTAAGTCCTAACGATTCCAGCACATCAGATCATACATATACATATCACAATTTACAAATAATGATGCATTCCCGAACCCAAACCTAGATACCATCCGCTACATATCACCCGTACCAACCATCACACCGTGGAGACTACTAAGTCAACCCTCCATCCGCTACACATCATCGAAGGCAGTCACTGCAAACGACGTGCTCATCGCCCTTATATATATTGTGTAACATCCTAGATTAGGGGTTATGCGTTTGTGCATAATTCATGAGTTAGTAGGTTTTGGCAGTGTTTGGAAGTGTATTAAGGGTTTTTAGACTTCTAGGATGGAAGAAGAAAGCTTTGGAAAATTATTGGTTTTTAAGTAAAAAGGGGAGCTAGGTAAATGAGGCTTTAAAAGAAACTCCGTGTGAAGCATGACACAAGGAACCATGTGGTAAAATGGCATGTTTTATGAATTATGAATGTGTTATGTGAATTCTAGAAGTAATGAAATGTATGGAAATGTAAGGAAATATGGAAATGTAAGGAAATGTCAGGAAACGTATGGAAATGTAAGGAAATGTAAGGAAATGTATGGAAATGTAAGGAAATGTAAGGAAATGTATGGAAATGTAAGGAAATATATGGAAATGTATGGAAGTGTATGGAAATGTGTGGAAATGTGTGGAAATGTATGGAAATGTAAGGCAATGTAGGGAAATGTAAGAAAACGTAAGGAAATGTAAGGAAATGTATGGAAATGTATGGAAATGTAAGGAAATGTAAGGAAATGTGAGGAAATGTATGAAAATGTAAGGAAATGCAAGGAAATGTAAGGAAATGTCTTGTCTTGGAAACGTAGGGAAATGTCCTGAAAATGTAAAGGAATAAAAGAGGAACGTGAACATTTATGGAAACTAGGAAATGTAAGGAAATGATTCAAAATGGAAAGTGAACATTTCGGAAACTTGGAAATGTAAGAAAATGGCAAGTTTATTGAGCCGATCGAAAAATTTTAGGAAACTTAGAAATGACTTAGAAATGTCAAGTTTTAAAGTTTAAAATAGGAAATTAAGGTAACGTGGCCTTAAAAGAAAAAGTTTGTGAAATTTGACACACAAACAGGTTTGGAAAAGTGGCCTGAAGATGGCACTTAGGGCCTATGGAAATGGCGCCATGTGCAAAAGGCATGGGCTCAGGTTCGAGCCACTTGGGAAGCAAATAAATGAAGTTTTATTTTTGCTTCCGTAAGACCGAGGTGGACGGCACATGCTTCTAGAAAGGAGGTGTTTTATTTTCATAAATATTCGATTAAAAAGGTGATAAATAAAGGATTTTTAAATTGGATTATTTAGAAGAGATAAATATTGGATTAAACTCTTTTATTTATGATAATTAAAGGATAAAGTTATCAAAATAGAAGAGTGGTGGCCAAGTAAAGGACTCTAGCTAGTAATTTTGGCTATAAAAGGAAGAGTAAGGCTATTCTTCATTCATTCTTTTCTCTTCAAGAAAACCTCTCACAAATTCTCTAAAATTTCTCCTATTCTCTCTCGCTAATTTTCTCTGCCATTATTCTCTTTATTCTCTTTTCTTTTCTTCTTCTCTTTTCTTTTTCTTTTTCTTCATCTGTCAAGCCAAAACCCTTTTCTTTTGATCCTCGACTAAAACCCCATAGCCGAATCTCTCGTGGCTCTCAGGCAAGGAAGCAATCGACTAAGGTATTAAGGTAAGAACAATCAATTTTGTTCTTCTAATTCTTCTAATCGAGATCTAGGGAATAATCTCTTCTATTGTCTCTTAGCCGATTATTAAAGAAGAATATCGGGATTTCAGATTCAAGGAATTCCGCTAATCGTGAAGATAGATCATTCGGATTCAAGATTTAAAAGGTAAGTATCAAAATAAATTGCCAAGGCTATTTTAATATATATGTATATGGATTATTAAAAAGCGAAAACTAATGAAGTGATATGGTGTTAAATAAATCACAAGGAAGGAATACCAAGATTCGCACTTGGTTCTTGAAAACAATTCGGCAACAAGGTAAGAAATACAAATCCTACTAGGATTTGGTTTTAAAGTCAAAAGGGGTTTATTATGTATGTTAATAATGGGGCCGAATATAGGGATTGAGATCTAAGGTAATGAGATCAATTTCTTGGGATTTCAAGGAATCTATTAAGCAAATCTGTGTGTACTCACACTAACTTTCAATATATATATTATGGCAATAATCGTTTTAATATATGAATGTGTATAAGAATGAGAATGTGGCTAAGTACCACAGATGTGGCAAAAAAGTACCCAAGTACGTATTCCTACTCTTGGTAGGATTATGAATGTGTTATATTCTGAAAAGTGACATGAATGTGAATTTAAGTATGATATGAATGATATGTAATAATTGGGGCATTTGGGATATATGTGAAGGGAGAAAGTGAAGGTGATGACTACGGTCTCACCAACGAAATATGGTGGCTACGGTCCCATTAATTGAATATGGTAACTTCGGTTACATCATTCGAATATAGTGTCTAAAGACACAACGTAAGTGGGCGATGAGCACGCCGATCGCAGCTGATCGCTTCGATGGTGTGTAGCGGATGGAGGGTCGACTTAGTAGTCCCCACTGTACAAAGTTGGTGCGGGTGGTGTGTAGCGGATGGACAAATAGGCTTGGGTTTGGGTTGCATCATCCTTTATTTTGTATGAACATGAAATTGATATGACTTGTATGCCCGAATTGTTGAAAATTAGTATCAGTGTACACATTGAGTCTCATGGACTCACTTCTGCTGGGAAATTATTTTTCGTGTGATGAGTAATGGAATGGACCGGCGGGCAGGAGGTAAAGGTGGCCATGCAACACTTGAAGAATTTATTAGAATTTGGACTCTATTTAAATTTAGTACTTTAAAATTTTATTTTGGGTTTGAATGATGTAATAAGGCCATAAGGCCCAGTTGGATTTCCTTTACTTCTGCTTATTTTTATTTGATGATGATACAACATATTTTTGATTAAAGTTAAGTAAATTTATTTCTTTTAAAATGATAAACCCTAAAATTATTTTGTCACCTTATTTAAGTTGGATTTTCAAAATTTATTAAATGGGTTCCAATTTAAGCCCAACCCAAAACGAATTTTTCTTAATTACACAAATTTTCTCTAAGTTAATCAGGACATTGAAAAGCGGTTTACTTAAGGAACATACCAGATCCGATTCAGGCTCGTGGGCCGGGTGTGGGGTGTTTTAGCTTGGTATCAGAGCCCAGTTTTAAACTCTCGGCCTGTGGGCTCAGGCCCAAAACGTTTTCAAATCGAGCGAAATGAATTTTATGAAGTATTTCGAAAATAGCGAGTTTCTCGCATGGCACTGAGTCTCCGACCATGATCCACCGGTAAGTACTTCGACTTCGTAGTGATTTGAATATGTGATCTCAGATGGGCTTTTATGGAAACGTGAGATTAGTGAACTAGGATCTATTGAACCCAGGACTAGTCTACTCAAACACAAGTGCATAAGACTTAAGGACCATCAAACAAACCTATGACTAAGTCGCCAAGTTAGGGTGTGGTAACCATTGTGCGCATGTCTAGGATTGGATCCGGAAGAGCCTGGAACTTAAGCAGTCCTAGTGACTCACCTCCTCTTCGCAGAATCCTACCAGTGCGTAGCTTCTGGTTCACCCTAACCAAGAGGACTCAACCACAAAGCTAAACTCGATAACTAAAACCTAAAGGGAACTAGCCGTGTTTTTATAAAAACCCAAGTTTTAAAACTCTTAAAATTATTTTTTTAAATTTGTGAGAACTATTTTTACAAAATTATTGAAAAATTTTCGATTTATGAAATTATAAAAATACCCCTAGTGGTAAATTACAAAATGCCCTTGGTTTATGAAATTCCCAAAATACCCACATTCTTATCAAGATTTCATTACTTTAGAAAATGTTCAAAACCCTAATTTTCAAAATATCAAAATACCTTGATTTGGAGAAAAATTTACTTAAATTGTCCCTAACTTACAAAATTACCAAAATGACCTCGATATATAAAATTTTTGCAACATCGCTGTTTTGGAAAGTACAATTCTCAAAAGAACCCTCAAAGTTTTGCAACTTTTGAAATATCCTCGATTTATCAAATTTTCCCAAATTTACCTGGTTTGTGAAAAATTACCAAAATACCCCGAGGTCTAAAATTACCGAAATACTCCGAATTTTAAAAATTTTCCAAAATACCTGAATTTAAAATCACCAAAATACTTTCGACAAAATCACCAAGGAACTTTTTCTTTTGAAAAATTACGAAAATGCCCTGTAGGAAAAATTACGAAAATACCCACAGGTAGTGGAAAAACAACAACAATGAAAACTACAACATTTCTCGAATGAACGAAAGTTCATAATTGATTGTTAGATGTATGAATGAATGAAAAGATGTGTGCATGTATGAATACGAAAGAACCACTCTTAAATACTTTTTCATAAATCGCTCGCTGTTAATCGAGTGAAACAAAAGTTTTGATGCATAAAACTCGTTAACTGCATTAAATCGCGACGTTAGAAATAAGTTCTAGGGGACGTGAACTTAGAGATTGTGCCTAGAAAGTATGATGGTTCTATTAAGATCAGAGTGCGCAGCGTAAGCATAGTGCGGTGAGAAGGATGGTACGACTGTTAGTAAGTAATTTCGAGGACGAAATTATTTTTAAGGAGGGTAGAACTGTAACATCCTAGATTAGGGGTTATGCGTTTGTGCATAATTCATGAGTTAGTAGGTTTTGGCAGTGTTTGGAAGTGTATTAAGGGTTTTTAGACTTCTAGGATGGAAGAAGAAAGCTTTGGAAAATTATTGGTTTTTAAGTAAAAAGGGGAGCTAGGTAAATGAGGCTTTAAAAGAAACTCCGTGTGAAGCATGACACAAGGAACCATGTGGTAAAATGGCATGTTTTATGAATTATGAATGTGTTATGTGAATTTAGAAATAATGAAATGTATCGAAATGTAAGAAAATATGGAAATGTAAGGAAATGTCAGAAACGATGGAAATGTAAGGAAATGTAAGGAAATGTATGGAAATGTAAGGAAATGTAAGAAATGTATGGAAATGTAAGAAATATATGGAAATGTATGGAAGTCTATGGAAATGTGTGGAAATGTGTGGAAATGTATGGAAATGTAAGGCAATGTAGGGAAATGTAAGAAAATGTAAGGAAATGTAAGGAAATGTGTGGAAATGTATGGAAATGTAAGGAAATGTAAGGAAATGTGAGGAAATGTATGAAAATGTAAGGAAATGCAAGGAAATGTAAGGAAATGTCTTGTCTTGGAAATGTAGGGAAATGTCCTGAAAATGTAAAGGAATAAAGAGGAAAGTGAACATTTATGGAAACTAGGAAATGTAAGGAAATGATTCAAAAATGGAAAGTGAACATTTCTGGAAACTTGGAAATGTAAGAAAATGGCAAGTTTACAGAGCCGATCGAAAATTTTAGGAAACTTAGAAATGACTTAGAAATGTCAAGTTTTAAAGTTTAAAATAGGAAATTAAGGCAACGTGGCCTTAAAAGAAAAAGTTTGTGAAATTTGACACACAAACAGGTTTGGAAAAATGGCCTGAAGATGGCACTTAGGGCCTATGGAAATGGCGCCATGTGCAAAAGGCATGGGCCTGGGTTCGAGCCACTTGGAAAGCAAATAAATGAAGTTTTATTTTTGCTTCAGTAAGATCGAGGTGGACGGCACATGCTTCTAGAAAGGAGGTGTTTTATTTTCATAAATATTCGATTAAAAAGGTGATAAATAAAGGATTTTTAAATTGGATTATTTAGAAGAGATAAATATTGGATTAAACTCTTTTATTTATGATAATTAAAGGATAAAGTTATCAAAATAGAAGAGTGGTGGCCAAGTAAAGGACTCTAGCTAGTAATTTTGGCTATAAAAGGAAGAGTAAGGCTATTCTTCATTCATTCTTTCTCTTCAAGAAAACCTCTCACTAAATTCTCTAAAATTTCTCCTATTCTCTCTCGCCAAATTTTCTCCGCCATTATTCTCTTTATTCTCTTTTCTTTTCTTCTTCTCTTTTCTTCTTCTTTTTCTTCATCCTGTCAAGCCAAAACCCTTTTCTTTTGATCCTCGACTAAAACCCCATAGCCGAATCTCTGTGGCTCTAGGCAAGGAAGCAATCGACTAAGGTATTAAGGTAAGAACAATCAATTTTTTTCTTCTAATTCTTCTAATCGAGATCTAGGGAATAATCTCTTCTATTGTCTCTTAGCCGATTATTAAAGAAGAATATCTGGATTTCGATTCAAGTAATTTCGCTAATCGTAAAGATAGATCATTCTGGATTCAAGATTTAAAAGGTAAGTATCAAAATAAATTCGGCCAAGGCTATTTTAATATATATGTATATGGATTATTAAAAGCCGAAAACTAATGAAGTGATATGGTGTTAAATGAAATCACAAGGAAGGAATACCAAGATTCGGCACTTGGTTCTTGAAAACAATTCGGCAACAAGTTAAGAAATACAAATCGCACTAGGATTTGGTTTTAAAGTCAAAAGGGGTTTATTATATATGTTAATAATGGGGCCGAATATAGGGATTGAGATCTAAGGCAACAGATCAATTTCTTCGGGATTTCAAGGAATCTATTAAGCAAATCAGGTGTGTACTCACACTAACTTTCAATATATATTATGGCAATAACTGTTTTAATATATGAATGTGTATAAGAATGAGAATGTGGCTAAGTACCACAGATGTGGCAAAAAAGTACCCAAGTACGTATTCCTACTCTTGGTAGGATTATGAATGTGTTATATTCTGAAAAGTGACATGAATGTGAATTTAAGTATGATATGAATGATATGTAATAATTGGGGCATTTGGTGTAACATCCCAAACCCGGCCCACAAGCCTTGACCGGATCTGGTATGTCACGGAGTAAAAACGTTTTGAAAAGTTCAATGAAATTTTCAAATTATGGGGGTAATAAAATGGTGTTTGCTAAAACTTAGATGGGTTGGCTTGATAAATACGATAGGGTTGAAAACTTTTCCTTTTTCCTTTAAAACTATTTGAGCATTTAAATTTTAGAACATTAGAGTGATCAATAGCTTAGAAAATTTCGTCACCCGATGGTAGCATTTTTGAAAGCAGCGTATGAGTACTTATTTTTGAAAACGTTACTTTAACCGATTTGCTTTATGAGTTCATAAGTTCGCGGATTATATAACAAAGTAAAAGCAAATACCTAACATCCAAAATAATAATAAGCGGCCATATTACAACCCAATCGAATTGTAGTGAATAATAAACTTAAAGCGGGCAAGGTAAAATTTGAAGTCCACAAAACAAACATGGCCGCCTCGAGCTCTCCCCGGCTCCGCATCCGCGCTCTACTCACCTGCAAGATGATATGGGAAGGGGTGAGTCACCAAGACTCAGTGTGTAAATCCCCAACCCGGAAGTAACACTCATACACAAGATATTAGTATGACATGCAATTATGCAACCCAACCTAGCCATCCATGCTCCTTTTTCTACCCCGTGTGGTACCAAACCACCTGGTGGTGCAAAACACTGGTGACCCGAAGTCACGATCAAATGATGGGGCCAACCCATCGTGTGATACCAAATCACTGGCATCGATCCCGTATCTCAAATGTGGGGCCAACCCACGGTGGTACTAAGCCACGTGGACGAGACGCTATGAGGTGCCAAACCTGCGGAGGTACCAAAACCCCGTGACCAGTAGCCACAATGTGTTACCAAAACACCGTGTCCGTCGACACGATTATTACTCCTCTCATCAATCCCACCATCATCATGCTCACATAACAAGTATCATGATCTTATATATCATGCATTCGTATATAGCATAGCATTTAACAAAGATATGATGGCATACAAAACATATATCGTAGGTCGAGTAATGGGGACTTACCCGAGAACCAAGCTTATGCCCACTAGGCAAAGTTACCACATGAGAGGTTATAATCATCATTAAACAACAATTTATACTAACAAAGTGTGTAAGAGCTTACACACCTATTTAATCGAAGATTTAACTAGCAATCCCGTGCCTATGCGATATTACAGAAGTCCCGAATTAGTCCTCGTAACGTTCCTATATTCGGCCATCATAGATTATTATTAAGGGGGTCTAACAATCCAAAAGGGTTGGTCATATTACAACAGAATAGGGCCTTAGGCCGAACCTTGATTAGCACTAACCAACGTGATTTGAAGACCGGAACTTGATTCCTAGCCTAAAAGTCCCCTCCTAAAAACATAGTGCATAAATCGGTTACGCAAGAATACCAAGAATGGCCTTTGGCCGAAATTCTTAACTACTTCTAAGCTTACCGAAATCCCAAGTTATTGTTTGACTTGTTGAGATTCTCAGAAGAATCAAAATCCAAAGTGCTCCTTGGTGTCGGCAAAATATTCGGCCTTCACAAAGTAAAGAAAACAGACGATGTCATGAGTTTTGGCCAAGAACAAGTTGAAAGGAAGGAGAACAAGGCCAAGGAAATTTCACCCTCTTACTCTACTCAAAGCCGAATGTAAATGCTCCTAGCGATGTCCTTAATTTGGCCATGAATAATTTGGAAAGGAAGAAGATAACTCAAAGCCTAGGCACCTCTTTGCCAAAAGAAACCGATTATCCAAGCCTTTCAACCCTCCTTCACTCGGCCATGCACAAAGGGAAGAAACATAGCTATGCTTGAAGAAATTTGGCCTAGCTTCCTTCTTGTCTAAAACACCTTCAAACCGAGAGTGTCAAGCCTTTCCTATTTCCCTTATTCGGCTAGCACAAAATGAAGTAAGAAGCACCAAAAGTTTCGGCCATGCTCAACTTTTGTCAAACCTTATGGCCGGCCATGCTTCCTCCTTGTTTTACTTGCCCAACACCAAAGAAAATAATAAAACCTTATTTGTTAAAACATTCTCCCATCTCTATTGGAAAAAGAGTGCACCCTTATTATTGTTTAATGTTCCCACAATATTCTCTCCATATTCAACAAATAAATTAAGAGGAAAACAAATTAACCCATGCTTCAAAAAAAATAAGATATAATACTAAAAGAATAAAAGAAACATGCAGCCAACAAGTCTTGTTTCCCACGTGTGCATGTGCATGCCAATACCCCAAACGCCGGCCAAAGCAAAAAGGAAATGCTTCCAGGCGCTGCGCATGGGTTTCGAACCCCGGACCCGAAGCAGTCCTCTCCAAGCTTTAGCCACTCGGCCAGCTTGTCTTTCATGACATAATGCGTCGGAAATTCCTCTTAAACACTCGGTCCCTGGCCCTGCACGCATAAATGCCAGAGACAAAAAGGACAACAAGCACGTTCATGCGCCACCTTCGGGTCTCGAACGCGAGACCTGAGGCAGAATCCCCCACGCTTCAACCACTCGACTACTGGCATTTCATGACATGATTCGGCAAAGCTTTCTTTTAAACCTATGCTTCATTGATCCCTAATGCTTAAATGCTAAGCAGAAATAAAAATGCTCGCGTGTCCCCAAGGGTGCTCGAACGTGCGACCCCAAGCTGAAATGAACCATTACGCCCCTGGCCACTATGCCAAGGCATCAATTATGACATGAACCCATCTCAAATTCCTTTTGAGTCTTCCTTCGCGTTGACGCCAAAACCAAAATTAAACTTGTCTTGCGCTTTCGTCAGGACTCGAACACGAGTCCTTGAGGCAGCAATTGGGCATCACGCCCCCACGCCACTCGGCCAGGGCATTCAATATGCCACAAGCCTGCTACAATTATTATTTAAACCCTCCTTCGCCTAACACTCCTTCAGCGCCAAAAATAAAACTTCCTCCACGCGACTCGAACCCTCGCCTAGTCGCGCCTTCTAGCCTTCTTTGCAGCTTCCTTACCACTCCGCCAGCCATGCTCTTGTGTCAAACTCGCCCTAATTTAATGATAAGGCTTATACACTTGGCCCTTTCCATCCCAAGAGCTTAAAGAACCTTCTTAACCCTATACCCGGCTAACTCGGGATTTTGGCTAAACCATGACATATGCATTTAAATCAGGAAAACCCACGATAAATACTCGTATGGCAAATGACCCCTAATGCAGGATGTTACATTTGGGATATATGTGAAGGGAGAAAGTGAAGGTGATGACTATGGTCTCACCAACGAAGGAGCTGACTTCGGTCTCACCAACGAAATATGGTGGCTACGGTCCCATTAATTGAATATGGTAACTTCGGTTACATCATCTGAATATAGTGTCTAAAGACACAACGTAAGTGGACGATGAGCACGTCGACTGCAGCGACTGCCTTCGATGGTGTGTAGCGGATGGAGGGTCGACTTAGTAGTCCCCACGGTGTACAGGTTGGTACGGGTGGTGTGTAGCGGATGGACAAATAGGCTTGGGTTTGGGTTGCATCATCCTTTATTTTGTATGAACATGAAATTGATATGACTTGTATGCTCGAATTGTTGAAAATTAGTATCTTGTGTACACATTGAGTTCATGGACTCACCGTTGGGGAAATTATTTTTCAGGTGATGAGCAGTAATGGACCGGGTCGGCAGGAGGTAAAGGTGGCCATGCAACACTTGAAGAATTTATTAGAATTTGGACTCTATTTAAATTTAGTACTTTAAAATTTTATTTTGGGTTTGAATGATGTAATAAGGCCATAAGGCCCAGTTGGATTTCCTTTTACTCTGCTTATTTTTATTTGATGATGATGATACAACATATTTTTGATTAAAGTTAAGTAAATTTATTTCTTTTAAAATGATAAACCCTAAAATTATTTTGTCACCTTATTTAAGTTGGATTTTCAAAATTTATTAAATGGGTTCCAATTTAAGCCCAACCCAAAACGAATTTTTCTTAATTACACAAATTTTCTCTAAGTTAATCAGGACATTGAAAACCGGTTTACTTAAGGAACATACCAGATCCGGTTCAGGCTCGTGGGCCGGGCGTGGGGTGTTTCATATTGTGGCATTGCCACCAGATAAAATTTTGTGACATGAGTCACCACATTCAGATTATGTGGTATAAACCACCAGATCACTTCCCCTTTCCAAATCACCCTTATGCCCCATGTCATGCAAACCATGCAAATATCATGCCATTTTCTTTATTCACATTCTTATAATTTCACATATGTGCCATAACAGATATTTATCATATTATACTCATAGTAGGAGTAAGTTTACGTACCTGAGTACTTTGTACCATTGCATGGTACCTTAGCCATATCTTTCACATTCTTAATAACACATGCATTAAAACAATACCATAAATCTATTAAGACTTAGGGTAGGGCTACACACCTGGTATACTTAACGAGTTCACTGAAATCCCGAAGAATCCCTATTTAATGCTCTAGATCTTAGTCCCTACATTTGGCCAATACTTAATATTTTAACAAAAGCCTATTCGGCTATAAAACCAAATCCCGAAGGATTAACGCAACCAACTTCTTACCTTGTCGCGATTTGACTACTAATCAAATCAGAAAACTTTGTGATGCCTCTTCTTGCAATCGGCTAGACACTAAATCACCGAACTAGTTAGTTTTTCGCTTTTGGATAAATAAAGTATAGACCTAAATCATTGTTTATAGCCTTGGCCGAATATCAGATTCACTTACCTTGTGAATCTTAGATCCCGAAAAGTGCTACTTGCTCTTGATGCTGTCAAGATCTCTTAAATCCTGAAATCCCGAAGACCCTCTCCTTATAATCGACTATAGGCAAATCTCGAAAGATCTTTCCAAGTTTCGGCAACCTAGAATGTTGATGGAATTAGTTCTTAACTTTCGGCCAAAAGAAAAAGAATTGAAAATCGCATAACCACTAATCTTACCCTTAATACTGTAATCGACGGCTCCCTTGCTTGACTCCATAGAGAAATTCGGCTATGAGCTAGAAAGAACTTGCTTTCGGCTTTTGAAAGGTTGTGAAAAGAAGAGGGGAAAGGTTGACAATGAAGATTCGGCTTCAACAAAGATGAAAAGGAAAAAGCTTGAGGGTTTCGGCAATGGTGGAATATAGATTCGGCTAGCACAAGGAATATTTCGGCTTTAACAAAATAAAAGAGAAAAGAAGGAGATGTCAAAAGGGGTGAAAATTTCGGCACAAATGAGAGAAGTGAGAAGAGAACAAATTTTCGGCACACCTATCCTACCAAAGCCGAAATTACCAACCAAAACACTCCTTATCAGCTTCCTCGTTTTTCTCCTACTTTCCCTCATCTTTACCCATCAAAAATATTTGAATAATTCAGCAGTTATCCTTACTCTTAGCCTAATTTTAAAAGAGAGTTTAATTGCATCTAAAGCTCATCTAAATGAAGTCCTTATGCCGTCCACCTCTCTCCCTTTTTGCCGAAAATAAAAGCCCCAAAATGTTGCTTCCCTTGTGACTCGAACCCTGGCCCTTTTGTACATGCTTGTGGCGTCACTTACAGAGGCTTTAAGTGGCGCCTCCTTGCCACTTTAACAGGCCCATTTTTGTGTCTAATTTCACCTACAATTTCTCTTAAGGCCTCCTCTGCCTAGCTTACTCTTTTAAACTTAAAACTTAATATTTTCTAAGGCATTTTTCCTACATTCTAAGGTTCACAAAAATTCATAAAACACATTCAAAATACACATAAGCATGCTACTTCATACAATTAAGCATTAATGCATAAGCCATAAATCTGGGATATTACAGTTACGGGCTCGAAGATACATGTGACACATGTTTAGCATGGATTGGTAACCTAATATCGTTTTAAAGGTTTAGCCTAGACGTATAACTTGAAGTGTATATATACTTAGCTTGGACAAATAATCGGATGCGTTGTTATAGAGGTTTAGCTTGGACGGGTAACATAACACGAATATATTTAGCTTAGACAATCAATTGGTGTAATTGAGATATCTATGTATCCAAATTCATTTACTAGGGTTCATCGGGCAAAACAAATTGCATGAATTGAAAAATTGAAATAATACATAATGATCTTGATATTCATTTGTGAAATGTCAAATTTGAACTTGAACAAGGTATTGAAGAAATGACATTAGCATGTATGCAATTGCTCCATTCCATGTGAAACACCCCACACCCGGCCCACGAGCCTGGACCGGATCTGGTATGTTCTTCAAGTAAACCGATTTCAAATTCTTTGTTAACTTAGAGAAAATTTGTGTAATTTTAGAAAAATATCGTTTTGGGTTGGGCTTAGATCGAAACCCACTTATTTACTTAGAAATCATTTAATTACAATGACAAAACAGTTTAGGGTTTATTTTTAAATAAATAGTTATAACTTGAACTTAATCAAAAATAGTTCGTAACATAGGAAAAAAAAATTAAACAGAAATAAAGAAATCCAACTTGGGCCTTATGGCCTTATTACATCCATCAAATCTCAAAATAAAATTTAAAGTACTGAGTAAAATAAAATTCCAAATCTTTAAACTTCTCCTTGCGATGCATGGCCACCTTTAGCTCCTACCGACCCGGTCCATTAATGCTCATCCCCTGAAAAATATTTCCCACAACGGGGTGAGTCAAACAGACTCAATGTGTACACGACACCAAGTCGTAATAGAATCAGGCATACAATACATTCAAACATAAAATACAAGTTATGATGCATTCCCAAACCCGAACCTAATTGTCCATCCGCTACACACCCCCGTACCTGCCAAACACACCGTGAGGACTACTAAGTCGACCCTCCTTCCGCTACACACCAAATTGCGGGCTCAAGGCTCCGCATCTGTGGTTTTAGGAAACCACTTTTTAGATTACTGTGGTGTTAGATCACCACTTTTCAGATTACTGTGGTAGTAAGTCACCACTTTTCGGATTACTGTGGTCTTAAGCCACCACTTTTCACTTCCCCTTTCAATATACAACCAAATGCTCCACTACTATGCATAATATACCATAGTTCAAATTCTTATCATATTCTCATGTTACGAATAACATTTTTCATATTCCTAGTAGAAATAGGAAACGTACCTGAGTACTTAGTACCATAACCTGGTACTCTAGCCATGCTCATATTTCTATTAACATATATTTTAATACATGCAACCATAATTCATATTACAGAAATAGTGTGGAGTACACACCTGATTCGTTTAACGAAGTCCTTGAATCCCGAAGAAAACCGATTACAGATTTAGACCTCAAATCCTACATAAGTTAATCACTTACTATGTAAAAGACCATTCGGCCATTTTTCCAAATACCACTAGGATTTGTATTACTTACCTTGTAACTGAGTTGATTTTAAGAATCAAGTGCCGGATCTTTGTATTCCTCCCTTGTGAATTCGGCTAAACACTATAATACTCCACAGGTTAATTTTCGGCTTCTGATAATAAATCTAAATATTTAAAATAGCCTTGGCCGAATATCTTCAACACATACCTTGTGATTTCAAATCCCGAAAAGTAACCCTTGGCTATGGAGATGTTGAAATCCCTACACACATATGTTAGATCTGATTTCCATATCACTTAAAAATCTTAAATCAATTGGCCTCTGGCCTAAACCATGCTTTTCTTACCTTAAATCCTTAGATCTGAAATCCCGGAATTCCTCCTTTAATATTCGGCCAAAAGACAACCAAAAGAATCAGTTCCCAAATCTTGGTTGAAAGAGAACAAACAACAAGAATCCCTTATTCTTACCTTATCACCACAGTCGATGGCACCCTTGACTGAAGCCACCGAGATTTGGCTATGGAGACTTAAACAGGAATCAAAGAGGTTTCGGCTTGTCAAATGAAGAAAAGAGAAGAAGAAAAGAGGAGAAGTGTAACACCCCAAACCCAGTCTATGCGTTTAGACGAGATTTAGTTTGTCACACCAATCAAACATTCATTTATTCCCAAGTGGTTAAAATAAAATAGTGCTACAAAACTTTTTGAATATAGAGTTTAATAAAAATTAAGTACGAAGATTTGAAATTTATGACTTAAGAAAATACTTGTCTAAAACTTATCTTTTTTAAAAAAATATTTATCAAGAACCTTAAAGTCATTGTAAAGGAATTTGGAGAAATTTTTGAAGAAAAATAATTTAACTGTTCAAATGTTATAAAACAATATTTTTAAGAAAACCATGTAGATTTAATATAAGCCCATAAAAAGAGTCTTAAAACACAATTTAAATGTAACATCCTGCACTACAGTTGTTTGCAATGTATTTTATTTATTGCATGTTTGCATAAATAAATGCATATATTATGGTTTAGCCAAAATCCCGAATTAGTCGGGTATAGGGTTAAAAAGTTCCTTAAGTACTTGGGATGAAAAGGCTAAGTGTATAAGCCTTATTATTTAATTTAAAGTAATTTTGACACAAGGGAATGGTTGGCGGAGAGGTTAGGGAGCCGCTAAGAAGGCTAGAAGGTGCGACTAGGCGAGGGTTCGAGTCGCGTGGAGGAAGTTTATTTTTGGCATGTAGGAGGGCTTATTGAGAAAGGGTTTAAATAATAATTTTAGCAGGCTTGTGGCATAATGAACGCCCTGACCAAGTGGCGTAGGGGGGGCGTGATGTCCAATTGCTACCTCAAGGACCCGTGTTCGAGTCCTGACAATAGCGCAAGGAGAGTTTAATTTTGGTTTTGACGTCGACGCTGAAGGAAGGCTCAAAGGAATTTGGTGACAAGTTGTGTCACGAGAAACGCTCTGGCCGAGTGGCAAGAGGCGCTAGGGAAGGACTACGGCATAGAGGTCCCGTGTTCGAGCCCTAGGAACCGCACTTAGGGCATTTTAAGTTTTTGCTCTTAGCGCTTAATCTAGAAAAGCCATTGGGGAAGGATTAAAAGGAATGTGCGACGCAATCTTGACATGAAAGTCAAGCTGGCCGAGTGGCTGAGGCTTGGAGAGGAGTGTCTCGGGTCTGGGGTTCGAAACCCATGTGCAGCACCTGGGAAGCATTATTTTTGCTATGGCCGGCGTGTTTTGGTAATTTAATGCACATGCACGCGTGGAAACAAAGATTGTTGGCTGCACATTTCTTTTGCTCTTTTATTATGGTTATCTTATTTTATTGGAAGCATGAGTTAATTTGTTTTCCTTTTATTTTTTTTTTAATTATTGAAAATAGAGAGCATATTATGGGAGCATTAAATAATAATAAGGGTGCACTCTTTTCTTTCAATGAAGATGGGAGAATGTTTTAACAATAAGGTTTTATTATTTCTATGGTGTTTTATTATTTTAATGCATGGAAGATTGGTCTTATGCGTGGGGAATGAAGCATGCTTAAGGATTCCCTTGGTCGGCCTTGTAGTTGAAGAAGCATGGCCGAAAATTTCTTCTTGGAATTTTCCTTTCTCTCCAATGTGAACATGGCCGAATGGAGCATTGCTTTGGGGGAGTTGCTCGATCAGTTTTGAGAGCTTGGAGGTGCTGAAAATTTCTTGGGGTTGGTTCTACTTTCCTTCAAGTCGTTTCTTGGCCGAACTTGGGGACCTTGAGAACGTGAGCTTCCGGTTTGGAGAGTGTATTAGGGTGTAGATTCAGCTATCACACCTCTCCTTCACCTTTTCCTCTTGTTGTGGGAACTAAAAACCCCTCCTCCATCTTTGCCGAATATCCCTCACCACAGGGAGCAAATAGTTGCTGTCGTTTTCAAGCTCGGTAAGTGTCTTTAGTCAGCATTCGTGTTCTTTTCTTGAAGTTTGAGGGTGCCGAATCTTTTGTTTGACCTTCGGGATGGCCGAATACCCCTTTAAGCTATTCGTGGTGTCTCTTTTGAAGGTAGCCGACGCTAAGGTACTTTGAAGGAGCTTTGAAGGAGTGGCTTTCCGGGACTTCGTTTCGTTTTGGTAAGGTGACATGTAATTTTGGCCAAGGCCATTTGTCAAAGATTGGTACTTAAGCCGAACTAATATGTGCCATATAGGGTTTTCAACGATCTTGGGAATAGGTGCAGTTTTGAGGTTTGGTAGAAGACCAAATCCCAGACTCAAGGTAGTAGGTGTTCTTCGGGCACTACATACTTTTTGCAAGATTATCGACATAGCCGAATGGCCATTAGACCTTAAGTGAGGGTATTGTCCGAATGTAGGGGGGACTATATCATGAGATTTTGCAAGTATAGCTCGGATTCGCTAGTCTCGCAAGAAATAGGTGTGTAAGCTCTTACACACTTTATTAGTATAAACTGTTATTTGATGATATTATAACCTCTCATGTGGTAACTTTGCTTAGTGGGCATAAGCTTGGTTTTCGGGTAAGTCCCCTATTAATCGATTTACGATATATGTTGTATATGCCATCATATGCTGTTAAATGCTATGCTATATACGATTGCATGATATATGGGATCATGATACTTGTGATGTGAGCGTGATGATGGTGGGATCGATGAGAGGGAGTAATATTCGTGTCGACGGACACCAGTGTTTTGGTAACACATTGTGACTACGGTCACCAGAGGTTTGGTACCTCCAGAGGTTTGGCACCTCATAGCGTCTCGTCCCTGTGGCTTAGTGCCACCGTGGGTTGGCCCCACATTTGAGATACGGGATCGACGCCAGTAATTTGGTATCACACGATGGGTTAGCCCCACCATTTGATTGTGACTTCGGGTCACCAGTGGTTTGGCACCACCAGTGGTTTGGCGCCACACGTATTGACGAATATCGTGACTTTAAGTCACCAGTGGTTTGGCACCACCAGTGGTTTGGTACCACACGGGGTAGAAAAAGGAGCATGGATGGCTAGGTCGGGTTGCATAATTGCATGTCATACTAATATCTTGTGTATGAGTGGTATTTTCGGGTTAGGGATTTACACACTGAGTCTTGGTGACTCACCCCTTCCCTTATCATCTTGCAGGTGAGTAGAGCGCGGATGCGGAGCCGGGGAGAGCTCGAGGCGGCCATGTTTGTTTTGTGGACTTCAAATTTTATTTTGCCCCGCTTTAAGTTTATCACCAAACTATCACCAAAAATTCGGCTCCCCCTATAGTCCAAATTGCCGTCCCTATGCATGGTCAAATGGCCATGATATTGTTTCCATAATAATTCCCTTGATACTTGCCCCATATCTTCATATCTTTCCTTAATTTCTTGATTCCCTTCCTTAAGTTAACAATTTCCTTAATCCTTTGATATACTAACCAAAAATAACAAGTCAACACTTACCATATATGCTCTTGGCCGACACTTGCTATACATGTGCAGAAAAATTAAAAATAAAATTCATCTAGGTGCTAAACAAGGGATTCGAACCTTCCCCCCTCATGCTACAACTTATGCGCCAACACCACCATGCCATATACTACTCTTATGCTTCATTTTGACACTTTAATTTACTTATGTGTCAAAGCCACTTAATCAACTTCCATAAATTCTCAAAATTTAATATTATTCCATCCCAATAAATTCTAATCCTTCTTCGGGACTATATTAATCACGAAAATAAAAGTAAGAACATTTTCTTTTCAACTAAACACCAAATCATGCAATATAATACTCGGATTTTTAGGGTGTTACAACTCTACCCTCCTTAAAGAAAATTTCGTCCTCGAAATTTACCTGGTTGAAAGAGGTGAGGGTATTGTTGACGAATTGCATCCTCAGGCTCCCACGTAGCTTCCTCCACTCCGTGGTTACGCCATAACACTTTGACCAATGACACAGTCTTCTTTCTTAGTACCTTAACATCTCGGTCTAAAATTTCCACTAGTTCCTCCTCAAAAGACAAGTCTGACTTCAACTCCACTTCTTCTACCGGTACTATGTGCGAAGGATCCGATCTATAGCCCCTCAACATGGACACATGGAAAACATTATGAATTTGGCTCAATTAGGAGGTAATTCGATCTGATAGGCCACTGGACCAACTCGCTTCACCACACGGTATGGTCCAATGTACCTAGGACTCAACTTGCCCTTCTTCCCAAACCTGAAAATCTTCTTCCAAGGTGAGACCTTCAAGAAAACTTGATCCCCCACAGCATACTCGATATCCTTACGCTTGGATCCGCATACGACTTCTCGCCTCATCCAAGCTTCCTTTAACCGTGCTCGAATAACTTTCACTTTTTCTTCCGTTTCGGAAATCATCTCAGGACCTAACATCTGCCGATCGCCCAACTCAGTCCAACAGATAGGAGAACGACACCTACGACCATACAATGCCTCGTAGGGTGCCATCTGAATGCTAGTCTGGTAGCTGTTGTTATACGCAAATTCTGCCAACGGTAGAAAATCCTCCCAACTACCTTTGAAGTCGATTACACATCCTCTTAACATGTCTTCCAGAATTTGAATTACTCTCTCTGACTGACCATCAAACTGAGGATGAAAAGTCGTACTGAAGTATAGATTTATTCCCAGAGCTTCGTGCAAAGCTTTCCAAAATCGAGATGTAAACCTAGGATCCCTATCCGATATAATCGATACGGGTACCCCATGCAACCTCACGATTTCAGATACATACAGCTTCGCCAACTTCTGCAACGAGTAATCCGTACGAACTGATAGGAAATGAGCAGTCTTTGTCAAACGATCAACAATTACCCAAACAGAGTTTTTCTTAGTAGGTGTTAAAGGTAACCCACTAACAAAATCCATTGTTATCCGCTCCCATTTCCAAAGAGGAATCTTAATCGGTTGCAAAGACTGACGGCAATTGATGCTCCGCCTTCACTTGTCGACAAGTTAAACATTTTCCCACAAATTCAGAAATCTCACGTTTCAATCCAGGCCACCAATACTGTTCACGAAGATCCCGATACATCTTATTTCCTCCGGGGTGCATAGCATAAGGGCTACTATGTTCCTCCCTCAAAATCATTTGCCTCAGATCTGAATCCTTAGGCATACAGACTCTGCCACGAAAGCACAACACACCTTCTGAATTTATACCAAAATCCTCTATTCCTCTATTTTCAACTTGTTGAATCAAGAGTCCCAACTTTTCATCTAATATTTGCTTTTCCTCAATATGCTCCAACCACATAGGCTTCACTTGAAGTTCCGCTATCAAACTACCATCCTCAAACAAACTCAAATGGGCAAACATAGCTCTCAAATCAGATACCACCTTACGACTTAATGCATCCGCCACCACATTAGCCTTTCCAGGATGATACTCGATTGAGAAATCATAGTCCTTTAACAACTCCACCCATCTTCGTTGTCTCAAGTTTAATTCCTTCTCAGTAAGAAGATACTTAAGACTCTTGTGATCCGTATAGATGATAGACTTTTCACCATAGAGGTAATGCCTCCAAATCTTTAAGGCAAACACCACTGCTGCTAACTCCAAATCATGAGTAGGGTAGTTTACTTCGTGCGGTCTCAACTGACGAGAAGCATACGCTACTACTTTCCCACTTTGCATCAACACACAACCTAATCCCGTATGCGACGCATCACAATAAATCAGAACTCCTTTCCAAATTTTTGAATCAATACCCGCGCTTAGTCAAAATCTTCTTCAATTTATCGAAACTTTCTTTTTTGTTTATCACCAATATAAACGGTACTCCCTTTCGCAAAAGCTTAGTTAGGGGTGCAACAATCAACGAAAACCCCTCAACAAAGCGTCTATAGTAACCAACCAAACCCAAGAAACTCCGAATTTCAGCCACTGACTTCGGTGGTTTCCAATCCAATACAGCTTCAATCTTCCGAGGATCTACCCTTATTCCTTCGATTGATATCACATGACCCAAGAAAGTCACTTCTCTTAACCAAAATTCACATTTACTGAATTTGGCATACAATCGATTATCTCGAAGCAACTGCAATATAATTCACAAATGTAAGTCATGCTCCTCTTCATTCCTTGAATACACCAAAATGTCATCTATGAATACCACCACAAACCGGTCTAAATATGGTTGAAAGACCCGGTTCATCATATCCATAAATGCAGCTGGTGCATTGGTCAACCCAAATGGCATCACCAAAAACTCATAATGTTCGTAACGGGTTCGGAACGCCGTTTTGTGAATATCCGCTTCTTTTACCTTAAGCTGGTGATAACCCGACCTCAAATCAATTTTGGAGAAAACTGAAGCTCCCTTCAATTGATCGAATAGGTCATCAATTCTCGGCAGAGGGTATCGATTTTTTATCGTCAGCTTATTCAACTGCCTGTAGTCAATACACATACGCATCGACCCATCCTTCTTCTTAACAAACAAAACCCGGTGCTCCCACTTTAAACACACTCTTGGTCGAATAAAACCCCGATCTAGCAACTCTTGAATTTGAGCTTTAAGCTCCTCCAACTCCTTCGGTGCCATTCTATAAGGAGCAATGGACACTGGGGCCGTTCTGGGCAAAAGCTCAATACCGAATTCCACTTCCCGATCCGAGGTACACAGGAAGTTCTTCAGGAAATACATCCGAAAATTCCTTTACTGTTCTCACATCTTCTACTGATAACTCCTTGGCATCTAAAGCACTAACAAATGCTAAAAATGCTCCATACCCTTTTCGCACCAACTTTTCCGCCTTCAGTGCAGATATCACATTTGCCAAGTAGTTCCTTCGTTCGCCTATCATAATTATCTCCTTATCCTCCATGGTTCTTATTAACATCTGCTTTTCAGCACAATCCAATTGCGCCCGATGTTTAACCAACCAATCCATGCCCAAAATGATATCGAATTCGCCAAAAGGCAATTCCATTAGATTTGCGTAAATATTCCTCCTTGAGTTACTAAGGGCACGCCTCTAAGCGGTTTATTAACCAACACCGATCGCCTCTAAAGGACTAATTACCTCATCTCACTATCGTAAATTTCAGATTCTAAATTCAAGTTTCCGATATGGAGCTAGCAACATACGAATGGGTAGAACCAATATCTATCAAAGCAACAACAGGTACATCAGAGATGAAGAACGTACCAGTTATCACATCAGGTGCATTACCATCCTCACGGCGTCTGACTGCATACACCAATCCTAGCTGTCTTGCATCTGTATTGCCTCTAGGACCATTGCCTCGTCCCGCTGTACCTTAACCACGTCCAGCCCCATTACCACCACGACCCGGTCCACGACCTCTCAGTAGTTACTGAGCTCCTCTTGCCGGTGGTGCATCAGTAGTGCGAACTTCTTGAGTTGTATCCATACGTCGAGGGCAATTCCTATATTGATGATCCGTTGATCCACATTTATAGCAAGCACCCGTTTTCCTCCAGCATTCTCCAGAATGTCTTTTCCCACAATCAGCACAGTCTCGACTCTGATTAACAGCTACAGGTGTTCTACCTTGAACTGGCTCATCATTCCGAGGCCTCTTCGGAACCCTTCTTGAAGTTCCCGAATACTTCATATCTCTCTTGCTTCGAACTTGCTCCCGGTTTTGACGTTCCGAGTTCTTAGCCTCTTCGGCTATCTTGGCCTTCTCCACAAGCGTGGCAAAAGTTCTAACTTGTTGCGGGGCTATCAGAACCCGCAGTTCATCTTTCAACCCATCCTCAAAGCGTACACAACGCTCATGATCCGTTGCCACTATCGTTCGAGCATAGCGACTCAAACGTAAGAACTCAGCCTCATACGCTGCCACCGTCTTATTTCCTTGCACCAGGTTCAAGAATTCCTTCCTTCGGGCATCCATATAGCTCGTTCCCACATATTTCCCTTGAAAGGAAGATTTGAAGAACTCCCAATTAACTACTGCAGCATCAGTGCCTTCTCGGATAGTAAGCCACCATTGGTAAGCTTCGTCCCTTAACAATGATACCGCTTCTCTTAATTTTTGTTCCACAGTGCACTCAAGATCGTCCATAATCCGCTCCACTGCCTCAAGCCAATATTCAGCGACATTGGGAGCTACACCAGAGACACCTCTGAAAACCTCAGCTCCACTGGATTTCAATCGCTCCGATATCGACCCACGAGCTATTGGCCCAGTTCTAGATCCAGCGACCCTTTCAAGGACTCGCAGCATTGCTGGTGTCACAGCATTATCTTCTTCCATATGGTCATGTGATCCGTCTCACTCTCGAGTGACGCAGGTGCATCCATTTCCGGCATATGACCCGGCGCTTCAGTTGTGCCCTTAACACCTCGTCCTCTACCTCGGCCACGTCTACCGCATCCACGACCACGTCCTCTAGTGCTCATAGCGACTAATTCGATTTAATCTGATTAAGAGTTTTATGAATCAGAATAATATTTCAGTTGTTTATTAACGATGTTTTATGATATGAAAGAGATAGAGTTGTTTTCGCAACCATATCCTATTGTCTCAATCTTTACGGTTTTCAACACCTAAAAACTAGAAGTTCTAGAGTGTTTCTTACAATCATATCACAATCATAATAAACAATCAGTATACAGATACTTACTTGACTTGGCGCGGGATGCTCATGGTGCCATACTACCTTTAAATTAAAAGTCTAGAAATTTAAATTGTTTTTCAAACAGATTTCATTGTTGAACCCAAACCACAGCCGAGTTTTGAACTGGGCTCTGATACCATTAAATGTAACACCCCAACCCAGTCTATGCGTTTAGACGAGATTTGGTTTGTCACACCAATCAAACATTCATTTATTCCCAAGTGGTTAAAATAAAATAGTGCTACAAAACTTTTTTGAATATAGAGTTTAATAAAAATTAAGTACGAAGATTTGAAATTTATGACTTAAGAAAATACTTGTCTAAAACTTATCTTTTTAAAAAATATATTTATCAAGAACCTTAAAGTCATTGTAAAGGAATTTGGAAGAAATTTTTAAAGAAAAATAATTTAACTGTTCAAATGTTATAAAACAATATTTTTAAGAAAACCATGTAGATTTAATATAAGCCCATAAAAAGAGTCTTAAAACACAATTTAAATCCATCCACACAATAAAATCCATAAAAAATATAATTAGAGGCCTTATTACACCAACCCATAACAGTAAATTAAGATAATAACTTAAATAAAGTTCATAGTTTATTAAACCCAAGCTCGTAGTATGGCCTCCACCAAGTCATCTCCGGCCCAAGTCCACATCAATTTCCATTACCTGAAAAGGTTGATAAAATTTGGGTGAGTTACAAAGAACTCAGTGTGCAACTCACTTACCACCATTATTGGGCCAGATCGTCAAGATATTATGCTGGGCTTAAGCCCAATTACAGATTTCAACAATATATCATATAATGAAGTAAAATAATTTAAAGATGTATGTAAAATGAATTACCCAAACCAAACCTAATATCCATCCGCTAACACCCCCGTACCAACCAACACACCTGTGGGGATCAAGTCAACCCACCCCGCCAAACACACCGATCATAGGCTTTAAGCCTTTTAAAAATAATTTTGTAGTGCACTACCGAACTAGAGGCATTTAGTCGAATTTGTGGCAGAGCCACCGAACTAGAGGCATTGAGCCAAATTTGTGGCAGAGCCACCGAACTAGAGGCATTGAGCCAAATTTGTGGCAGAGCCACCGAACTAGAGGCATTGAGCCAAATTTGTGGCAACTGGCCATTCTACTCTTCATATATCCCACCCCATGCAATCATGCGTGTATAACAAAATATAGTCATATAACAAATTTTTCAATTATTCCATAACTTCGGTGGGTTTATCATTAAACATTTCATTTGGCCCATAAAAATAATTTATCAACTAGCCCATTTAGCAGTTTAGTGAACTTTGGCCCAATTTATCGAACTAGAGTATTTTGGCCCAAGTTATCGAACTAGAGTATTTTGGCCCAATTTATCAATCTAACTGGTTTACAGCCCTTTTTAGCAATTCAACAATTTTTTTCACATATTTCTCGGTTTTCACCCTTTTCATGTATTTACCAAAAAATATTGATTACTACCAAATTTCCGTTTTTACCATTTTCACGATTTTAACAAAGTACTCACAACTTGATATCTAACCCGAAAATGAGTGTGAAGTTACACACCTGGTTATTGAGAGAACTACACTTTCCCGCTCGTCAACACCCTCGGATTTTCGTAATACTTCTACTTGCGATTTCTCCCCGATTGATGGTTCGCTAACCGAATCGAACCCACGAACGAATAATGGTTCGGGAGTACGAACGACTTCGAACAGTTGATTTTTCTCGGTCGAACGTCCGCAACCCGGTGGAAAATCCCGGATTCCCGAAATAGTCCTTTGCTTATACTTAAGGGGATTAACGGAACCTCCCCTATTTTGAAGACTAAACACCGCCCTTTTCTTCCCTATTTTGAATGTCACAATAAATCGATTCCAACGTTTCTACGATTCTCTCGAACACTTAAGTTCCGATCTTCCGTTATTGCACTATTTTCCACGGTCGAAAAGAAAGGATTGAGAATGGTGTTTGTAATTGATGAAGATTTCGGCTATGAAGAATCAAAGAAAAAGAGAAAATAAATTCGGCTATAGGCACGTTAGCATTCGGCCATGAGAGTGTAGATGGAGAAAATTTCGATTGAAAAGAAATAAAACAAGAGAAAAGATGATGATGATGTTCTTTTTGATTTCAAAGAGAATGGAAGAAAAAGATGGGTTTAGAAGCTAGGTACATTCGGCAATGGTAAAAAGAAAAGAGAAAGAATAGTTTTTTTTTTTGTATAGGTGATTTCGGCACTCAAAGAAAAGGCACAAAACAAATACTAAAGCAATAAACAAAAATGACCAAATGGTCACAAAAATTAGAGCTTTACCAATTGCACAATTCGGCCAAAGGGAGAAAAGAGGTTGAAAGAAAATTGCAAACTTGCACAAAAACTAAGAATGACCAAAAAGAACTTCAATTCTTAGCCAAACTATCACCAAAAATTCGGCTCCCCCTATAGTCCAAATTGCCGTCCCTATGCATGGTCAAATGGCCATGATATTGTTTCCATAATAATTCCCTTGATACTTGCCCCATATCTTCATATCTTTCCTTAATTTCTTGATTCCCTTACTTAAGTTAACAATTTCCTTAATCCTTTGATATACTAACCAAAAATAACAAGTCAACACTTACCATATATGCTCTTGGCCGACACTTGCTATACATGTGCAGAAAAATTAAAAATAAAATTCATCTAGGTGCTAAACAAGGGATTCGAACCTTCCCCCCTCATGCTACAACTTATGCGCCAACACCACCATGCCATATACTACTCTTATGCTTCATTTTGACACTTTAATTTACTTATGTGTCAAAGCCACTTAATCCACTTCCATAAATTCTCAAAATTTAATATTATTCCATCCCAATAAATTCTAATCCTTCTTCGAGACTATATTAATCACGAAAATAAAAGTAAAAACATTTTTTTTTAAACTAAACACCAAATCATGCAATATAATACTCGGATTTTTAGGGTGTTACAAGAAGAAAATTCGGCAGAGAGAATTTGCTAGGGAATTTTCGGCAGAGCTTAGAAAAGATGAGAGAATAGCTTTAATTTTCCTCCTTTAGCCGAAATTATCAATAGGAGAGTCCCTTACTTGGCCACTACTCCTCATATGTGATAATATTATCTTTTAATTATCACCCTATTTAAAATAAAAGTATTTAATCTATCATTTATCTCCTCAAATAATCCAATTAAAAAAAAATCCTTTATTTATCAACTTATTAGCCGAATTTTAAAGAGAATAAAATTCCCTTTTTGAGAGCCTTGTTGCCGTCCATCCTTGTGCTTCTGGAAGCAAAATAAAAATCTTTTTATTTGCTTCCCAAGTGACTCGAACCCAGGCCCAAATCCTCCTGCATATGGCGCCATTTCTTTAGGCCCTAAGTGGCATCTTCAGGCCATTTTTCCAAGCCTGTTTGTGTGTCAAATTTCACAAACTTTTTCTTTTAAGGCCACCTTGCCTTACCTTCCTATTTTAAACTTTAAAACTTGACATTTCTAAGTCATTTCTAAGTTTCCTAAAATTTTCGATCGCTCTCATAAACTTGCCATTTTCTTACATTTCCAAGTTTCGTAAATGTTTACTTTCCATTTTGAATCATTTCCTTACATTTCCTAGTTTCCAAAAATGTTCATGTCTATGCATTTCTAGGTTTCCAAAAATGTTCATGTCCATGCATTTCCAGGTTTCCAAAAATGTTCATTTCCATTTCATTTCCATACATTTCTAGGTTTCCAAAAATATTCATTTCCATTTTCATTTCCAAAAATATTAGAAATTTATTCATAGTACTTAAGACTTGTCATTTCGTACAATTAAACCGAAAATGCATAGGCCCTTTCCAGGATGTTACACCATGATTGACTATGTTTTAATCTAGTAAATCACATGAATTGGTATGATATGTGAGATTGGTATTATATGTTTTATTTACAAGTTAAAACTCACCTTATTGATATGTGGTTTATAATGTTTAGCCAACTATGCCAAGCTTGATTGAAAGAGAAGGTAAGTCATTGTTAATGCCTATGAACTTACTAAACATCGTATATGCTTACCCCGTTTGTTTTCCCTTTTCCTTATAAATTGTCACCTTGCAAAATGCGTCAAGCCAGATAGAATCAAAGCTCACATTATCCTATCACATTGTCCTTAAACATGTATTATCACCACATACAACCAATATGCCATTAAGTACCTTAAATGATAACTTTATAAAAAAAGTCGAAACTTACCTAATTATTTACCCAACCAAGTTACCAAAGTTCACTATAATTAAATTACATACATACTGTAACACCCTTAACCCTTATTCGTCACCGGAACAGGGTTATAGAGCATTCTTGGACTTTTCAGATCAAATACAAACATTTCATATCATTTAACATACATATCAGAAACTAATCATAATCACTCATATTGTCCCTTATATGAGCCCTCGATGCCCAAAATACGTATTAGAAATAAATCAAGACTAAACTGAGAACTCAGAAAAATTTTCAGAAATATAAAAAATTTTCAAAAGAGTAGGGGACACACGCCCGTATGGCCAGCCCGTGTGGACATTTGAAATAGGGGCACACGACCATGACCCAGCTCGTGTCCAAACTTGAATGCTCTCTCACTTGGGTCATATGGCCAAGCCACACGCCCGTGTGCCAAGTCGTGTGAGAAATCCTGGGCATTTTGTTTTACAATTTAATAGATGCAGAGGACACACGGCCAAACCACACGCCATGTGCTAGGCCGTACGTCACGCACGGTTGAGACACCTGCCCATGTCTCTACCCGTGTGTAGGGCATTTCAAGGCCACGTTTCTCACCCATTTTTATTTCAACCTAAACACAACATTTTAACACATCAATAAATCCCAAACCATCAACCAAAACAAGCAAAAATCATATTTTTAACATAACACCATATATATACCCAAATACCTAAACTTACCTATTTAATCCATCTAACTAGTCTACTAAAGTTAACCACAAATTAAATACAATAAACCTATCATTCACATCAACATCACCAATATGTCTCATTTCCAACCCAACATATATATAAAAGCAAAATTATAATTATTAACATATATACAAGACAAACTTTGATTAAATCCACACAAACCTTATACATGTCATATAAACCATATTGAACGTACAAAAACTACTGGAATAGGCTGTATAGTGTGACTTGATGTGCTAATTCGATCTTCTGACCTCACGAAAATCTACAAAGACATTAAACCACACAAGTAAGCTTAATGAAGCTTAGTAAGTTCGATGGATTAAACATAAATTTTATCGAACCTACTGTAACACATCAATTAAATAAATTCATTCAATGTAAACTCCCTGCCAATCAGAACTTCAATTAATGAATACATTTATTTTAAGTTAATTCCAATAACAAACAATATGTCTTTTAATTTCTATTACATAGTCACTTACAAAATCTTCCCAAATTGAAGAACGGCTTTCGGATAAAATTACATCATTTTCAGAAGCCCTAAGGCTAAACAGAAGCTTCTGAGAGCTAAACAAAAACCCATAAGGGTTGAACGGAAGCTCGTAAGAGCTGAATGGAAACCCATAAGGGTTAAACAAAAGCTCAAAAGAGCTGAACAGAAACTCATATGAGTTAAACAGAAGCTCGTGAGAGCTAAACAGAAAGTAAACATGAAAGTTCGCAACAAATGCTGAACCTCAATTTACTTGGGTAATTTTCTGTCATTTTCTTCCAATGTCGTCAATTCACCGAATGTCGAATATACTCAAATCTCGCGTTCCATATCCAAATATTCAATTCAAATTTATAACTTTAACAATATTTTATTTTCAACAATAGAATAAATACATAATACCATTCATCAATTCAATATAAATATTAAAGTTTAACCGTATGAACTTACCTGGGTTAAATTGTAATATTTGTAAAAGTTCAAGAACAATTCTGCTAATTTTTCTTTTTCACGAGTATCTACGGGATCTTGATTTAGAACATAAAATTATTAATTCATTAGCATATATTTCAATTCCAATTCACTTCACAATTAATACCCTTCAATTTTTTAAATTTACACAATTACCCCAAACTTTCACAATTTTTACAATTTAGTCCTTAAATTAACCTTATCAAATTAACTAAATTTTCTCAATTAATAATTTATCTAAATATTCTAGGCTATCATACAGCCCTTGATAAAATAGAAATTTAATACCAAACCCTAATTCTTTAATTCTTCACAATTTGATCCTAAAATCAATATTTAACAAAATCACTTTATAAAATCTTTATACAACAAAATTAAAGTTCTAAATCTCTGTTATTTCATAAAAAAAATCCAGTATTCATCAATGATAACTTTCAAATTTTCCAATAAAAAAAACTAGGGTAATATTTAGTTGGACCTAATTGTAAAAGTCTCAAAAACATAAAAATTACAAGAAAAGGGAAAGAATTGAACTCACATGAAACAAAAGAGCTCCCCTATGGCATTTTTTACAGAAAAATTGATGAAGAATTGCCTAGAAACCTTTTAATTTTCTAATTTGTATGTTTAATTTCAGTAAATTTACCATTTTTCCATTAATTCACATTATTTTATTATTTTTTTCACACTTATGCAGCCTCAGCCATCTCCTTTAGGCTTATTTACTCTTTAAGTCCTCCCTTATTTACCATTTAAGCCATTTAATCACTATTTCTTATAACTCACAAGTTTTGCACCTTTTTCAATTTAGTTCTTTTTAATTAATTAAGTATCAAAACGTTAAAATTTTCTAACGGAACTTTAATACTATCTTAATGACACTCCATAAATATTTATAAAAATATTTACAGCTCGTTTTATAAAATCGATGTCTCGATACCTCATTTTCTAAAACATTTGATCTAATAAATTATTATAAAACACCAATTACCAATTCAAAATCTTTCTAATACCACATTTGACTCGTAAATACTAAATAATAAAATTTACGAGCTTACTCGTCAAATTTAGTGGCCTCGAACCACTATTTCGACACTACTAAAAATTGGGCTATTACACATACACATAACACTCATACTCATTTCACAATATACCTCATTCTCATACCAATATGTAAGTTGGTTATTTAAAAAAAAAAATATCTATCTCAATATTTTCACAAGCCAAGCGTTGACTAAACCGTTCAAAAACCTATACATGCCATATAAACCATATTGAACGTTTCAGAAACTATCGAAATAAGCTGGATAGTGTGTCTTGAGTGTTGATTCGATCATCCAACCTTTCGAAAACCTACAAGGACATTAAACAATGCAAAAAACTTAATGAAGCTTAGTAAGTTCGACGGGATAAATAAAAATCTTACTGAACTAACTATAATAAATCAAATAATAAAAATCATTCACGATATCTCCTTGTCAATCACAACTTCAATCGATGAATACATCTGTTTTCAAGTCGTTACCAAAAATAAATAACATGTCCTTCAATTTCAATAAATAAATCACCTTACCAAATCTTTCCCAAATCAAAAAATGACTTACGGATAAGAGTACATCGTCAACAGAAGCTCATAAGAGCTAGGCCTCCCAAATATGCCAATCAGAAGCTCGAAAGTTGAACAGAAGCTCGAAAGAGCTGAACAGAAGCTCTAAGAGCTGAACAGAAGCTCTAAGAGCTGAACATAAAGTAAAACACGAGAGTTCGCAACAAATGCTGAACCCTAGTTTACTTGGAAAAAATGCCATTGTCTCCTTCCAATACCATCATGTAACACCCCAAACTCGACCTAGACGTTATGGCCGAATCTGGAAGTGTCACATGAAATGAGTGAAAAATTGTTATTGTTAAAATAAAAATCCTTTTCAGTTCATTTAGCCTTTATCACTATTATTAATTCCAAAACTTTCTTCCATTTAATTATCTAGCAATAAAACGTATTTGGTAGCGGAAGCTTTTAAAAATTGTCGTGTTTAGGAAACCGTTCAAGGTTTAAGAAAATCCGTGCGTTGATAAAATTCGAGTTAAAACGCGTTTTGCAGTTATTAAATCATAAAATCACAGTCTAACCCAATTTTAAAGTAAAACAGTCCATAAAGTCCAGATTACATAAAACAAACCCAGAATAAACCAGAACATATAAATTAGTTAAAACCTAAACCAGCTCGTATATATGGTCACCGAGGGACTCCGCAGCTCCGATCCACCTAAGACTGTGGGTTACCTATGCAGAAAAACAGAAAATAGGTGAGTTTACGTAGTGTAACCCAACAGAATTAAGCATGCACACATACAGAATAACAAATATCAGTCACATACAGTCTTGGGCCTAAGCCCATTATAGATTCAGATGCAGATTTGGGCCTTAGCCCATCTCGTGGCATCTGATCTGAGATATGCAAATCGAAAAGTAAATCAAAATCCTACCCCCAGCCTCTACACACTATCTTCGTCCATCCCTACACACCATGTGTGGTTTAAAACAACCACTCAGCCCTATACACCATGTTGTACCGTATGTGGCACATATCAGATATATTGCAGCTGAGCTACCAGATAATAGGCATAATCTACCTTTCAGGACACTTCCTCCAAAATATATATATCATCCCACCCCAATCACAGATACAGAACATGCATAAAGATTTAACAAATAAATCATGCTTAACATGCTTCCTTTACAGATATACATGTCCTTTACAGATATACATGCATATACTATCATGCACAGTATAGAATATCAGTCAAACAGATCATACAGTTGAGGATGTTGTTAGCCCATACCGACCCTACAGTAAGCCCACAGTTGTTTGGGACGATCCATGTAACCCTAGGGAAATTTTCAAATAAATATGCCCTCACGCCCGTGTGGCCCACACGCCCAATTTGGCCTAGCCCGTGTGGCTCACACGGCCACACTCCGGCTATCACACGGCCATGTCCTGCGCACGGCCATGTTGTCACACAAGGCCTACCACACGGTCGTGTGGCATCTACAGTGGGGTTTTTCGACTTTTGCCGAATTCTATTTTTCTGCATTTCGGGTATACACTTGGTATTGTTTCGATGCGAAACCACTCTCGAGCGTTCCAAGACCACGGCAAAGACGTCTATACACGAAAGTTAAAATCGTTGAATCGAGAACCCTAGATTCACCGCTTTCACCGAAACCGCGCGGATAACAGTAGTACGAACAAAGGAATTGAACGTAACAGAAAAACAAAACCCAGCCAGAAAAAGAGAGGAACAAAGAAATAAAATCGACAGAAACTTTGAAGTGAAGCAGAAAACCGACGCCAATTCCAAAAGAGGAGAGAAAAAAATTGATAAAAATTCAACAAGAAGAAAAACAAAAGATATGTTATCTAAATCCCTTATTTTCCTCCCACTCATCCACTTCCTTAGAATTTTAATTCAACCGAAATACCATCAAACAACCGAGCAAAAATAATACACTCTCATTAACGCAAGGATTCAAATTCAAGACCCTCAGGACACCAACACCCTTACCACTCAAACCAACAGGCTCATTTTGATATAGTTTTACAAATAATTTAATATAAGCCCACTGAGCAAGAATAGGGCTTAAGTTAGAAAATTTTCAAAATTTACCAAAGGTAAGGCTTGAACTTGGGACCTCTCACACACACCCAGAACACTTAACCACTGAAGCAGATGCACCATTATGTCAAAATTTAACAGAAACAGACATAAGAAATTTGGGGCGTTACACATCATACACCAAAATACGAATGTACTCAAATCTCACGTTCCATTCAAACCGAAATCCAATTCAATATTATAATTCCAACAATAGTTCAATTCCAATAATAGAATAAATAAATAATACCATTCATCAATTTATGCAAAATATTAAATTTTTTAACCGTACAAACTTACCTGGGCTGAATTGTAGCAATTGTAGAAGTTCAGGGACTATTCCACTATTTTTCCTTTTTCACAAGTTTCTACGAGATCTTGATCTAAAATATAAAATTACTCATTCATTAGCATATATTTCACTTCCAATTCATTTCGCAATTAATACACTTTTATTTTTCAAATTTATACAATTACCCCAAACTTTTATAATTTTTGCAATTTAATCTTTTAATTAGTTAATCTATCAAATTAACTCATTTTCCCCAATCAATAATTTATTAAAATATTCTAAGCCATTGTACAGCCCCTAATAAACCAAAAATTCACTATCAAACCCTAATATTTCAACCTTTTCACAATTTAATCCTAAAATTTATATTTAACAAAATCACTTTGTAAAATCATCATACAACGCAATCAAAGCTCTAGATTCATGTTATTCATCAAAAACATCTAATATTCATCAATGGTAACTTCCAAAATTTTTAATAAAATCAAAAACTAAGGTAAGATTTAGTTGGACCTAATTGTAATAATCTCAAAAACATAAAAATTACAAGAAACGGGTAAGAGTTGAACTCACATGAAGCAAAAATATGAAGAACCAGCTTAAGCTCTCTCCTATGTCTATTTTTGAACCGAAATTGAAGATGAATTCAATAGAAACTTTTAGAATTTTCTATTTGTTTGTTTTAATTTTACTTAAATTACCATTTTGCCATTAAATGGCTTTATTTTATTATTTTCTCTCCTTATGTCGCCTCATCTTTTTATTTTAGGTATCATTTTTTCTTAAGTCCTCCCTATTTTATTAATCAAGCCATTTAATCACTTAATTATTATAATTAGCAAGTTTTACATCTTTTTTCAATTTAGTTCTTTTTAATGAATTAACTATTGAAACGTTAAAATTTCAACAAAACTTTAATACCATCTTAATGAAACTCCGTAAATATTTATAATAACATTTACAGTTATAATTATTTATGACTCGATTTATAGAAACGAGGTCCCGATACCTCACTTTCTAAAACCACTTGACCTAATAAATCATTACAAAATACAAATTACTAATTCAAAAACCTTTTTAATACTATATTTGACTCGTAAATATTAGATAATAAATTTACGAGCTTACTCGCCAGATTTGGTGGCCTCAAACCACTGTTTTCAATACCACTGAAAATCAGGCTGTTACAGTGAATGTGCTTACTTGTGGCAAGATTGTTTTAACATTTGCCCATCATGTTTGAATTGTTGTTGGATTACATATGTGTTGGACTTATAAGTTCTTGTATGCTAAAGATATAATGCTTTATAACTATGTGGATGACTTATGGAATGGTATGAAATGAGATAGAAATGGTAGTTTGTTTGATTGGTGAATGAAATTGATATACATTTGAACATTTCACCTTGAAATATGCTTGTAAAAAATGTGGCTAGTTTTCGAGGTTGATGGTTGAACTTGAAGTTTATATGCCATATATGCCCATAAGGTATAGTTTGGAAGTTTTATGATTTGAATATTATGTCTATATAGGTCCATATACGGCCAGGTGGCGTCAATAGGCCCCAATTTTGGCTTTCGCTGTTCGTTGTTTTTTTGCAATAAAGGCTCAAAATCCACGTATTCTAGAACCTAAATTGACAATTAATACCGATTAATAATTGAGATTTATCAACCCAAACGACCGATTGGCAAAAATTATGCTAATTGAAACTATTTTATCCCATCAGCAGTCCCCAAAAACAATTAACCACTTACCCTTGAACGCGAACAACACCCACACGAATCTTAATTTGCCAATAAGTTACTTGCCTCGCGAACCTCGCCTAACACAAATCAGTTGGTTAACAATGGTACACCACACCAACTACACCTCAACATAATTGAAAACTAACGATGAAGACAAGACCCACAACGAAAAAGGAGACAAGATTTACTCACGAACCGTGTTGAAATCCACTCAGTCAAACACCACTATCGATCTTGAATAGCAAAACAATAAGAAATTGGGCATAAAAATCAAGAATCGAAAGGAATAATCTGCTACCCTCTTTACAAGAACCCATGTGAAAAGAAAGAAAATCAAATTGATTTTGTGAATAGAATAGGAAAACAAAAGTAACGTGAGACTAGGGAAAGAAATTTTTTTTTTGAAATATCTTCCTATTATTTTTAAACAATAAAAAAAATCCAAACCTATCCATCCACTAACCATTTCCTATCCAACAACTTTCAAGAATTTAAATTTAACCAAAATCACACAAAATGGTCGGCCCATACTAAAACCAACAAAAGAATAATTTTACTCCCACAGAGACCCAAACCCAAGACCTCAAAGACACAACTCCAACACTTAACCACTGAAACATATACTTGATTATGACAAGGTTAACAAATAGAGACCTATATATTTGTGGTACGTTACAAGTAAAATGTTGTAAATCAATAGCATTTAAACCAAAAAAACACCACTAAAAAGTAGACAATTAGCAGCAACTGTAGATGAGAGTGCCACTAAAAAGTAGCACTACATGGGTGTTTTCTGAGAAAATGCCACAAAAATAAGTGATTTCGTGGCATTACATAGAAAAACATAGCTATACATAAATAGAGTCACTAAAGTAATATCTCATTTTTAGCGACAAACATAGTATAAACACCACTAATTATGGCATTTTGTGGCTGTTGGAAACGCCTAAAATTGTTGCAGTGTAAATTCTCTTGCATAATTTATTTTTATGATGCAACTTAGTATTAAGTGAATCTCAAGTAATCAGTGAGTCAATATTTGCTTATTCTTTTTATTTTTCATGCAAAAACCATTGAGGACAACGATAAAAAAGATGATAATTAACTCTTAGATTTTTGCTCTGTTTGTTTGGTGGAAAATGTTTTCCGAAAAACATTTTCCGGATTTTCTGGTGTTTGGTTGATGGAAAATGTTTTCCTCAAGTAAAACATTTTACAAACACGGGTAAAATGTCTTCTTTATTCCTGTAAAATGTCTTACCAAATTTTTTTCGGTAAGATATTTTCTAAAGCTTTCCCCTTCATCCAGGTACGTTCTCCTTCTTCCCTTCTTCATTCTTCTCCTTCTTTCTTTCTTTCTCAGCCAACAAATTTCTTAAGTTCAAGTAAGTTTTACTTCCTCTTTCGCAATTTAGAGCTTTACACTTTCTAATTGATTCAACCTATTTTTTTTTTCAATTTCTCTGATTCATTTCATTTGCTCCTTGATCGAATTTTAAGATTTATGGAAGGGATTGGGCATTCGAGCATGATTTTAGGTTTATTTTCTCCGATACTAAACCAAGTCCTAATGTTTAACCTTTATGTTTTGATTATCAATTTCCTAATCTCTCTTTTCCTTTTACCCCCTTCTGATCGCTAATCATTTACATCATCTTATAATCAACAATTCTTGCTAACAACATTCTAAGGCTTTGGTTTAGGGATCTTCGCTCCCAAGTCACAATCGATGATCTCTAGGGTTTAATAAACAACAGACCTGTAGGAGAACCGATTTGGCGTTCCGGATCTATGATACCTGCAATAGTAGTGAAATTGGAAATAATATGAGAAAAGATTAATGATGCCTTTTAGTTATAGTCTGGTTAGTTAATTGGTTTGGTATTTGTTTATGGTGTTAATACTTGGACTTCGGCTTTTTGTTGGTTTTGTATTATTGTATTGGGTAGATGGATTGGCAAGGGCAAAAGCTAGCAGAACAAATAATGCAGGTGATGCTATTGGTATTTGCAGTGGTTTCATTTGGTGCTGGTTATGTGTTGGGATCATTTCAGTGGTAATTGTCTGAGTGTTATGAATTAGAATGTTTACCTGAAGGAATGCAGTATCTGAAGTCACTTCGAACACTTGTTCTGAGTTGTTGTACTAAACTTGTCTCATTGCCACGGAGCCTGAAGTTCCTAACCAAGTTAGAACAACTTGAAATAGTTTGTTGCCTTCGAATCAATTTGAAAATGGAACTTGAAGAGGTAGAAGACAAAGACTTTCAGTTGAGCCTTAAAACTTTATCACTCTTCGAATTAGGTGCCTTAACAGATTTGCCACGATTGCTTCTTCAAGGATCTTCTTCCACTTTGCAGCAATTACGAATTAGGGGGTGTCCAAACTTGTCCGTTCTGCCAACGTGGCTACTGAATCTCACTTCTCTTCATGAACTTGAGATTGGCAATTGCAAAAATTTGTCAGCTCTACCGGAGGGAATAGACCGCCTTCACCAACCTTAGAGAATTGGCAATTGATAGATGTCCGAAGTTGAGCAAAAGATACAGAGAAAATAAGGGTAAAGGTTGGCACAAAATTGCTCACATCCAAAAGGTTGTTATTGAGGATTAAGATTGAGTTATGTGGTAAAATTATAATACTTCTATCAGATTTGATTTCATGTTATGTTTTCCTTTAGAGTAGAGTAGAGTAGAGACCGTGTCTGTTGTTTACTTCCTCTAAAAAAGCAGGGTTTTGGTTGAAAATTTTGCATGTTTAAAGTTTGTTAAGTACTCATTGTGTTTGGAAACATTACATGTATGAAATGTGAAGATGGAGATAGATGAACGAAGCAGAAGTTGAGGCAGAGCACGGAAGACTTTTACTTGATTTGCATTAGACTTTCTTCAACCGCCACCCACTCAAGTGGTTGGATCCAAGCGAGGCCGAGAAGCATCCCAAGCCACAAGTAGCTGTGAGTTCAAAGAAGAAATCCACCAAGAAGTAGGGTCATTTTTATTTCATCTTAGCATTATTAGAAAGTTGCTAGGGGTATGAATTGATGTTTTCTGCTTTCTTTCCATCTAGTCGGCTAGGTTTCTCAAAGTATTTAAACTATAATAAACAATTAGTTGAAGAGAATCCCTTTATGCATCTCTTTATCTTCCTTCTTTTGCCTTGATCAATCAGTTGAAGAGAATCTTCATTTGCATCTATTCTCCTCCTCTTTATTCTTGATGCTTCTGAGACATATTACATCATTGATTTGCTATCCAGCATTGGAAAGCCTCTGTTTAGTTGGTGTGAGAAGAGTGTATACCAAACAAGACTTGACAAATCCCATTAGTGTCAAAGACTTGAGAGGCTAGTAGCAAGTGGGCAGATCAAGTTCACATTCTCTTCCATGGAAAAAAAAAGTTAGGAACCTTATCATTTACACCACAATGTAAGAAGGCAATGAATTTTCTACTGGTTTTCATTCTTTGTTGCTCTTACAACTGGGTCATTTTCTAAGTCTAGGTTATCATCATCATTAAGTTCGGATAATATTATTAATTTTTAGTATTAATTGTGGTTTGGAAGTTTATTTATAATTATTCAATCCTTGTTTTTTATTTTTTTAACACAATTACAAAATTTGACTTTGGTTGTTTTAATTTTATGACGGTTAATAATGTAGCTTAATAGTTGAGTACTATTATATATTTAATTTTATTTATTTATTTATAAATAAATCATTGCAATATATGTAAAAAAATTTAAAATATAAAAAATTATTAATATGTATATAAAATTTATTAATATATGTAAAAACAGCATTTCCGGAAAATATTTTGAAGAAAACTGTCAAACAACAGAAAATATTTTACACAGATTCATCCAAACACCAGAAAATATTTTCTATAAATCATTTTCCAGAAAAGTAAATCATTTTCCAGAAATCATTTTCCGGAAAATATTTTACTGCCAAACAAACGGAGCCTTTATTAAACCAATAAGTTCGAAACATTACTATACTAAGGGCACAAAATCCCAACATAAGAATTATTTATAAAAGTTTCAAAGCTTTATCCACAATGGGTCGAGCTTTGCACAGAGCCTCCAATGGATGAGCTTTAGGCATTGTGCCTCCAATACCTTCAGTCATATCAATTTGCTTACCACCAACCCTTTCCCAATCAAAACATTGAATCAATGAGGCAAGGGTTAACCCCATTACTCGTAGAGCTAGCCCTGACCCTGGACATGCCCTCCTTCCTAACCCAAATGGCATTATCTTGTAAGACTGAGAATCATCATTCTCAAACCTTTCTGGCTTAAAACTTGTCGGATCATTCCATAATTGAGGGTCCCTGTGAATGGACCATGCATTCATTAACACGATTGTGTCACGCGGCACATCGTATCCGCCTATAGAGCAATCAATAGATGCCACATGAGGAAGTAAAAGAGGGACTGCAGGGTATAATCTTTGAGCCTCTAGTATAATACTTTGAAGATACTTTAACTTTGAAACATCTATTTCATCAATCAAATTTTCTTGCCCTATTTCAGTGTCTATTTCAGCTTGAGCCTTCTTCAATACTTCTGGGTGGTTCAATAAATTGGTCATTGTCCATTCCAAGGTCACTGATGTTGTATCAGATCCTGCTAGTAATAGGACCTACATATCACCATGTATGTTATTAGGGACAAGGCTAGAGAATTTTTCGAAGAATAGCCTAGAATTAAGTTATATAAGATTATAAAAGTTAAAATGTAAATTGATCGCTTTAAAAGCTTATATCTTTATTATTTTTTAAATGATTAATTTAAAATTTTATCATTTTTTATGAGATAAAGTATAATTTTACCATGGACTAATTCAAATTAAAATTTGTAAGTTTTAAACGTTCAAAATTCCCATTTAAGGGAGGGAGGCGTCGGCCCTACATGTTATTAACTTGGTGATAGATAAAAACATGACTTTTCCTGTTTTGAACTTATGTTTGACATGATAAGGTAACTTTAATATCTCAATTCTCGAGCTATTTTTATATTTGAAAAGCCCTTGAAACTTGACAAATAAAAGTTAAATTAAGCTTCCGTAGAGAAACCTACTTAATTAAGTCCATACAAAAACTAAACCCTTTGACCAACTATTTCCTACTTAATTTATTTTTTTGCCTCGTACCCTTTCGAAAACAATGAAACTTGAAGAGAAAGAAGAGTGAACTAACCAGCATAAGCCCTTTGATGATTTCATCAGTATAGTAATCAGTATCAGATTGTTGCAAGTCAAGAAGGTGATCTACCATACTACCATTACCGTTATTTTCCTGCTTCATCCATCGATGCTCATCGACCAACTTTTGCAGCAATCCATCCAACTTTTTCCCAATCTTTTTCACCTTCTTTTCGTATCCTCCAAACCAATTCAAAACCGGCAAGAAATCCGCACGATTCGCCGTACCGCCATTCTTAAACGTCCCTTCTATAACCTCCCTGAACTCCCTCGCTTCGTTTTCATTCGTCACTTCTTCCCCAAAATACCTTTTCCCGGCAACCATCCTCATTATGTTATTAAACGTCAAGTCATTAAGCATGGATTTCAGCTTCACTTTCACAAACTCCCGACGCGAATCACGCGACAAACTCACCAACAACCGCCGGACCTCGTCTTTCCGAACAGCGGCAAAGGCGTTGAGACGACTCGAGGAGAAGATTTCAATAGCGCCGATACGACGTAAGTTGCGCCAATGGTCACCGTAAGACGAGGTGGAAACTGTGGTGTAGTTGTAGCCGAGGTACTTCCCTGCGATCAACTTGGGACGGTTGGCTAAAACTATGTCGTTTACGGTGAAGCATTCCTCGGCAACAGCTGAAGACGAAACCACCACAAAGAGCCGAGATCCAAGGCGGAGGGAGAAGACAGGGCCGTATTTTTGAGAAAGACGGTGGTAGAAACGGTAGATAGGAGTTTTAAGGAGGTGGAGGTGGCCGATTATGGGGAGTGAAGGTGGGGATGGGGGGAGGTTTTGGGGGTGTTTTTTGGATTGAAATAATAATTTTGAACAAAGTAGGAGAAAGATCAATGAAAGAGATACATACACAATTGTTGTTTCTTCCATTTTGATTATGGTTTATTCATTAATTCATGGTGTTTTGTATTTTATACAGAGAGAATTAAAGATAGGGATGAAATTATAAGTGTCATCCAAGAAACAAATTTGTCCACCAATTTCTAATTGCACATCTTTCAAGGTTAATTTATGCTAGTAGTGCCAATATTTTATAAAGTTGTAATCTAGTTTTAACTGTAACAAAAATCCGATAGGTTAAGTTTATTATTAATTTTATATTATGTGTATAATTGTAAATTTAGTTTATATTTTCCAATTGAATCATTCTAAGCTTTTGTATTTTTTTTTTAAATTTTGAAAATTTAATCTTGAGACAAATGATAATCGTTAATTCATTAATTAGATTTTTAGTGAGTAATATATGAAAATAATAAATTAACATGACATTACATTAATATATTCATGGTATCAAATTTTAAAAATAATAGAGTTTAACTTAATAATTATCATTTGATAACTAAAATTTTAAAATTCAAAACATCTTTCAAATTTTACCAATCTAAAATATAAATACTGAACTTACAACTTTAGTAAACAAACTAATAGCTATCGCTGAAATTCTTAATGATTGGTGTAGGATTAATATAAATGAAAATCCACGTGAATCTCAAACTCAATATTTCAAAATTCATTAAGTTTATCATTAAGTGTGAAAATTAGGAAACATAAATATATAAAATGATTAATAAATATTAAAACAAATTAGAAAGTATATACTCCAACTTGACTTTAATTAATAATATTGAAACAAATTTATTTAAAATTAAATATATAATATTTATGAAGGGTTTTTTACATAAATAATATAAAATAAATAAATAAATACTAGAATAAGATAAGAGCATTAATATTCATGCAACTAGGTAAATACTACCGTAAATAATTGGTGTCGCCTGACCAATCGGCGACACCTCTTTCCTCTTTAAAAAAAATTTTTTTATGGGCGACATCCGTATTTTAAATTCAAAATACATATTTTTTAATAGTATACGCATAAAAACGAAAAAAGTATTTTTTATTGGTGTCACCGATATGTCAGGTGACACCCTATTATTTTTAATAATATATATTTTTTAAGCTGAAAAAAAACTTGATATAAAAATATTCGGATATTGGAACCCGGGCCCGTGACTGACAAGTCACATTCGTGGCAAGTGTAAAAAATATTTCTTTTTGTTTTATACGTATACTATAAAAAATATATTTTAGATTTAAAATACGAGTATCGCTGATTGATCAGGCTACACCTAAAAAAATAATTTTTTTAAAATAGAAAGGGGTGCTGCGGATTGGTCTTACGACACCAATGATTTATTGTAGTGTTTATCTAATTTCGTGGTATTTATTTTATATTATTATATGCTTAATGATTGTCAAAAGTCTTTAAAACATTTATAGTCAACAGAAAATGACAAAAAGTGAAGTGCTCATTTGGCCCGCTATCAATATCAACTAGACGTCAGCCTATACGTAAATGCTCTTCTAGTTCTAGAAACAGTACTTTATCTTTTAAGGTAAATTATATTCATTGTCGTTAAGCTATTAAAAAGTTTATATTTAAGGTATTTAATTTCAAAAAGTTATAAAATATTTATTAAATTGTTTTAAAATTTTTATTTAATTCATTGAGCTATTTAAAATTGATATTGTATCCAATAACAGATACAAGAGATAAGTGGGGGCTACTACCCTCTAACTTTTTAGAAATTTACATAACACCCATTTTAAAATAAACTTTATTACATTAAATCTCTTAAAAGTTTATATTCTATCGCCAAAAAGAATGCATGATTTCTCTATTTTATTTACTTGTATTTTAGATCATATGATTTCCATATGCAAAAATTATATTTTAATTTTGGTTTCTTTTTTCCGCAAATGGTAGAAGACCATACTAGTTTTTAGATTTTGAGATGGCAGTATTACTTATTAGAAATTGGAAGCACAATATAATTATTAAGGTTAAAAGGTTAATTTTATTCATATTTCAAATCATAAATATATATATGTATACTTTAATTATTGAAAAATTATACATGAAAATTAATATTAAAAAAATATGTAGCCGACAATGCTAATATAAGTTTACCCCCCCTTAAGTCATATCTCTGGATTCGCCACTGATTATATGGCCTTCTTTATTTGCACTAATTGAAAGCTTTTCTTCCTCTTCTCTTACAATTTTTTTTTCATGAAATAGCTTTAAATGTTATGAATTTTTAAATCAAAATGCAAACAATTTTTTTCTTCGATCTCTAATACTGACCGTCAAATCGAATTGGATTTAAATTATATTTTTCTATTGGTTAATGGTAATGGTAATTAAAAAAAAACATTGGAATAGTTCCTTTTTAAGTAAAAACTTTTAATAATTCTTTTTGCCAAGTAAAAATTCATTTATGAAGAAACTAAAATACAAAGTCCCAGACAGCAGTGCACAAATGTTTACAACAAAGCATGCAGAAGAGCAAAAGGAAAGAAAAGACACGTGTATAATTAAAGAAAGAGATGATATAAAAAAGAAACAACTCAAATCTCTAGACAAACGTAGCATCATTCCCAAACCTCAATCCAGGTGTGGCGCAGGTACGCCATCTGTATTGAAGATGAATGCGAGATATGATGAACCCAATTAAAAGGACACATCATCCTAGGTGTAGAAATAGACACCCAGATAGCAGCTTCATTATGTGTCAACAAGTTCACTGCCCAGCAACAATAAAAAAGAAGATACTCAAGTCATTCAGATGTAAGTTCACTAATTCTAGAGATAGGAGATTCAATAATTTTTCTTCTACAAAAAATTCTTAATTTTAGGAGGGAGCTGCATACACCAAATAAGCTTCCAAAGTTTTGAATCCTAATTAACAATCCCCTGTACCATTCTTTCCTTTCGTAACACAAAATATCCAGTCTTTACGGAATATTTTCCATCGGAGCTTGCAGGCCTAACCATTATATCATGCCCTTCACTATAGCTCAATGATACTTCCAAGATGGCTCTAACCACCACAAGGACATTAGCACAAAAAACTGCACTAGATTGCTCCAGGTTCACCCTTTATCCTGATGTTCTACAAATATTCTTGTCAAAAGTGATAGGTGTCGAAACTATTTTTTTGAAAAAACGGGGTCGAATTGATTTTGAAAACAAAAACAAAAAATGAGAGTCGTCACCAATCTTTTTTGATGATGTGTGATCGGGTCACCTCGTAATTTGGTCATTTTAATAAAAAAATTTAATTTACTAAAATGACGTTTTTTTCTACAAAATTCAGAAAACGGGTTCGGGAGTCTGTTACGCACGAGGAAGGGTTAGCACCCTCGATGCGCCCAAAATTGGTACCTAGTTGATTAATTGATGTCTTTAGTATCGAAAGCCAAAAGCTCGAAAAGAAATTTAAAATACGATCCCTCTTTATACTATGTTATTTCTACGTAAAGTCGTTTGCATGAATCAAAATGTTTGTTAAAGGCCATTTATCTCGAGGTAGCAAAAGAAGTCATGCCCTTCACTATATCATTATATCATGCCCTTCACTATAGCTCAATGATATTTCCAAGATGGCTCTAACCACCACAAGGACATTAGCACAAAAAACTGCACTAGATTGCTCCAGGTTCACCCTTTATCCTGATGTTCTACAAATATTCTTGTCAAAAGTGATAGGTGTCGAAACTATTTTTTTGAAAAAAACGGGGTCGAATTGATTTTGAAAACGAAAACGAAAAATGAGAGTCGTCACCAATCTTTTTTGATGATGTGTGATCGGGTCACCTCGTAATTTGGTCATTTTAATAAAAAAATTTAATTTACTAAAATGACGTTTTTTTCTACAAAAATTGAAAAGCGGGTTGGAGTGCATTTACATACGAGGTAGGGTTAGCACCCTCGATGCGCCCAAAATTGGTACCTAGTTGATTAATTGATGTCTTTAGTATCGAAAGCCAAAAGCTCGAAAAGAAATTTAAAATACGATCCCTCTTTATACTATGTTATTTCTACGTAAAGTCGTTTGCATGAATCAAAATGTTTGTTAAAGGCCATTTATCTCGAGGTAACAAAAGAAGTCGTATCCCGTAAGTTAGGAAACGACGTTTTTACTTCTCGAAAATAAGCCGACCCTTTATTTTATTATTTAATCGAATTTTGAATTTCAAAAGGATGTTCGGTCATTTTGGATTCAACGAGAAGATCGAAACCTCGTAAGTTAGGGTACGACTTCTCAAGTTTCAAAATACGAAACATTGCCTATTTAAAAAGTTTAAATGAATGCAAGAGTAACATTCAAAATGATGTATACTTATATTGTTTGAGATATAGTATAAAAATCGATTGTATCTAAACTTAATATTAAAACGACTATACATGATATAAAGATGGTATAAAATGACTATACAGGAAAATATTAAAGGATAATTGCTATACTTAATAGAATTCTTGATTCATTATTTTAATAATAAAACAAATAAGGTAATACAAAAATAAAGGAATGAAAATAGTGTCCAATATTTTGAAAATGAAAGAATGATAAATAAATAAATGAAATAAATAATGAGTAACATCAAACATTAAAATATAAAAAGAATAAATAAACAGGTGAAACAAATAAATAACTTGTGTATTTAAATAATAATAGATAAATAACATAAATATATGTAATATTAAATTTAAATAATTAAAGGTAAATGAACAAATAAACAAACAAATATAATAGATATAAATAATAAAATAAATAAAACATTAGGTGAAAATAAAAATTCAAATATAACAAAAAGATAAATAAATAATAAAACAAATGGATAAATAAACAAAAATAAATGAAAATATAAACCCATTATATAAAAGGATTGAAATTAACTAAATAAAGGATGAAATCGAAATTAAAATAAAGTCAAAAGGACAAATTGTAAATAAATAAAAGAAAAGGGCTGAACGGAGGACCAAAATGAAACGCGCGTAAAACTGCAATGACTGGATGAGAAATTATTCCCAAGCCCTATGCACAGCGTTTCAATATGGGGCCAACATGAAACAACGTATAATTATATAGCAAGATTTAAATAAAATAAAATAAAATAAAACAAACAAGGGCAGAATTGCGATGCGCCGCAAAAGCGAAGGAACCGCGCGCGCAAATAGCCCATTTTTCAAAAAAACACACGGATCCTTAGCCTGTGGGTCGGAGGATCAAAACGACGTCGTTTTGGCCTCTGAAAAAGACTCTCAAAACGGCGCCGTTTCTATTCATTATATAAGTCAAAATTTTGCTAAAAAAACTTCATTTTTCTCCTCTTCTAGAAAAAAAACTGAATAAAATCCTCTCAATCCTCTCTCTCCCTTGCCCGAGTTTCGGCTATGCTCCGGTCACGGACCACCGCCGTCCTCCGACTCTAGCGCCGCCATGTGCAGCGACCGGGGCTTCAAAAAGGAGCCTTTTTCAACCTATTCCCTTCCCTTTTTAAACCTAGGTCTAGATTTTAAAGCCTAATGCCCAAAAACTTTTAAATCGTTGTATTTTCGGTTTCTAGTCTCTTCGCATCCTTCTTTGACAAAGTTCAAACGGAATCCCGAAAGATTCACCGGCTTTCGCGAACGGAGGAGACCTCCGATAGGGCACGAAGCGAAAAACCAGGTAATTTCCGATAATCTTTTTTGTTTTCGTTCTCTTTAAAAAAAACTAAGCAAAAAAATCAGACAAATGAAAATCAAGTGCAACCTTTTCTGTTGAATCTCTTTTTGTATTTGATATCGTTGTTTTTTTTTTTTTTGTATTGAAAAATCCCCCTTTTACACTGATGTTTTCACGGCCTTTATAATCGAACAAATACATTGTTTTATTATTGCTTACTACTACTGTTTCTGTTTCCTTTCTGCTTAGTTCTTGTTTCCTTTCGCATGTTTACAGGTCACAGAGGAGTCAACGAAGGCATGCTAGGCTATTTTGGTGCAAGGGAGTAGGCGGAGCCGAGCCTTGGGCGGTGTGCGCACTAAGGGCGCATATGGGGGGTTGCGACGCTAGGGTTTTTGACCCTTTTCCTTTTGCTGAAAAATGTTTAATTTTGGGCCATTTTGGGCTTGTTTGTTGGGCTAGGGTTTAGGGTTAATTTGGGCTAGGTTTGGGCCATTTGTAAATTGGGCCTTTATTGTTCTGTTTTTTTTTTTGTATTGTTTTTGGTTCCTGGGCCTCGGGCAAAAATGGGCCATTACAGTTGCCCCTCTTTTTTCATTATCGTGTAACGAGAATAGAGCAAAGACTTTCAAGAAGGACCAATTTTACCCGGTGTCGTTGAATCTTGACTTTCTTGGTGCTCTTCTTCTTCAAATAAGCTCCTTCTATTCCACCACATCTTCAGGGGTAGTGGTGCTTCGATCCGCTCGAATGTAATTTTAGGGAGAAAAGATTTGTAACTTTGATCTACTCCGCTGGAATTTCAAAGAAATAAGAATTAGTAATTTCAACCTACTCCACTGCAACTTCAGGGAGATAAGATCTGGTGGCTTCAATCTGCTTCACTGCACTTCAGGAAGATAAGATCTGTCGTAATTTGTAGCTTTAATCTTGTTCCACTGCAACGCCATGGAAATAAGATTCGTTGTTTTTAGTCGAATCCGCTACAACTTCAAGGAGATAAGGCTAGTGGCTTCAATCTGCTCCACTGCAACTTCAGAAAGATAAGATCTGCCAATTTGTAGCTTTAATCTACTCTATTGCATCTTCAAGGAAATAAGACTCACCGTCTTCAGTCTGCTCCGCTGTAACTTCAGGGAGATAAGGCCGGTGGCTTCAATCTACTCCACTGCAACTTCAAGAAAATAAGATCTGCCAATTTGTAGCTTCAAGATGTTCAACTGTAACGCTAGGGAAATAAGATTTGTTGTCTTCAGTCTGCTCCGCTGAGATAAGGCTAGTGGCTTCAATCTGCTTCACTGCAACTTCAGGAAAATAAGATCTGCCAATTTGTAGCTTTAATCTGCTTTACTGCATCTTCAGGGAAATAAGACTCGCCGTCTTTAGTCTGCTCCGTTGCAACTTCAGGGAGATAAGGCTGGTGGCTTTAATATGTTCCACTGCAACTTTAGGAAAATAAGATCGGCCAATTTGTAGCTTCAATCTGTTCCATTGCAATGCCAGGGAAATAAGATTCGTTGTCTTCAGTCTGCTCCGCTGCAACTTCAGAGAGATAAGGCTGGTGGCTTCAATCTGCTCTACTGCAACTTCAGAAAGATAAGATCCGCCAATTTGTAGCTTCAATCTGTTCTTCTGCATCTTCAGGGAAATAAGATTTGTTGTCTTCAGTCTGCTCCGCTGCAACTTCAGGGAGATAAGGCTGGTGGATTCAATCTGCTCCACTGCAACATCAAGAAGATAAGATCCGCCAATTTGTAGCTTCAATCTGTTCCACTGCATCTTCAGGGAAATAAGATTTGCTATCTTCAGTCTGCTCCGCTGCAACTTCAGGGAGATAAGGCTGGTGGATTCAATCTGCTCCACTGCAACTTCAGGAAGATAAGACCCGCCATCTTTGATCTACTCCACTGCAACTTCAAGGAGATAAGATCTACAACTTCAATCTGCTCCACTGCTACTTCAGGGAAATGAGATTTGTGGATTCCTCGATCATGCTACACCGTCCTCTGGGGGACATAAAGTGTAGGATTGATTTCATAGGCCTTTGCTTATGCCAAATGATTAGGATGTCATGATCAGAATGAACCAAATACTCCTAACTAGATGTGTATGAATGATATTTGCATGAATGCATGAGAATGATCCCTTTTTAATGTTTGGGTTGTCATTGCTCGTTGTTCATCAAGGTTACATCACTAAGGTGTTATCATGCCCTATTTGCTCAGCTGGTGTCTTTGACAGAAAATAAGAAGAAGTAGCCACAATTTATACTCTTTTTTCTCAAATATTTCCAACCTTTAGGTTTGGTGAGTTCTAAACAATATTCCTGCTTTAGGTTCATGTACTATTTAGAAACTTCTAGAGTAATATGCAGAACCCCTTTTATAAAAGTATTATTAGTCCATTAATCATTATTTCAATGCAAAATGCTTGAAAAAGATTGTAATGATGGTCAAAAATAAAATTTATCAGGAACAAAATCTAAAAAGAATGGATTAATCAAAGAAAGTAAATATTTCTGGAATACAAAATAAGTGAGAGGAAAATAGGTGCCCCAGATATTGCAGCATGAGCTCCTCTGCATGAACTTCTTGAAGACCATTTTTAACTCAATATGTGTTTAGGAGATCTGGAGTACTCTGTTGATGCCCCAAGATGTAACATCTCTCTTTCTTGTTAATTCGGAGAAAGCGAGACTACTGCATGCCCCATCTTTTGATCAAAATTTGAATTTCCCTTTCGCGAGTTTTCAATTCAAAACCCCTTTAGTCTCAAGGCGCCCTTTGCGGGTTTTCGCCTTAGCCTCTCCTTTTTCTTTTCATTTTATCTTTTTTCTTTTCTTTTCTTCCCCTTTTTTTTTTAAATGAAGTACTTCTTGACTGAATCTGAATTCACTGGATTAGGCAGACTCTTGTCGTCTATCTCAGTTAATATCAATGCTCATCCAGAAAAGGCCTTCTTTACCACATAAGGTCCTTCCCAGTTTGGCATCTATTTTCCTCTGAAATCCTTTTGGATGGGAATGATCTTTTTCAAAACCAAGTCCCCCTCATAGAATTTTTGGGGCGAACCTTTTTGTTGTAAGCTCGCATTATTCGTTTCTGGTACGTTTGACCATGACGGATAGCTTTCAACCTTTTCTCTTGAATCAAATTTAACTGATCATATCGGGCTTGGATCCATTTTGCTTTATCCAACTTCAGCTCCGACAAGACTCGAAAAGAAGGAATCTCAACTTTGATGGGTAAAACTATCTCTATTCCATATATCAATAGGAAAGGCGTTGCCCCGATGAGGTCTTGACAGACGTTCGATAAGCATAGATGGTAATTTCTCATGCCAATCTTTATGAGTCTTAATCATTTTCCCCACGACCCCTTTTTGTTTTTTTTTTTGGTTACCCCTACTGCACCATTCATTTTGAGGCAATATGGTGTTTAATCTTGAACAGACTGCAAACTTTTGATATCGTGCTATTGTTCAAATTTAGTGGATTGTCAGATATGATCCTTTTTGGCATTCAATACCAGCATATGATTTCTTTTTTTCTTTTTTTTCTTTTTTATTTTAGAGTTCGCTGACTGTCGACCTTATGACATTGGCATATGAAGCAGCTTCCACCTATTTAGTGAAGTAATGAATGACCATAAAGATGAATCGATACCCACTAGAAGCCTTTGGTGAGATTGGCCTACTGACATTCATGCCCCACATAGAGAAAGTCCACAGAGATGTCATACATGAGGAGATGAATGAGGTATAGGGGCACTTATGACATTTCTTAGCATAATTGATGCAATCCCCTTCCATGATGGACCAACAGTACCCGAACCTCATGATTTGCCTGGCCATCGTAAAACCATTAGCATGTGTTCCTCTTCTAAGGTTTTCATAGCCTTAACAGCATTCACATGTCTTAGTAGCCCAGGCATATCTTGACACGATCATGCGAAAACATCTTTGAATTCTTGGAATAACTCAAGACGTCTTACTTTATCTCTGTAGTGATACAGACTCCGATCTTCACCTCTTTCCCTTCTCCTAGGCTCACAATGACTTTTTGTAAGGTAGGATCTATTTTTCATCTTGTTCTACCATCCTTAACAAATCAAGAGATATGTTACAATCTCTGTCGTCTTCAAAGTCCTAAGATCTCTCTAGACACATATCTTGCTCAAAAGTAGATTTTGAGTCAGTAGCAATGTCGCTCATGTCGTTGATATCTAGAGACCTGTTGTAGGTATGAAGGAAGATTCAAAGAACAAATGAATCTAAGAATAATTATTTATGTGGTATGAACATGAATGAAATAAAGGAATAAAAGAATATTTGCTCAAAGTGAGACACAAAAATGCATTTCTCATTAAAAATAAAGGTGTTGGACATGAGTCTATTTCATGAAAGGATTCTTATTGCTTCTAGGCTTAAAGCAACAAGCGTGTTTTGAATATTACTCTAAATTAGCTCTAAAAAATACAAGGATCTCTTCCACAATCCCATTCCTCAAAACACTCCTAAGTATGTAAGGGCAGACACTTGGAAAATTCTATTCCCCGGTTCCCTCTTCAGATACGGTGTTAATGTTCAGATTCCCCAATATTCCTTCCTCTTCAAGGAATTCCAACTCTTTATTATCCATCAGGCTCTGTACCAAAGCTTTGAATTCAGCGCACTCTTAGATTTCATGACCTTCTTCTGCGTGGAATTCACAGTGGCTCCTCATCCCTTTGGGTACCTCCTCCGAAGTCTGAATGATTAATCCAATGTCTATCATTTGTTTCAAAACCCATTTCAATGGGGTTTTTACTTCTGCAATATTCTTCTTGATTCTTTTCCTCGTATTCTCGATTATCGCATTTACCCTTTTGTCAGGATGGTTGGGTAACGGATTTTCTGCATCAAATGGATCATCGAATTTCACAATACCCATGTCGATGAGTCTTTCTATTATCTTTTTTAAAGTGGTGCAGTTCTCAATCGAGTGTCCTGTGATTCCTGCATAGTACTCACATTGGGTGTTTGCGTCATACCATTTGGGAAAGGGAGGCTGTATAGGTTTTATATAGAAAGGGGATACTATATGTGCATCAAACAAACTTTGGTACAACTCCCCATACGTGATCAAGATGATCGTAAATCGGAGTTTTTCTGAGTTCGGTCTTGGATTGGAATCTTTCCTTGGGGGGACCTAATGGCTAGTAGTTGTCGTACCTGGCTGGCTTATGGTAACCGGCTTTGAATAACCCTTGTCATACATACTCATATTATTCGCCTCATTTTCCCTCTTCCTCAAGGCATTTAAAGTATTGATTTGGGAGCTTTTCTCTTGCCTTTTCCGTTTGTAACGATCTTCAAATTGTTTTGGGAGTTCCATTCTCGCCTCTTTTGTTTCCGCTAGATCATCCAAATCAAGGACGACAGGATTGATCGGATTATCCCTTAGATTAGAACCTGAACCTATCGGGAAGTTCGCTGGTGTCGAGGTACCGGTCTGGTATTGTGGTCTAATGTTAACAGACACCCTTTGTGGATACGCGTCTGGTTGTGCTTGGGTGTTTGTTAGGGTAAAGCCTAAATGATAAGCGAAGTCCTCGTTATAGTCCCCGGAATTAACCATAAGGCTTTTTCCTTTTTTCTAACCCTCCAGCTAGCATCTGGGTTAATTGGCTCATCATGTTTCTTTGAAATTCTAGCATCTGATTCTTCATATCTTGTTGAATTTTGGCCAATTGCTCTTGCATCTATATTTTCATTTGCTCTAATCTCTTTAACCTTTGGTCCATTGCTTCAGTTTGTATTGTAACGATGTTCGATTGGTTGGCTCTTGTCGGTTTCCAGATTAACTAAAATAATTTTTGTTTTAATTAGGGTCTCTTTGTGAAATTTAATGCATATGATGTAATGTGATGCAAATGCATGAGATGAATGCAAAAAAAGAGGCATTGACTCTGATTCAATTTTGTTAGAACAACTTTACTAGAAAACAAATTTCTTTACATAAAATAGATTACATATACGGCCTTACCCAAATACTCGAAGCGAAGACATCGATCTTTTTCTTCATATCCGGATGTTAAGATCAAATCTCGTAAATTTTTCCAATGGATGCCTCTACTAGCTCCTTTTTGCTTGATCCGGGCTGCGACCCATTGCTCACTCATCCCCGTGATGCTTGTTAACTTCTTTAACGACTCTCGAATAATCTTTGTCAGCTTGAATCCTCAGGCAATGAAGCAAAATCGTTTACTCCTCCGTCAGACCACCATTTTTCTCTCGTTGTGCTTACTCGAACCATATTCGGAAGGTCGCATTATCTTTCACTTTATCAAGAAATCCATTTTCCATGACAAGCTCTCTATTTAGTAACTGAACGTGAATCAACACCTCTTTTCTATGATGAAAATGCAATGCAATCATAACCAGAACAAAAGAAAATACGTCAGTACAAAGCAAAATTAAGCAAGAAAAAAATAAATAGAGCACCTATTCGAGTGACCTCTAGGGGTTTGGTGTGGTTCTACCTAGGGTAGGCTCCTAGGGCTCATTATATGCGGTTTGGTTCTAAAATAAGGGTACCTGAACCGACAGATTCCTGAATCCTCACCCATTATAGGCTCATACGGACTGAGTTCATGTAACGACCCAAAATCCATGGGCAACGAAAAAGTGTGTTATCGGGCCTCCGTCTTAGTAAACCGAGTTAGTAAATAATTATTAGGAGTAGTTATGAGTCTAATAGTATGTTTAATTAGATTTTTATTTAGTGAATTTAGCTTAATTAAGAGTAATTAGGTAAAAAGGGATTAAAGTGAATAAAGGGTAAAAGTCTAATTATAGATTAAAAGAAAATAGTAGGGACCAAATGGGCAATTAAGCCACATTTAGAGGTTGAGGGGGCATATAAGGAAATGTCTAGAAATTTTGTTGTTTTAATTATATTATTATTATTATTATTATTATTATTTAATCTTATTATATTAGAAAAATAATTTAGAATATGACAAGTGTAAGGTGATAAAAATGGACAAATGTAGGAAAATATATGTATACAATTGTAATACAAATAATTAATTAGTAAATAGATATTTAGTATTTATATTTATTAAGTAAAAGATAATTATTAATTAAATAATTACAATATGAGATTTTAGTTGATAAATAAATTAAAATAAAGACAAATGTATGGTGATTAAATTATACAAATGTAATAATATAAATATGTACAAATGTAATTAAATAATTGATTTACTTAAAATTTAAGCATAAGATATTTTATATTGATATTATATTAATTATTAAGTAATTAAAATAATAAAGTAAATAAAAGAAACAAAGAAAAAAAAAGAATAAAGAAACAAAAGAAAAAGAAAGGAGAAAGAACAGAGAGCACACGAAACAGGGGAAAGGAAAGAAAGAAAGAAAAGGAAAGGAAAAAACTAGGGATTTAAAGCTTGAAGTTTAAATTGGTAAGTTAATTAAGTCCTTTTTACTCAAATTTGATGTTTTAGAAGTTTTAGAACAAAGTTTTGATGAAATTAAGTTGAAATTTTGAAAGTTGATAGATTTTTTAGTAGGGTTTATGTTGAACAAATGATGGAATTGGGGGTTTATTTGATAGAAATTTTGATTGGAATTGAATAAAGGATTGAATTGTAAGCTAAGCTATAAGTTTTGAGTTTAGGGATTAAATTAAAATAAATTAAAAATTATGAAAATATGATAAAAATTAGATAGTTAAATGTGAGTTTGGCAAGAAATTGAGTAGCAAAAATGTACAAATTGAGAAAGAAAAATATATAGGTTTAGTTGGGATTAAACTGGAATTAAAGTAAAAGTTAGATAAAAATTTCAGCAATTAAATTGTGTTGTGCTAATGATTGTGAAATTATTTTAATTGTTCGTAGCTAATATCGAGCCTGAAGCATCGGCCCAAAAAGGAAAAGAAAAGATCGTCGAGGATTAAATCCGAAGAGAATTCTGGTTTGTATCACTATAATTCAAACTTTATCATTATTATATGTTTAATTTACTAATTATGTGTGGTAAGTATTTTAAGGTAAGTGTTTAGTAAAATGATAAATTTATGGTTGGGTATTGAAATTGAGACTGATACTGAACTGAATTATGGAATACTGAATATTGTTTTGAGTACTGAATTGAATTGTGAAGTTACTGAATATTGTTATGTGTTCTATATTGAACTGTGAAATTCCTGAAGTAATGAATTACTGCAATACTGTGAAACTGATTGAAATAGAGAAATTATAATCGATACTGAACTAAGATGGAAATTGTACTGAAAAGTGAATTAAATACCCTATTAACTAGTCGGGCTAGTCAGATATAGTTGGCATGCCATAGGATATGGAAGAGTACGGGTTTTTGTCGGACATCGATCGGGCACTTATGTGCGACTCTCATTATCGTTATCTTGATTTGACCTTCTGTGTGTCGAATCACATTCTTATTCTTATTCTGATTCAACACTTTGTGTGTTGAATACTATTCTTATTATTATTCTTCGCTACCAATTCTCGATTCATTGTTTAGGATCGTGCGTATGCAGTTAATGCACAATGTGTCATACTGGTGTGTTGGTTGGGATCCGTGTATCCGCCGAGTCCGAGTCAAGTTAATAGGGATAAATTTATTAAATTTACTGATAAAACTAAATTTGAATGATATGGCATATGTGAAAGGTGAGAATTGAAATAAAGAAATAAGAATGGTATATATATAATCAAATGATAACATAAAAAGATTGAATTGTTCATTAAGTGATGATAATTGTAATGTAAAAGTATGTGTGAGATTTAATGTATTTAATTATAAATTGAATTATAGTGATACCACTGAGTATATGCATACTCAGCGTACGGTTGTTTCCATGCGCAGGTTGTAAAAGTCAAATACTGAACCATCATCCAAAGCCAAACCCGACTTCAGCAAACTTTTGGTGATGTATATTTTCTTTTGGTAATGTGGCATGTACATAGAATGTGTATAAAAATTATTATGTTTTGAGTATAAATGGTTAAAATGTTAGTATTACAAGTTTAAGAATTATAATGAAAGAAGTTTATCCATTTCAATTTAATTAGTACATTGATAAATTTAAATTGATATTATATTGATTGAGTTTGATTAGAAGGTATTTAGAATAGAAAAATGAGTATGTGAAATGAATTGGTTGAATTGGTTACGTTTGAAATGGATACAGTTTTAATTGCAGGGGGTTTTATGTGAAAATAAGCAGAAATGTTGTCGAAATTTATAAAAATAAAATAAAATTCCGGAGTATTTGAACGAGTCTTATTTCACTTTTAATATATGTTTTAGATTTCGAGAGTTCATTATAGGGACTTAGTTATTCAATTATACTATGAATGTTATTTTATTTATGAATTATTTGTAAGTTGTCTGATATGTTTGGTAATGCCTCATAACCCTGTTCTGGCGACGGTTCGGGGTTAGGGGGTGTTACAATTCAGTTCAGGGGAATACATTTCCCTATGGCTACACGGAGATGAAAATCTCACGAAGACATAGGTACGAATGTATCCCGAAAGCGATCCATTATCTTACACGGAGCTGAAGACCTCACGAAGGAATAGTTTCTCACTCCCGCTTAAAAAGGTAAGATCGACCGATCGTGCGATGTAATGTGTAGAAAGATACCAAAACTTAAACCAACACAGCAATGATAAACCACAATGATGAAGATAGTAACAAAGATGGATGAAATGCAACGAAAGGATCGTAAATTTAAACCGAATTATCAATTTTCAACAAAAAGACAAGAAATAATCAACTTGTGGCTTGACTCTCTTATTTTGTCCCCAGTGGAGTCGCCAAGCTGTCGAAACCATTTTTTTGAAAAAACGGGGTCGACTTGATTTTGAAAACAAAAACGAAAAATGGGACTCGCCGCCAATCTTTTTTGATGAGGTGTGATCGGGTCACCTCGTAATTTGGTCATTTTAATAAAAAATTTTAATTTACTAAAAAGATGATTTTTTTGGTTTACGAAATCCAAAAAACGGGTTCGGGAGTCGGTTACGCACGAGAAAAGGTTAGCACCCTCGATGCGCCCAAAATTTGTACCTAGTTGATTAATTGATGTCTTTAGTATTGAAAGCCAAAAGCTCAAAAAGAAATTTAAAATACGATCCCTCTTTATACTATTTTATTTCTACGAAAATTCGTTTGCATGAATCAAAATGTTTGTTAAAGGCCCTTTATCTCGAGTTAGCAAAAGAAGTCGTATCCCGTAAGTTAGGACACGACGTTTTTACTTCTCGAAAATAAGCAAACCCTTTATTTTATTATTTAATCAAATTTTGAATTTCAAAAGGATGTTCGGTTATTTTGGATTCAACGAGAAGATCGAAACCTCGTAAGTTAGGGTACGACTTCTCAAGTTTCAAAATACGAAACATTGCCTATTTAAAAAGATTGAATGAATGCAAGAGTAACATTCAAAATGATGTATACTTATTTTGTTTGAGATATAGTATAAAAACCAATTGTATCTAAACTTAATATTAAAACGACTATACATGATATAAAGATGGTATAAAATGACTATACAGGAAAATATTAAAGGATAATTGTTATACTTAATAGAATTCTTGATTCACGATTTTAATAATAAAACAAATAAGGTAATACAAAAATAAAGGAATGAAAATAGTGTCCAATATTTTGAAAATGAAAGAATGATAAATAAACAAATGAAATAAATAATGAGTAACATCAAACATTAAAAAATAAAAAGAATAAATAAATCGGTGAAACAAATAAATAACTTAAGTATTTAAATAATAATAGATAAGTAACATAAATATATGTAATATTAAATTTAAATAATTAAAGGTAAATGAACAAACAAACAAACAAATATAATAGATATAAATAATAGATAAATAAAACATTAGGTGAAAATAAAAATTCAAATATAACAAAAAGATAAATAAATAATAAAACAAATGGATAAATAAACAAAAATAAATGAAAATATAAACCCATTATATAAAAGGATTGAAATTAACTAAATAAAGGATGAAATCGAAATTAAAATAAAGTCAAAAGGACAAATTGTAAATAAATAAAAGAAAAGGGCTGAACGGAGGACCAAAATGAAACGCGCGTGAATCTACAAGGACTGGATGAGAAATTATTCCCAAGCCCTATGTGCAGCGTTTCAATATGGGCCAAAATGAAACAATGTAAACTTATATAGCAAGATTTTTATAAAATAAAATAAAACAAAATAAACAAACAATGGCAGAATTGCGATGCGCTGCAAAAGCGGAGGGACCGAGCGCGTAAATAGCCCCTTTTTCAAAGAAACACTCGGATCCTTAGCCTACGGGTCGGAGGCTGAAAACGACGTCGTTTTGGCCTCCGAAAATGACTCTCAAAACGGCGTCATTTCCATTCATTATAAAAGCCAAAATTTTGCTCAAAAAACTTCATTTTTCTCCCCATCTTAAAAAAACTGAATAAAATCCTCTGAATCCTCTCTCTCCCTGGCCCGAGTTTCAGCCATGATCCGATCACGGACCACCGCCATCTGCCGGCGCTGGCGCCGTCATGTGCGGCGGCCGGGCTTCAAAAAGGAGCCTTTTTTGACCTATTCCCTTCTCTTTTAAAACATATGTCTAGATTTTAAAGCCTAATGCCCAAAAACTTTTAAATTGCCGTATTTCTAGTTTCTAGTCTCTTCGCACCCTCCTTTGACGAAGTTCAAACAGAATCTTGAAAGATTCACCGACTTTCACAAACGGAGGAGACCTCCGATAGGGCACGAAGTGAAGAACCAGGTAATTTTCGACACTCTTTTTTGTTTTCGTTCTCTTTTAAAAAAACTAAGCAAAAAAAATTAGACAAATGAATATCAAGTGCAACGTTTTCTATTGAATCTCTTTTTGTATTTGATATCGTTTTTTTTTTATTGAAAAATCCTCCCTTTTACACTGATGTTTTCATGGCCTTTATAGTCGAACAAATACATTGTTTTATTATTGCTTACTACTACTGTTTCTGTTCGCTTTCTGGTCTGTTCTTGTTTCCTTTCGCATGTTTGCAGGTCACAAAGGAGTCAACGAAGGCATGCTGGGCTATTTTGGTGCAAGGGCGCAGGCGAAGCCAAGCCTTGGGCGGTGTGCCCATTGAGGGTGCACATGGGGGGTTGTGGCGATAGGGTTTCTGACCCTTTTTCTTTTGCTGAAAATTTTGGCCCATTTTGGTCTTGTTTGTTGGGCTAGGGTTTAGGGTTAATTTGGGCTTGGTTTGGGCCATTTGTAAATTGGGCCTTTATTGTTATGTTTTTTTTTTTTTGTATAGTTTTTGGTTCCTGGGCCCCGGCCAAAAATGGGCCATTACAGTTACCCCTTTTTGCTCATTATCGTGTAACAAGAATGGAGCAAAGACTTTCAAGAAGGGCCAGTTTTGCCCGGTGTCGTTGAATCTTGACTTTCTTGGTGCTCTTCTTCTTCAAATAGCCTCCTTACATTCCACCACATCTTCAAAGGTATTAGTGCTTCGATCCGCTCGAATGTAATTTCAGGGAGAAGAGATTTGCAGTTTCTATTTATTCCGCTGGAACTTCAAAGAAATAAGAATTGGTAATTTCAACCTACTCCACTGCAACTTCAGGGAGATAAGGTCTGGTGGCTTCAATCTGCTTCACTGCACTTCAGGAAGATAAGATTTGCCGTAATCTGTAGCTTTAATCTTGTTCCACTACAACGCCAGGGAAATAAGATTCGTTGTTTTCAGTCTGCTCCGCTGCAACTTCAGTGAGATAAGGTTAGTGGCTTCAATATGCTCCACTACAACTTCAGGAAAATAAGATCCGCAAAAATGGGCCAATACAATAGGAATGAGAAAAAAAATTTTGAGGGGTCGAAATTAAATTATATATTTTTACTATCGTAAAAATATAATTTTATCATTTTAATAATTTATATATTTATAATTTTTAAAGGATTAAATCAAATTTTTATTATTTTTTGAGAGATTAAAATGTAATTTTACTATTATTAATTTAAAATTTTATAAATAATAAAAGAATATATAAAATAAAAATTCCATTTTAGGGCCGGCACGCTGCCACCCCCTCTCCGCGACTACTTGCCAATTTTGATCATCCATGCAATTTTTTCTTAAAAAACACTTAGTATAAAAACTTCATTTCATTATGATAAATTCAAATTAGATTTTTTTTTAGTTAACATTATAAAAGGAAAGTACACTACAGCAAAATAGACTATTAGCGGCGTTTAAAATAGACTATTAGCAGCGTTTTTAGTGGCGTTTTGAATAAAAACTCCGCAAAATTTAGACTTCAGCGGCGCTAAGAAGAAAACGCCGCAAAAGATTGAGATATAGTGGTGTTTTTTAAAAAAAAACACCGCTAAAGGTAAGCAATAGCGGCGCTTGCGCCATAAACGCTGTAAAAAAAATTAATTTCCAAAACAAAATGACGTAGTTTTAATTACAATATAAAAATTGTAAAAAATTTGCAGCGTTTTAGCTAAAGATAAAGTTATAGTGGCGTTTTTGCTAAAAGTAAGCAATAGCGGCGTTTGGAAGTAAAACGCCGCAAAGTATTTTTTTTTCCAAAACAAAACATCCTCGTTTTAATTGCAGTATAAAAATTGTAAAAAGTTAGTGGCGTTTTTATTAAAAATACAGCTAAAGACAAGTTATAGCAGCGTTTATTCAAAAGCGCCGCAAAATATTTTATTTATTTCAAAACAAAACATCCTCGTTTTAATTACAGAATAAAAATTTTAAAAAAATTAGTGACGTTTTTATCAAAAGCGCCGCTAAAGATGAAGTTATAGCGGCGTTTAATTCAAAAATGCCGCTAAAGTATTTTTTTTATTTCAAAACAAAACGTCCTCGTTTTAATTACAGTATAAAAATTATAAAAAGTTAGTGGCATTTTTAGAAAAAACGCCGCAAAAGATGAACTTATAGCAGTGTTTTATTCAAAAATGCCAATAAAAGTCAAGCAATAGCGGCGTTTTTAAACGCCGCAAAAAATAAATTTTTTTTCAACATGAAACTACGTCGTTTTCTTGTCAATATAAAAAATGTAAAAATTTGGTGAAAACGCCGCTAAAAATGGAACAGTTGTGGCGTTTTTTAAAAGAACGCCGCTAAAAGTAAGCATTAGCGGCTTTTTTTTTTCAAAAACGCCACTAAAGGTTACTTTTATTAAAACCTTATTTCAAAACAAAAAAAAGCAATGTTTTGATCTCTGTATAATAATTCAATTTTAATTTACGTTGAGTGTTTAAGATTTTTTGCCCTAGTGTTAAGGGTTTAGCGTTTACGATCTAGGGTGTAAGGTGTAGGTCGTAGGGTTTAGGGTTTAATGTTTATAGTTTAGGGTATTAATGGTTTGGAGTTTATGGTTTAATGTTTAGTGTTTATAGGTTTATAATGGTTTATGGTTTAAGGTTTCAGTGTTTATGGTGGTGTAGTGTTTAAAGTTCGGTGTTATGTGTTTATGGTTTAAGGTTTCAGGGTTTATGGTGGTGCAGTGTTTAAAGTTCGGAGTTATGTGTTTAGGGTTTTAGGTTTTAGGGGTTTAGAGTTAAGGGGTAAGGTAGGTTGTAGGGTTTATGGGGTTTAGGGATTAGGGTTTAATGTTCATTGTTTAGGGTATCAGATTGTAGGGTTTTATAGTTTAGGGTATCAGGTTTATGATTGGTTACATATATTTTAGGGTTATGTGTTTAGGGCTAAGAGTTTAGGGTTTATGGTTTAGGGTTTAGGATTTAGGGTTTAGGGTTTAGAGTTTTAGGGGTTTTGGGACCGACTTAGGGTCTGAATTTAAACTATTCGATCTATTATTTAGGTAATTTCTTTATATTAATTAAAATAAAATTTATTTGTAATTTAATTTTTAAAAAATTCAAAAAAATTAATGACACGTAGAAAAAATTTAGAACTACTAACATTAAAAAATATATGTTAAAAATGAAAAAATGAAAATACTATTATTTAAAACACTTTTAAAGTTTTTTTGGGTATATGACTTATTATTTTTTAAATTATATATTAAATAATTTATTATATAATGGTAAAAGAGATAATTTTAATTTTAATATATTAAAATTATCAGTATGTTTTAAATTATTTAGGAGATAGTAGGTAAACTTTATGTATAATAAAATTTAAAAAATTTGTAAAAAAGTGAAGTATTGTAAGAAAATATTGTAATTAAAATATGCAAAAACTAATTTTAGGTTAAAGTTTTAGTGGTGCTAGGGTAAAAGCACCGCTATAAGTAAGCAATAATGGTGCTATGTAAAAAGCCGCAAAGTTTAAAACTTTTTTAGCAAAACGGCGCCGTTTCTTTGTGTTGGATTTTAGTTAGTTTTATTCCTGAAATCTCTAAGTCTTCACCTATTTTCCCAATCCCTAATTTCCCAAAGAATCAGAATCCTCAAATCGAATCCGACCATCTCCTGCTTCGCCCTCGATTGTCCATTCTGCAGCATTGCATCCGCCTTCATCTGCCTCGTCGCCAGTCGCCGTCTCCATCAACCAACGGGTAAGTCTTTTATACTGTTATTTTTGAGACCAAACAACCTCTTGAGCTCAAACATTGTCAAGTTCTTTTATTTGGAGCTTGATTAAATTTTGGGGTTTAAACTTAATTGCAAGGAAAGTTGAATCTTAATTGTTTTCCTTTGGCCAAAGCTCACTTAAAGTTCTTCATCAGTTTGTTGTGAAATGTCAAGACGATAACCAAATGTGTTACAAGTTTTAGCAGTTCATGTGCTGTCCTTTTTCCTTCTTTGAATTATGAAATTTTTTGAAATTTAGTTTCTATTGCAGGTGCCTTTTTTTTTTCCTGGTTTTATTAAATTTCTTGTATTCTACAGATTTGTGAATCGAACCTGAGGCCACTGTATTTGGTTGCCCTTCTACAAGAATTAGGAGAAGAGAAGTGTATTGTTTTCACCAAAACAATTCTGGTTGGTTTTATTTCCTTTATGTTTGATATACTTTTGGTATCAAGCAGAAGTGTAGTAGTTTAGTCTTGGCTTGCTTTATGTCTTTTATGCTTTCGATTTCTGGTTGTATATTTGCTTTAGTTTTTATTGTCATTTTTGGTGGTTCTTCTGTCTGTATGCTTCTGTCCTCTACTATGATGGAAAAGCATGGTTGAAAAACCTGACTTTAGAGCGGTTGGTCAGAACAGTTCAACCGGGAACCAATCACTTGTCTGGTTCTGTGCGGTTGGTCAGAACAGTTCAACCAGGAACCAATCACTTGTCTGGTTCTGTGCTATTTATGGAACTGAGGGTTCCTTGAACCAGCTTTAAACTAGTTCAATCTGTAAAAAACCAGGAAAAATTTTAGTTGATCTTTTATAATTTATTTCAAAAATCTTTTTGTGAGTTATGGAATTTAAACCGATAGCCTCATAGAATTATATTAAAGACCTTAGGGTAACTAAATGCATATTTTTTTTGTTTATTATATACAATGTTTGATATCTTTTAATATTAAATCTAATGTTTAAATGTTAAATAAAAAAAGGTGAATTGCCTGGTTTAGGTGCTTGAACCCTAAATTGGAGCTTTGCTGGTTTGACCTCCTATTTGTTTTTTTTTTTTTAAACAAACCTTGCGGAAATGTGTCTTTCAGCTGCTCTTCTTTGATATACTAATTTCAAACGGAAAATGACTTGTTTATAAAAGTCTGCATCATGATTTTTCTCTATACAAATTTCAAAGGAAGAGGCTAAACAGTAAGTTGTTGGCAAGGGTAGGAGTGTAATATGTATATGAACATGTCTTTGGGATTTTCTCGTTATCTTTATATATTACCTTCCATGTTTCTCATAAAATTCTGTATCTGTATATAGGAATAGGTAGTATGAAATTGGATAATTTTCTTTATGTTTCAGTTTTCTTTGGATTGGTTGTTGGATTTCTTATATTTATTTCTTTCCTTTGTTTTGATTGTGGCTTAAACAGAATCAGGCTCAAAAGCCGGAGCATGAAAAAGGTGCTGTTAAGGCTGTTCAAGATTTATATGATGTTGTACGACATGATGTCCTTGCCATCTATTTGAGGTCAGTCAAATATCTTAGTCTGCACTTAGGTGTGGGATATATAATATGCTATGAAGCATGGACATAGCTTCCTTCTCCTCATATCAGAAAAAAGAATAAAGTTATCAAATAAGTTTAAAATTTGAGGGCTTGTTGCATATATATTCATTCAAAATCAATAAGAGCACAAAATATATATGCACATATATATATATATATGTGTGTATATTATATTATAGTTTTCGTAACCCAGCTGTGTTTTTTTAAATTGACATGCCACATCTTTGTACCTGTTTCTGTGTATGTGCTTCCGAGATTTTATGTGCTTTCTACTAACATGTAACTTCTATTGCACATCCCAGGGAACACTATGATCGATGTGAGCATATTAAAAGCTAGGGTGAAGGTCGATTATTAGCAAAGTTGAATTGGCCTAGAGATCTCGAGTTGGTATGTTAGGGTTAAGATCACTCTTTTTTTTGGTTGCTTTGCTACGTGACATTATGACACTTCACATTAATATCTGAAAGCACAAGTCAAAAGATTGTATTCTCTATCTAAATCTGATTATAAAAATATAGGCGAAACAACGATTTAAAAACTGATTTAAAAACTCCTTATAAAAAAATTTAAAATATCAATTGCCACCTTAGAGAAAAATGTACCTATATGAGCATTTAGTGATAAAAAAATCAATTAGATTTTTTCGGTAACGAAAATAATTGTTGACTAATTTGACTGTTAATAGATGTTGCTGTAGTTAACATAAATAATGATAAACTAACACGACACCACCAAAATAAATATATTGACATGGCATGCCCTATTAACATATATTTATAAAAAAAAGTTAAAATCCTTAAAAGATTATTTTTTTTAAAAAAAATTTACATATAAAATTAATCTAGACATGTGATCGTCTAAGTTTGACTCAATGTGGATGTTTGTATGTATAAAGTTTCTTCTATATATGATTCAGAATATTATAAATATAAATTAAAAATTGTAAATATTATAAAATTAAAAAAAAAGTAAAAATAGTTAGTAACATATATAATAAAACCAAAATATGAACACAATATACATATGTGTATGTATAATAAAAGTAATAGGTATTTAAAAAAAAGTGATATAAAATAAGAATACTAATTTGAATATATGTGTAATACATATACATATATTTGTATAAAATTTCATATTAGTGTTTTCAATTTATGTTTAACAAGTAACCTTGTATAAATAATAAATGTATTTGTTACAGATTTGTATTGAGAAAGGTATCCGTACTTTGAAAGTCAGTAGAATTGAAGAGGACTTAGATCGACTACTGAATTGACTATTTTTCTTTCAGTCAAAGAATGTGAGTATTAGTTTTTAGTAAATAGCATGCTATAAGTAATCAACAGCATTTGTTAATTCATATGTTGTTTGTATTTCAGTTACTCCTTCCTACTGCTCCTGCAACTGTTGGATTGGATTTGGTGGTAATTACTTAACATGTATAAAATAATTAGTATTCATATTTATATTCATTTTGCTGATTTATATTCATTTGATAGAAAAACATTAGATATCCAATTGTTAGTCAAGATTATTAATCTTTTTTGATTCACCTTCGATATTTCCAAGTACCTTTTTATTGCATTAACATGCAAAAGTTTGATTAAATATAATTATATTTTCTTTCGCTTTATGATAATTAAGATCTGAAAAGATATATTGCTTCTTAACAATGCACCTTAAATGCCGAATACCCAAAGTCGTGTAACTCCTTTTTCTTCTTAGAGAGCTTTTCCTTATATTTGGTTTTTAATTTTTTACACTTCCACCAATACTGCTTAATCAGAGATATGTATGTATTGTTGGTATCCAGCATAGTTATTTATAATTTTTCATCATTCATGTTAATGTTTTTTTTCTGTTTTTTTATTTAAAGTATTAGTGAGTTAATGTTGTTTGTATTTTCATTTGCACTGCTGTTTCTTGGTGAGAGTGGAGTAGACCATCTTCTTGAAATTATTAAGGTATGTTTTAGTTCAAAATACTGATCAGTAACAGTTATATAATGATGAATTTGTCCAAATTGCTGTTTATTATCCTGCTTGGTTACTATATATATGCTGTTTATTATACTGCTGTCCAAAAAAAAAAAGATTCAAAGTATATAGGCTGGAAACCTAACGGGTTGCCTTATATCTCATTGTAAGATATAACGGATCCTCCCCAGGTGTAACAATGCCACGTATGATGAATCTTAAAAAATTTCTGTCCAAATTACTGTTTATTATATTGTTTGAACTGCTATATTTTAATTCCATATTTATTATATGAATTAGTGTAATTAATACCTCTAAGTGATAATTTAAATAATTATCCAACCCATGAACACTTCTAACCACACATTTACTTTGCATGTAAAATGTAAAATTTCTTAAATAATTTACATGTATTAAAATATAAAAATGATCATAACTTACATAATTTACATAACTTACATAATAACTGTATAGATAAACAACTTACCCGTGTAATTTACTGTCAACTTAGACTTCAACAACTAGAAAATGGATAGAACTTGGATGAATTTGTCAAGGGTAAGCAACGACTATCGATATGGAGTAGAAATTTTTCTCAATTTTGCATTTCAAAATACAAGCTAAGAGAATATGATTCTTTGCCCATGTAAGAAGTGTTGCAATATCAATTGACATTATCGTGAAGTTGTCTACGAACATCTAGTTGTTGATGGCTTTGTTCGGGGGTATAAAAAATGGATTTTCCATGGAGAGTGTACATCTAGTGGAGCCTCTTCATCGATGAATCAGGTTATCCTCATAGTGATTACAATCGAATGTTTAGAAGATGACATGGATGGCATGTTGCGGGATGCATTTAATATGCGCGGTGATGGTTTGCAATCATTTTCATATGACTTGGGTGCAACCGATTATTACAATTTTTGTGGAAATACTTGCACCGAAAGGGGAAGAAGTGTACCTGGTGATCAGCCAAATGAAGAAGCGGCGAAGTTCTACTCGTTACTTGGTGAAATGAATGAAGAAGCGTATGAGGATCTAAATTTTCAAAAGCTGTCTTTCAGTATTAAATCTTTTCACTTAAAATGTTTGGGAGGGTGGACCGGAAACTCTTTGACAATGTTGTTAGAGTTTTTGAGAGAAATATTCCCGTTTACGAAAATCCCTCAATCTTCCAAAGACATGAAGAAACTGATCAAAGATTTGGGCCTTGGCTACAACAAAATTCATAGTTGCCCAAATGACTGCATGTTGTATTGGGGCAACCAGAAAAACCAACAGTGCTGTCATGTATGCGGTCAATCCCATTGGATGAATGGAAATACAGAGGATGGTAACGAGGATGAAAACGATACACAGTCAAGGAAGCAGCCAGTTAAGATTTTGCGGTGATTTCCACTAATACCATGGCTTTAAAGACTTTTCATGTCGTCGAAGACAGCCTAGTCAATGACGTGGCACCATGAGGACGAACTGATAATGGATTGTTAAGGCATCCTACAGATTCTTTAGCTTGGAAATCATTTCACTCCAAATTTCCAAGCTTTGCAAGCGATCCTCGGAGTGTGAGGCTGGGGCTAGCATCTGATGGATTTAACCCTTACAAAATCATGAGCACTGCGTACAATACTTGGCCTGTGGTGCTTGTTCCTTACAATTTGCCTCCATTGGTTTGCATGAAACAATCATCCTTTATCTTGTCTATGATTATCCCTGGAGAGAAAGAGCCCGGAAATGATATTGACATATATTTGCAGCCACTTATTGAAGAGTTAAAACAATTATGGGTTGGTGTTGAGACATACGATGTACTGAGAAATGAGAACTTCAATTTACATGCAGCTTTGATGTGGACTATTAATGACTTCCCAGCCTATGCCAATTTATCTGGTTGGAGTACAAAGGGACGTTATGCTTGTCCTTGTTGTGCTGCGCAAACATGTTCGCAATGGTTATATAATGAGAAAAAGTTCTCTTACATGGGGCATCGTCGGTGGTTACTGGAAAATCATAGATTTAGATTTTAGAGTACTCGGTTTTGATGCATCAAGAGTTCGGAGACTCTTCGCAGACCGGTGGATCCGAAATATTGTTCATGTTAAAATATATGAATTTCATTTATGGGAAGATGAATTAATCGGCTAACACGTAAAGAAATAAAAGATTAAGGGATGAATCTGATGATGAATCTGATGAAGAGGATGATCTTAATGAGGCGGACTTGTGGAAAAAAAGAAGTATGTTTTTTTTAGTTGCCTTATTGGGAGCATCAGATTTTACGCCATAATCCTGATGTCATACACATTGAGAAAAATGTCTGCGAGAACATCATTGAGACTATTTTGAATGTCGATGGAAAATCGAAAGACAATCTTCAGAGTTGACTTGATTTAGTCCACATGGGAATTCGGCGTGAGCTTCATCCCCAAGCACTTCCGAATATGAAATATCGGTTGCTGCCTGCTATTTTTTCAATGTCGAAGACAGAGAAAGAAGTGTTCTGTATGGTGTTGAAGGATATAAAGGTCCCGGATGCGTATGCATCAAATATATCTCGATGTGCGAGTCTTAAAGATCGAAGACTATATGGCTTAAAATCGCATAACTATCACATCTTGATGCAAGACTTACTACCAGTTGCTATGCGGTGTTGTATGTCGAAAAAGGTGACGTCTTGTGTAATTGAACTGTCCAATATAATGAAAGTCATTTGTGGCAAAGTTTTGGATGTTCAAGAACTTGAGACACTACAAGATCGAGCCGTATTGCCTTTATGCAATCTGGAGAAGATCTTCCCGCCTTCCTTCTTCACAATTATGGTGCACTTGTTAATTCATCTCCCTCGTGAAGCAATACTTGGTGGACCCGTTTTCTATCGATGGATGTATCCCATTGAAAGGTCTTAATTTATTTGTAGATTATTCCTTCATTCACCTAAATGCCTTTAGTTGCAACTTTTGATAATGTTCTATACCGTGTTTAGGTTCCTATCCAAATTGAAGTCTTACTGCCACAATAAACATTATCTGGAAGGATCAATTGCCGAAGGCTACTTGGAAAAGGAATGTATGACTTTTTGTTCAAGGTATTTGGAAGATGTTGAAACAAGAATGAACAGACCAAGTAGAAATCTTTGGGCTCATGAGATCAAAACTTGGCGAAACTTATTTATTTCAAAGTTTCGAGAATCGATCGGCAAAGTTGAAATTGCAGAATTAGACGATAGATCGTGGGTCCAAGCACATCGATACGTTCTTTTTCATCACGATTCAATGGAACCATTACGCAAGTAAGTTCTGGAATTTGATACATATTCATCAATTATAATTTGTTTGTCTTCTAACAAAGTAAACCTTTTTTTTTAACATAGTGAATACAAACAAATATTGAGAGCTCGTTTACGGTCCCGAAGATTACATCTACGAGAAATTAATAAGTTGTTCACAGAATCATTTCATGAATGGTTAAGCCAAACAGTATGCAATTGAAGTTATCATTGACAAGTAAGAATGTTTTCTTATAACAATTATAATTACTCAATTTACTTTCGATTCAATAGGTTTGGAGTCGCAATGAAGTAAATGACGAAGTTAAATAGCTTTCACAAGGTCCAACTAGAATAGTGAAAAGATATAGTGCCTTCATCATCAATGGATACAGATTTCATACAAGGTATCGCGAGAGATTGAGGAGAACTCAAAATTGTGGAATTGTTGTTAATTCTTCAATTACAAGTTATGCTAGTGCTAGGGACTGTAATCCTATCGAGGGGAACCTGGAGTATTACGGACTTCTTACTGACATAATTGAGTTGGATTATTACGGCAAATGGAAAATTGTCTTATTTCAAGGTGATTGGGCGGATGTGAATACGGCTCGCGAAATTAAAAACGATCAATATGGTTTTACAATGGTGAATTTCTCTCGATTGATTCACACTGGAGAACAACTGATAGACGAGCCGTATGTATTTTCCTCTCAAGTGAAACAAGTTTTTTACTCAAAAGATCCAACTGATGAGGGTTGGTATGTTGTACTTCAAAACACCCCTAGAGACTTGTTCGACATGGGCAATGAAAGTAGAGATGACATCGTCAAAAGATCAGAAACTTTGCCTTTTCCAGAACAAAACTTAGATGAAAATATCCCTAGTACTAGTACACAATTTCAATGGGTTCGTCAGAACGTGGATGAAGATATTTACGAATTATGATGTAGTAAGATTTTTACGATTTTTTATTTATATATAATATTATAATTTTAATCTTGGTCGTTTTATATAATTTAACTATTTTATATGTACCATTATTGTGGTTATTTGTTAGTAAAATTTCAACTATTTTATGTGTATTGCAGGAGAAATGAGTAGAAGAAGATTACGAGATTTAAATATTGTAAATTTGGAAGAGGGCAATAGTGAACAGCAAACAGTTGTTGGATCCTCGAGTGTGGCTGACATAGATGATGAGCTTGCAGAATTACAAAGTAATGTTAAGTTTATTTTACATGCATGTTGACTTTTATTATTGATTCATTTTTCAATTTTAATATAATAATATATCATTGTTCAGCTGAGAGTGGTGGGACGCGCAAAGGTCGCAGACGTACGCTGCTTAAAGATTTATACGAATTAAATTCTGTCGAGCGTGTGAAAGTAAGGAGAAACAGTCATGACCAGCCTGTTGGCCCTGAAGCTCGACTTCTAGCAGGCTATTTGGGCATTATTGCACGAAATGCCAATATGTTGCCCATAAATTACGAGTCATGGCATCACATGCCTGATGGAAACAAAAATCAAGCTCTCGATAACATTAAGGTAACAAAACGTGAATGTGATTTATAATACTTTGGTTGAAGTTTCATTCATATTTACTTTCTAAACTTATGTTTTTTTAGGAGAGATTTGCTTTGGAGGTCTCCGATGACTATATAAAGAAGACATTGGGAAAAAAATGGAGAGACCATAAAAGCACATTGAAAAAAGAATATTTTAAAAAAGAAATAAGCCTAGAGGATAAATTGCGAAATGTCCCGCCGGAATGTTGAGGTATCAATGGGAAGATGCGGTTAAATTTTGGAACTCAAAGAAAGGAGAGGTATTACCTAGTTCTAAACTCTTATAAATTTTTCGGTTTATAGTATTTACTATATACGTAATAATAGTTTCATTATGTAGGACCGTGAGCGTGTTGGAACGAGTAGCAGGCAGAAACAAAAATTCACGCACACGATAGAGTCGAGAAGTTTTGCTTCTGTAGTTGAAGCCGAGGTACTTAAATTTATTAATTCTGTCAAATATTAATGACTTCATACTATTAGATTATATTTTTACTACTACACTGTAGGAAGCCTCGTCTGGTCAAAAAGTTGGACGCGTTCAGCTTTTTGACATTACGCATAGGAAGAAGGATGGGTCTCCGATGACATCCGAAGCTGGAGAGATATTGGTATATTTACTTAATAAAGTTTGATTTATTATAAATATTTTCTTCGTTAGCAGTTTTAAATTAATAATGTTAAGTTATGTTGCATTCTTTCTTATTGTATATTTCGTTTCTAACTGTTTAATTGATTTATTAGGAGAAACTAAAAGAGAATAAGGCAGAGTATGAAAGCATCGCTTGAATCGATAGTTCATTAGTCTTGAGGATATCGATAACAGAATTATTACTAATGTTTTGGGTCCTGAAAGGTATGGTCGGAATTTTTATGCTATATTTGATTTTTTTGGCTGGAATTATATGCTACATTTGTCTGTTTTTATTATCGATGTTTTGGGTCACAAACGTATGGCGGGTTTGATTTCAAGGATCCGTGTTACCCACCCAATATTTTGGATCCGACTCCGGCAATATATGCCTTAGAGTCAATCTCGAAATGAAGTTCAGAGGTTGAAAGACCGGATATTTGAGATGCAGCGAGCGCGGTTGAGCAAATTTCTCAACTTAGAGCGGAGGCAAAAATGAGGAGGGAGAAGCGTGAGAAGGAGGCGAGCGAGAAGAGTAAAGTATGATGAACTCCATCTACGACGGACTGCACTATGATGAAGATGTTTCAAAGTGATCCACAGAGGCCGCCATCTTTAGACATTTATTTTCTCGTTCTAAGATCATTTTTAACATTGTTACATTTAACATTATTGTAAGAATTCATTTATTAATTTTTATATCATACATCTTTTATTGAATTTTAAGTATCATTTAGAATTAATTGCTTTTGGTGAGATTTTTATGCTACATTTGCTGTTTTTTGGCTGGAATTATATGATGCATTTGCTGTTTTTGGTTGGGTTTAATGCAGGAAGGGTATGATATTGGAGAAATTGTGTATTGTAAATTTGTACAAATTAGCGGCGTTTGTGGAAAAAGCGCCGCTAAAAATCAGGACCTTTAGTGGCGTTTGTGGAAAAAGCGCTGATAAAAGTCAAGACCTTTAGCGGCGTTTATAGAAAAAGCGCCGCTAAAAGTCATGACCTTTAGCGGCGTTTGTTAGAAGCCATGACCTTTAGTGGCGTTTGTTAGAAGTCATGACCTTTAGCGGCGTTTGTTAGAAAAAGCGCCGCTAAAAGTCATGACCTTTAGCGGCGTTTGTTAGAAGTTATGACCTTTAGCAGCGTTTGTTAGAAAAAGCGCCGCTAAAACGCCGCTAAATTTTGTGGCGTTTGTTTTAGCGGCGTTTTTTGCGGCGCTTTTAAAAGCGCAGCAAATACTAGTAGTGGCGCTTATAAACGCCGCTAAAAGTCTGTTTTGCTGTAGTGGTAGTAAAGTAAATAAATCAATTTAGGAGATTTGGAGCGAATAAAAAATTATTATTTATAAATTTTGAGTTTTAATTTTGGATAAATTATTTGATTTTTCTTTTTAATGGAGGTTTGGTTTAAGGACCACTATACTTGATCTTGGATGGGTGTAATTTGTTTCAAGAGTTATCGAGAATTGATTTTAAAAATGTGTTTAGAGAGATGTTTGATCGAGAATTTAATTTAATTTGGATTCAAGGATCTTCAATGCTTGACTTTAAGTCAATGAATTCAAAGTCAATGATCGTTGAGACCTGATATTCAAAATAGGTTTGGAGGGATGTTTGTTCAAGAATTTAATTTGATTTGGACTCAAAGATATTTGAGACTTGATTTTGAAAATGTTTGAAGAGAATTCAGGTCCAAGGCTCTTAGAGGCTTGATCTTGGATGAACGATTCCGCTTAAAGGGTGTTTTAGACTTAATCTTAGAAAACAAATTTTATCTTTTCTGTGTTGATTCAACTAAATTAGAGAGAGTTTTGATCCAAAAGTCTTCAAGATTTTATCTTAGATTGATATTCTGCACTTTAGAACTAATTCTGCATTTTAGAACTAACGTAATGCTCTTTAGGATTTTTGAATTTTTCAATTTCTTGAAAGATGATTTCTTAGAATTTTAAAGAAAATGTCTAATTTTCAAATTTTTTCTTCAAATTTGGATTTATGAACTTTTAAAATTAATTTAATTAATTAAAGGTAAAATAATAATTTGCTATCATCACTTAATTAATTTAGTTTAATTAGTAATATTAAATATTTATTATATACCTATTAATTAATTAAATTAATTATAATGAATACGGTAAAAGGATGAATATTATAATTTAACCTTAAAAAAATAAAAGATGGAATAAAGAATATAAAAAGATAAACTCGTTCCATTAAAAAACTTGCAGGTATGGAAGATTAGTTCATTGAACTTTTTCGAAGATAATTAATTAGCTATAATAATTCTATTAATAGCTTTAAAAGTTATCATTTCATACGTTTCAATACAATAATTATAGTATACTAGGTACTGTCTTAGAGTGTGAAACCACAACCTGATTTTTCAGTAGTGTCAAAAACAGTGGTTTGAGCCACCAAATACGGCAAATAAGCTCGTAAATTTTATAATTTAATATTTACGAGTCAAATATAGTTTTAAAAAGATTTTTGAATGGGTAATTTATATTTTATAATGAATTATTAAGTTCGAGTGGTAAAATCTTAGGTCAAGTGGTTTTAGAAAGTGAGGTATCAGGACCTCACTTCTATAAACCGAGCTGTAAATATTTTTATAAATATTTACGGAGTGGCATTAAGGTGGTATTAAATTTTCGTTGAAAAATTTTAACATTTCGATAGTCAATTAATTAAAAAGGACTAAATTGTTAAAGATGTAAAATTTAATCACTATTTGATTAAGTGGGTAATTGAAAAAGGAAAAGGGAATTAAATGGTAATTAAACCATGGTCAAAGTTTCCAAGCGGTGATTGATTCCACTATCTTTTGGATTAATTGTTCTTTTAGTGCTAATTAGTTTGGGATTAAATTGTAAATAAGTTTATTTAGTTAGAATTTAATTAATTGAAGGACAAATTGTGAAATTAAGCCTTCCTTTGATAGTAATTGTGCCATATATTTATGTGATGGACAAAAATGGGCATATATTTGGTGTTTTAAATTAATTATTAACTAAGGGTAACATGGTAATTTGATGGATTCAATTAAATTAAAATAAAAACATAAGGAAAAAGGTGTGGTTATCATCTTCTTCCCCAAAATTACACTTGAAAGCTTCCATGAAAATAGAGCTAGGGTTTGCCCAAGCTTTAAAATCCAATCGATAAGTGATTTTCGTTTCGTTTTTAATAATTTTATGTTTTTGAGATCGTTGCAACTAGATCCAACTAGCCTGTACCTTCGATTTTGAAACTGTTAAAGATTTTGAAAGTTTACATTGATGAAACTTGTTATTTTTTATTTTAAATGATGAATTTAAGATATTAATTGTTATTTAAAAGTATTTTATTAAGTGATTTTTGATGAATTTTTCGATTAGGGACTAAATTATTGAAATAATATAAATACAAGGGTTTGTTGTGAAATTATTGCAAAAATGGAATGTATTGAATGCCATGAATATTCGGATAGCTTGGATTTGTATTAAAAATGGTTAATTTGCATGTTTGGGCTCAGGGACTAAATTGAATAAAAATAAAACTTTAGGGGTAATTTTGTAAAAAAGTCAAAATGACTAAATTGCATGAAATGAATTGTTTTATGTCTAAATTAATATATTGAATGAAATTATTAATTTAGATCAAGGTCAAGTGGAAAATTGAGGAAAATGGAAAATTTCTAAAATGCCCCTGAATATTGGAATCTGCAATTTAACCAAGTAAGTTCGTAGGTTAAAATTTAATATTTATATTGAATTGATGAATGATATTATGTATTTATTTTATTTTTGAAAATAAAATATTGTTAAAGTTATAAATTTGAATTGAATATTCGGATTAAATGGAACGCGAGATTTGGGTACATTCGGCATTCGACAAATTGACGGCATTGGAGGAAAATGACAGAAAATTACCCAAGTAAACCGAGGTTCAGTATTTGTTGCAAACTTTCGTATTTACTTTCTGTTTAGCTCTCACGAGCTTATGTTTAACTTATATGAGTTTCTGTTCAACTCTATTGAGCTTCTATTCAACTCTTATGAGTTTCTGTTCAGCTCTTCCGAGCTTTTGTTCAACTCTTATGAGTTTTCGTTCAGTTCTTATGAGCTTCTGTTTCAACTCATATGAGTTTCCGTTTAGCTCTTACGATATCCTGTTCAACCCTTATGAGTTTCTGTTTAGCTCTCATGAGCTTCTGTTCAGCCTTCGGGCTTCTGTTAACGATGTACTCAAATCCGTAAGTCGTTCTTCGAATGGTAAAATATCGGGAGTTGTCATGAATGATATATGTTTATGAAGAAACGGTAAGAGAATTATATGTATTATGATATGTATATATGTGAATATCTTTGATATGTTGACACAAGGAAATTATGTAAGTGAGATGAGTAATAAACTCAAGTGTAACATGTTGAGAAAATAAGTTTATCAATGTTGAATTTATATGAAATACGTTCAAGTATGCTAACAATTGTTGTTGTTTGATGCTTAGGCAAATGCCAAGCTATTGGTTAAATGGTAATATGTTTACTATATATGATGCATTGAAAGGGTAAGTACTCAAATGAAAATATACTAGTGCTCATGAAAGAGTGGTAAGGTTTAAGTTATGCAATTTCTTATGAAATGATTTATCATGTGATTAATTCGAAAAAGGTTATGTTTGAATGCACTAACTTGTAACTATGGTTGAATGATGTGTTTATGATTGGTGTGTTATGCATATGGACTTAGTGTGGAAAGTAAAGAAATGCAAATGAAAATAAAGAAATTTGGAAGAGTTAAAATTGTTTAAAATCCTACGATGCTAGGAATAATATGTATAAGTGATATTGTAGATTTATTCACTTTGTGAGTTATGGAATATAACTTTATGAGTATTGTGGTATAAATATTGGATTGTTTTTTGTATGTATAAATTTCATATTTGAAATGAATTGATATGATTAAAGTATATATGAGCTTACTAAGCATTCATTGCTTACGTATTTGTTTTTCTTTATTTTTCAGATTATCGGAAGCTTGATTGGGTTGGAAGCTTGTCGGAGTTATATCACACTATTCTTTGATTCTATCGCTACTTTCGAATGGTTTGATTTTGGTTATAATGGCATGTATAAGTATTTTGTCTAATTATGGCTTGTTAATATGTATAATGTTGATTGTAGATTGACACAAAATTGGGTGAGAAATATGGCTTGTAAAATAGCCTATTTTCGTCTACACAGGTGTGTGTCTCAACCGTGTGTGTGACACACGGCCAGGTGACACGGCCGTGTGACCCCTGTATCTTAAATTTGCACAAAATAAAATGCTCACACGGGCATGTGACTTGGTCGTGTGATCCAACTCAGTATACTCACACAGGCTGAGACACGGCCGTGTGTTCCTATTTCGAATGCCCACACGACCTGAGACACGGGCGTGTCTCCAGGCCGTGTAAGTCACACGGCCTGGCCACACCGCCATGTGACCCCTACAGTGTTGAAAATTTTAAATATTTCTAAAAAAAATTTTGAGTTTTCGACTTAGTCACTATTTGTTTCTAATGCATAATTTGGGCCTCGATGGCTCGTTTAACGAACAATATGTATGATTTTGATTGGTTTCTAATATGAATGTTAGATGAAATAAAATGTCTGATAATTAATTTGCAAACTCCGGTAATACTCCGTAACCCTGTTCTAACGACGGATTCAGGTTAGGGGTGTTACACCATGCACGATGAGCATGGTGAAGATCATACAATGCCTTGTTCAACCTACAAACAAGCCTCTGTCCATTGTTACCTGGCACTTCAAACCCAGGTGGTTGATCTATATATATCTCCTCAATCAAATTCCCATTGAGGAATGCATTATTGACATAAATTTGCCTTAACGACCATCCATTCATGACAACAATAGCAAGTACAATCCGAATGGTTGTTGCTCTAATCAATGGATTAAAGGTGTTTTGAAAATTAGATCCAGCATGTTGAAAGAACCCTTTAGCTATCAGTCATGCTTTATACCTTTCTACAGTCCCATCAACTTTCTTTTTCACTTTAAACAGCCACTTACAGCCTATGACCCTATGATCAGCAGGACGTGAACAAAGGCTCCATGTGTTGTTGATGAGTGACCATATTAGTTGAACCAATAGCCTCAACTATTGTAGCTTGTTGGCGTGTTTCAGCATCAAGAAGCATGGTGGTGACACCCTGAATATTGTAGGGTATCTACTTACTATTATGACTGTAATAACATATTCATACTCAAGTGACAACCCATTAAGAATTATAGTGACATGTTCATGCTCGCTAATAACTTTTCCACAACTAGAAAGATTGTCACAATAACCCTTGACTTTCATTAAGAATTCTTTCATTGAAAGATCACCCTTGCACTGAGAATGCAAGGCCCTTCTATAAAACATCAATCGAGAGGTAGTCATACTATCATATAAGTTAGCACAAATTTGAGCACTAGTACCCATACCATTAAGATGTGGAAGAACCCATTGACGCGCCGATGATAAGAGCCATGAGACAAGATCACTATCTTGTTGCTTAAATCGAGCAAATTCAAGATTCTCCTCAGGCGCACCATTTGCATCTGTAATTAGTTGAGGAAGAGGAACAATACGAGAATCAAGAAAGTGTTTAAGCTTATAAGTCTTGATGCCATAGTAGGTAATTATTGTCATCAAGAATAATAACGATCTTCTTGGTGGAAAAGAATCGATTGTCAAAGACCCCATCACTAAGGTTGGAAGCCATCACTAGTGTAGCAGACTAAACAACAAACAACTAGATGAAAGAGCCATGAAAACCACATGCACTCAAAGAATTAACTCTAGAAGAAAATAAAGCTCTGATACCATGTTAAACTAATATAAAGAATGAAAATAACAAAGATTTTAAGAATCAAAGATGATCATTGAATTCATCTAATATGTACAATAGTTGCTATTGCTTTTATACATGATAACAAAGTCTACTATCAACAGCTAACAACCTAATTGTCAGCTAACTAACAACTAACAGATTAACTAACTTAATCAGTTACTCTAACATTCATTTTAGTTGAAATGATATATTTGAGTTATTAAAAATTATAATATTTTAGGTTTGTATCTCATCATATACTAAATTTTTTCTAAATTTTATATAAAAAGACAAAATTATCCTTAAAATAATTTATATTCCTTTGTAAAAATAAAGAGTTTTTGGTAAATTTCTCAATGAGTTGAGCCCGGTTGATGGTGACACCAACTTAATAAGAATCTTAAATATTAGATAGATCATTTATATAATAATTAAGTTAACATTTGATATCATACAAATAGAATATTTTAACTCCATAAGTAGATTTCAAATATTAACATTTTAAATGAAATGTAAGTCGCTAGAATTGTTCATAGACTAGGTCGGGTCAAGCTTAAAGCATGATATTTATACACTTTTTGCTTTTCCAAGCTTAATTCGACTTGAAATACAGGCCTAAATTTTTAGCAAACTCGTTTATATTTGTAAATAGTTAACTAAAGCCCATTTTAGGTTTGCTTATATTTTTTAAAAAAAATTAAAAAAATATTTATATGTTTTTATTTAATATTTAATAAATTTATATATTTTTCATTTATTAAAATTTTATATGTAGGCATCTTAACATCTTAACATTTTTTTAATATTAACATTATAGTATTATATATTGCTATAAATTTAGTTTAAGTGTTATACATTATATAATATATATATATATATATAACATAATATAATATATTATAAACATGCGAAATTAGGCTGAGCTCAAGCCTTGGACGTTTGAGTCCAAGCCGAACTTTATAAACTGACCTAATTCTTTTTCAAGTCCTTTTTCGAGCCTAACATTTTTTTCAAACCCTCTAGAATTTTGGGGTAGACATTTAAACTTAGATGAATAACTCAATCCATGAACAGTTCTATATAGGATCTTTTAAATATTATTTATAAAATTTAAAAGTTTTAGTGATAAAATATCAAATACTTTTCTTAATATTGTTATCACTATTTTTAGGCAAAACTCCTATTTAATCAAAACTTGTTGGATCATCCCATGATTTTGGGCCCCCAATGAATGGATAAATCTATGACGTGAGGAACTAGAAGAGATAAATCTATAATTATTTTTCTATAATATTTCTTTATACGAGAGAAAGTTCGTAACTAACGATAAATCTATAAATATATCCAAATCTATGAGTAAAACTAACAGGTACTTCTATATATTTTTAAGAAATGGATAACGGTCATATTTATTAAAATTTTATTTATTTATATTATTAAAAATTAATGTGATTGACGAAATAATTAAACAGCAATATATAACATACCATGTGTACATCATATTAACATATATGAATCGATGTTTAATAATAAAAATGGATAAACTTTTAACAAAATGATTAATTTACTTTTAAATTTAAGATATAAAAATTAATTTTTTTTTAAAGTAAACGGAATAAAACGCAATACCACTCTTAGTACGAAGTGGTCCAGTGTAAACCTTCAACGACTTTAAGGAAAAACACATAAGTCAAGTTGGAAAACAAAGAAAAAAACTATTAGTTTCTGTTTGTAACAACAAAAACAATATACGAAAGCCACGCCGCTGATATCGCTTTGATGAAATCCCCATGTGAAAGATACCCCATACTTAACGCCATAAACAATGAAATTTCTCTTTTTATTTAATTATCAATTTCATACCTTTACTTTATAAAAATTAAAAAGTTATTTTTTTACTTTAATCCTTTTATTTTATGAAAATTTTTAAAAAATTAATCTTATTGTCTGTAAGCACATAAGAGAGGACTAAAAATTTGGATTAACTTTTTAGTTTCTATAAAACTCGAGAATCGAATTCTGATAAATTATAGTAAAATAATTAATTTTTTAGTTCTTATAAAATAAAGGGATGAATTCGTGACTAAACTTTCTTTTTATAATTACATTTTTTGCCTATAAATATCAGCATTATTCTACTTCATTTTCCTTCCATTATAAGATTATTTTTTTAAGATTTAAAAGGAGTTTTTGAGGGGAAAAAAAGAAGAAGAAGAAGAAATGGCAGATTCTTCACGAAGTTCATTGATTCTTCTATTTTCTATGCTTCTTTTAATTACTCTATCCCATATGACTGAGGTACGTACCGAGGAGGAAATTTCATTTTTACACTTTTTTTTCCAATTTGCTCATTAATTACTTTTTTTTTTTCCTTTTTCATTTCATTAATTTGAAAATTTCTTTGCAGGCTTCTGGTAGTGCTAAGCTTCGTCCTTCAGGTAAACCGTATATATTCTTTCCCTCCAATTTCCTATGCACATATACTCTAGAAGCTTTGCTTGTGGAGAAAACTTTGAATTCTCGTATATTATTGTTGAGAAGAGATCGATTTCTTTTAGAGAAAATTTGGAAATGTCGTCTGAGTTTTGTCTTCAAATTCTTCTTGTCTGATAAGGTGGTAGGTTAAAAAAATTAAACGGTAGCATCTTGTGGGGTTGGATTGTACGTGGTTCATGGAAATATAAATATTTACGTTAGTAGAACTTGAATCCATGCACTTATATAGTATTGTTGGGCATCTATCTGCTTATAAAGAAAATGAAAATGCACACATTTACCCTAGGGTTTGTTAAATTGTAGCATGTATGCCCAATAATGTCTATATAAGTGTATGAGTTCAAACCCTACCAAGTATAAATGTACATTCGGGTTTTTACACTATTGAACTTGACATCTCTTTATGCAACTACAAGCACATGAACTCTCCATAGAGTTAAGAGACAAAACTCTAACTGAAGGTAATATCGATCTATTGAGAGGTTTATCGACTCTTGACAAATGATACTTCAGAGATTTTTCTAGAAGAATCATTTCACATCTAGGATTAACTTAAAATGTCAATCTTTTATTCAAATGATTAATATCTTATGCTTATTCAAACAGGTAAAAAATCAGAATACTTATCATTTAACTAGTACCATAAAAAGAAAAAGATTGATAACTTAAGGCATAATAATACCTTTTAAAAAGAACTGAAGTTGACCATTAATCTTTTAAAAAGAATTATTATTTTTTTAACAAAATATTGACTAAAAGGTTAATTTTTTTCAATATGGAAGCTTGAATTTTTATTTTTAAATATTTTTATAATTATTAAATTATTTATTAACGTGGTATGCAAGACGTAAGTAGACTGCCCAAGTAAACATTGTTAAAAAAAATTTAATATTTTAGTATTAAAAATGATTTAATTTAAAAAAATTTAATAATCAAATTTAACTAAAAGTAATAAAGGATTACACTAACAAAAAGATGTAAATATTGAAAATTAAATTTATTGTTATATGATTTATTTAAAATACAAAATTGACTTTGGTTTAAGTTTTATCCATTTGATGCGATGAAATTACGTATGCATGGATGGATAGATTGCAAGCCAAGATGCAGTTACCGATGCTCGGCGACGTCGCATAAGAAGCCATGCATGTTCTTTTGTTTAAAATGCTGTTCTAAGTGCCTATGTGTGCCGCCTGGTACTTATGGCAACAAGCAAATTTGCCCTTGTTATAACAATTGGAAGACCAAAGACGGAGGTCCCAAATGTCCTTGACAATTTCCCATTTTTCTTAATTTTTTTCTATTATTGTTGTCTTAAATAAGGTTACTTTAATTAAGAATTATATGATGTACTTTCATTGTATTTTTAGTCTAGGGTATAGATTCCTAAAAAAAGTGAATCTTATCCATCTATTGGAAGTTTTTGGCTCTATCACTGTATTTTTCTTTCAATTTTTTGAATTAGGGAAGGGGCATCATATTATTTAGATTTTGTTTTGTTTTTTCTTTAAAATACTCATGTTTTTCGGGTAAAAATATTTTTCAGTCCTTTTCGATTTCGAAATCGAGCATGGTCTCTTTTAAAAAATATTGGAGCAATTTAATCTCTGTCGATTCCGAAAGTGAGCAATTAAGGATAATTAAGCACGACGTTAATATCTTGCATCAATTGTACATAATTTTGATTGATATAATAACAAATTTAACCTTTGATATTTACATATTTATTATTTTGACATTAATTCTAATACATTCAATAAATCCAACCTCAACATTTACACTAGTGTTATAAGAAAAATTTGTTAAATTAGAACCAAATTAACAGAATGTATAAACTTTGAGATCTAAATTTATTATATTAATAAAATCATATGAGGTTGATGGAAAACAATAATTTCATAATTAATTGTTATTAGTTGTCCGTTTTCTAAATTGATAGAGATTAAATTGTTTTGATTTTTTTAAAGAGATCAATTTAATCAATTTTGAAATTGAGAAGATTGAAGTGACATTTTTATTTTTATATATATATGCATTATATATATATATTTGTATACTGTTACAGCTATTGAGGGTTGAAATCAATTTCATTTTTCGACTCTATCGACAGATTTATAGTGGTTGGTAAATTGCAAGCACATGACGCCATGGTCTAGCTGGTACCTTAATCCAAGCCTTGCCATAAGCTTGCTTTTCAGTAACATGGACCATAACTTATGCTTATTCATGCATTTCGAAGCACTCTCGCCTTATCGATCCATCAATTTTTTTGAGAAAGAAAAAAAAACCAATTGAGGGTTGAATCTCAACCCCAAAAATAGCATTCATTCATTTGTATTTCTTTTAATCTATCAATGCAAACAAATAGTAGGTTAAAAATCAATATAACCTTATCGAATAACATGGACACACGTATTAATGTCATTTGTCATCTATAAACCAATTATACCATCATTCAAAAGGACAATTTTACCACCAAACAAAAGCAATAAAGTTTCCATCCAAGTAAGGTTAAATAGAAAATGACATTATAAATTAATTACTTTTAAGATAAGATAGGCTCAAATATTAAAAACTTCTCTGAAATTTACTATCAGAAATTTTATTAGATTCGTTTGAGTTAGAAACCAAGGATAATAAGAATAATACAGCAAAACCGAAGGAGAAAGCTTCAATTTCAATTAAGCAGTTTGTTTTGTTTAATAGTAAAGGTAGTAGATTTATACATAAGTTGGTGATAAAGAAGACAAAGTTGGTTAGCTGAAGTAACAAATTCTACAGTTAATCAGTTCTACAACTCAGCAAAAATGATGAGTCATCCTTTCTTAAATCTTATTAGGAGCAATTCTAGAATATGCTAACATTCTTCTGGTTTTTTCTTCTTCAGAAAATTAACTGAGGATTTCATTCAGATCTGCAATTCCAAGTTTTTTGCAGATTTGACTGAACACAATAGGAGCAAGAGGTTTTGTTAGAATATCAGCTAGTTGTTCTTCTGAAGGAACAAAGTTAACAACCAGCTGACCACTTGAGACTTTCTCCCTAACAAAGTGAAGATCAATTTCCACATGTTTAACACGAGCATGATAGGTAGGATTGGTAGCCATTGAAATGGTGGAGGTGTTATCACACTAAACAGTAACAGCCCGTTTTTTAGTGGTGCTGGAAACAGTGATTTCGGAGCCACTAAGTCCGATAAGTAAGTTCGTAAATATTATTATTTAATATTTACGAGTCAAATGTGATTTTTAAAAAAAGGTTTTTGATTTGATAATTTATGTTATATAAGTGATTTATTAAGTTCAAGTGGTTTTAGAAAATAAGGTATCGAAATCTTGTTTTTATAAATTGAGCCGTAAAAATTTTTATAAATATTTACGGAGTGTCATTAAGGTGGTATTAAAGTTTCGTTAAAAAATTTTAACGTTTCGATAGTTAATTAATTAAAAAGGATCAAATTTTAAATAAAGTGCATTCCGCGTTACCGTAAATCGGACTCGTAAATATTTATTAAAAATATTTACGAAGTTAGTTGTGTAGTTAATTAGGTTTCGGTTAAGTGAATTTGCTTGAATTAAAAGTAATTAGGTATAATGACTAAATTGCATATAGGGTGAAAGTTAAATTATAGATTAAAGAATAATTAAAGGGATTAAATAAGCAATTATGCCATTAATATTAAATGAGGCTGCATAAGATTTAAAACATGTGTAAAATATATATTATAATATTATAATATTAAAACTTAAATGTTAAGTGTATATATATTATATATTATATTATAATAATTAAATAAAAGAAAAAGAAAGAGAGTAGAAACGAAACAGAAGGAAAAAAAAAAAAGAAAGAAAGGAGAAAGCAAGTTAGGGTTTTAAAGTTTAAAGCTCAATTGGTTAGTCAATTTAATCCATTTTTCTTGTAATTTTTATGTTTTTGGAATCTCGGTGTTAAATACTACTCGATCCATGTCAAAATTTTAAAAATTATTGAGTTTTAAAATGTTGTCTATGTTGAATAATTAGAGTATTAGGGACTAAATTGATAGATTTTTAAGTTAGAAATGAAAAAGGATTGAATTGTAGAATAAATTGTAAATTTTGAGTATTAGGGACTAAATTGTGAAAATTTAGAAATTTAGGGATTTAAGTGAAAATAGAGAGTTAAATCTAGTTTAAAGTAAAAATTGAATAAAAATATAGAATTGATTGTGAAGAAATAAAATTAGTCTCGGTTTAGGGACTAAATTGGAATTTAGGCAAATGTTGAATAAAAATTGAAGTATTCAATGTGAAATTGAATTATATTGTATTGATGAATTTTAATTATTTTAATTCCGAACGTCGTACCGGAATCCTCGACTAAAAAGGGGAAAGATAAAGTCGACGTGGAATATCTCGAAATTCCTGGTTTGTATTTCTATAATCCGAAACTAGTTATTAATTGTTATATTTTTATTTAATGCTTATGGTAAGTATTGAGGTGAGTATTTGGCACTTTGACATTGAATTGGATTGAAGTTGATTGAATGGTATAAATATTATGAATGTATTGATTATTTGAATTGAAATGAATATATATATGCAAATATGATAATTGGATATTGATTGTATTTGAAAAGTGAAATTAAACCCTATTAACTGTATCGGGTTGAGTCGAATATAGATGGCATGCCATAGGATTGGAAGAGTTCAGGGATATCTTCGACTTCGAGTCGATGAGACACTGGGTGTCAATCTATTACTTCGGATTAATTCGATGAGGCACTGGGTGCCAATTTACTTCGGTTTAGCCAATGAGACACTGGGTGTCAAATTATTACTTCGAATTATCCGATGAGGCACTGGGTGCCAAACTGGTGTGTTTTGGTTGGATATGTGTATCCGTCTGAGTTTGAGTCGTGTTAATAGGGGTAAATGAATAATAAAGTTTATGATTGATATTGAAATGGCATGGTATGAGAAATGGAAATGAAATAGTGAATTGAAAATAGAATGTGAAATATGCTGCATATATATGGAATATATGAGTTATATACTCATGAAATGAATATGGAATGGATAATGCAATTGTATAATGAAATGTGAAATAAATTGTGAAAAGCTATTTATATAGCAAATATGAGAATTGAGTAATTTGTGAAAGAAATGAAATATGATATGGTTGAAATAATAATTAAATATTAATATGTGTTTATATTTCAATCGTATATTTGTAATTTATTATCTTTAAATATTCGGATTATAGAAATACCACTGAGTTTTACTCAGCGTATGATTTTGTTTCCCGTACGCAGGTTAGGTACTAAATTTTGATCGCCAATTCAGCATCCAAAAGCGGTCCCGGACTCAAACATGGTGATGTTTATCCTTTTTGTCGGCATGTACCTAGGGTGTCTAAATAATAGTTATTTTTTGGTTTGATTGTAAATGAGGTTATAAGTTTAATTTTGGTTGGTTTTATACATATAAATATGTGTTTGTTTTTGAAGCCATATTATAGCATGGTAAATTGAACTAAATCTATATAGGTGCATGTGAATTTAATTCTATGTTTAAGTGCTCATGAACTAGGCAAATTGATTTGGATTTGGTATGTTTATAATTTGGATTAAAATGATGCTTTGATGACTTGTTTTGATGATATGAAATATTTGAAGTTTCTGTCTGTTTGATCTGTAAACTTCAGTAATGCTCCGTAACTCAGTTCCGGCGAGGGATACAGGTTGGGGGTGTTACATTCCATCTAGCATGACTCTCAATTCATGTAGAAGTTGCTGCACCCACACAAGTTCGGAGACAAAATTTGCCAAGCTACGGTATTTTGCTTCGAATGTCGAGCGATAGACTACTTGTTGCTTCTTGGAACAGCAACTCACTAGATTTCCCCCTAGAAAAATGCAATAACCAGAAGTGGATCATCAATCCTCATGACATGAGGCCCAGTCTGCATCAACAAAGCACTTTAAACTCATGACCGTAGATGTACAAAAGTAAAGTCCATGAGTGGTTGTGCCTTTGAGATATCAAAGTATTCGTTTGGCAGCTTTCCAATGGATATCCCGTGGTGAATTCATGAATTGACTAACTTTATTTACGATATATGTAATATCAAGTCGTGCAAAACAAATATATTAAAGCGCACCAACAGCTTGTTGATATAGGTGAACATCAGTGAAAGGGTGTCCATCAGTAGCAGTAAGTTTGGGAGTGACAACCATAGGAGTAGGTATCGAAGATGCATTATCCATGGATAACCTGTGCAATAAGTCACTAATATATTTCTTTTGACTAAGTGATATACCTTTGTGGAGTTGTGTAATTTTCATGCCAAGAAAAAATTGAGCCGATCCCAGATCTTTTAAAGAAATTTGATGGTTCAAATGAGAAATTACTTCACCAATTTCAGTGGAACATGACCTAGTAACAATGGTGTCATCAACATATATCATTAGTATTGTTTGTGCTGTAGATATGTTATGAATATGTAATGAGTTGTCAGCCTGTGAAGAAACAAAGTAGAGTTGACTAGTGAGGTACCGATGTAATTTATCAAACCATACTCGAGGTGCTTTTTGAAGGCCATACAACGGTTTATTCAAACGACACACAAGAAGTTGTCCTTTATCAGAAATAATTTTGAACCCGGAAGGTTGTGCCATGTATATCTTCTCTTGTAAGTCCTCGTTTAAAAAAGCATTGTTAATGTCAACTTGGCGTAGAGACCAACCTTCCTTCACAGCCAATGCAAGTACTGTTCAAATTGTGCAAGAGTTAACCACGAGGCTGTATGTTTCAGAATAATCATTACCTATCTTTCGTGAACATCCTTTAGCAACCAATCAGACCTTGTAACGAGCAACTGAACCATCTGGGTTTTGTTTTACTCTGAAAAGCCATTTCCACCTGACTGCCTGTCGAGATGGTGGAAAGTTGAGAGAGACCATGTTCGGTTTTTCGAGAGAGCACATAATTCCTCCTCAACAGCATGACACCACTCAGGAAAATTTCATAGCTTCATGTATATTTTTGGGGTCTTCTGGAACACTTGAAGCTTCTGTCAGAAATGAGTTTAGTTTAAAGATTCTAGTTTTCCCTCTAATCACCATGGGATGAGTGTTTTGTGGAGGGTGAGGGGGTAGGAGAGGTGAGTTGGAAGGTATCGAAGGTGGTGAATCTAGTGAATTAGAAGGCAAAAAAGGGAGTAGTAGAGTAATCCGATGTGGTGAAACCATTGATTTCTATATTTGGACAAGGTGAAAGTGTAGGGAATGGTTGAGATGATGTAGTAATTATAGTAAACGGGGGAATGTGTGGTTAGAGGATGGAGTCAATATGGGAATGTGATTTGGGTAGGAATTGGGACTGTGGTTGACTAAAAAAAAATACATGTTCCTCAAATCGGATATGCCATGAAACATATACATGACCGATGGCATCTTGGCAGCGATATCCCTTGTGTTTTGGAGAGTATCCCAAGAACACACATGAAGCATAACGAAATTGCAGGTTGTGAGCATGATAAGGCCTCAAGAATGAGAAACAGAGACACCCAAATGTACAAATAAAGTTATAATGACGCTTCACGTGAAATAATGACTCAAAAGGCGAAACACTTTTAAGAGCTTTAGTAAGGAGTCGATTCATAAGGAACACAGCTGTAGAAAATGCATCATTCCAATAGGATAAAGGCATTTGAGTATAAGCAAGTATAGATAAACCAACCTCCACAACTTAACGATGTTTGCGCTCCGCCAAATCGTTCTGTTCAGAGGTGTGCGGACAAGAGAGACGATGTTGAATACCATGCTCTTTAAGATACGGAAGAAAGGCACTGAATTCACTACCACCATCAATTTGTAGGACTTTGAGCTTAGATCCAAGTTGGCGTTCAGTAAATTTATGAAATTCCACAAATGCAAGCTTGGCTTCAGACTTTTTCTTGAGGAAGTAAATTCAAGTGTACCTTGTATAGGCACCAACAAAAGTTACATAGTAATTGAAACCATTAGAGTAAACGGGAGAAGGTCCCTATAAATCAGTAGCCACAAGTTCTAACTTAACACCCCTAACACGAATTTATTGCCGAAATAGGGTTATGGAGCATTACTAGAGTTTACAAATCAAATAGAAAGAAAATGCAAACATTTCATATCATACAGCATTCATGTCAAAAACCAATAAAAATCATACATATTGTCCCTTACACGAGCCCTTGAGACCCAAATTACACATTAGAAACAAATTGAGACTAAATCGGAAACTCAAAAAAAAATTTGGAAACATTTAAAATTTTCAACACTGTAGGGGTCACACGGCCGTGTGACTTACACAGTCAAGAGACATGCCCGTTTCTCAGGCCATGTGGACATTTGAATTAGGGACATACGGCGGTGTCACAGTCCGTGTCCGTGTAACTCACTGACTTGTGACACACGGCCAAGCCACATGCCCATGTGCTAGGCTGTGTGAGTATGCTGACTTACACTCTTTAAAGATACAGGAAACACACTGCCGTGTCACCTGGCTGTGTGTCACACATGGCTGAGACACACGCCTGTGTCTCTGCCCGTGTGGACGAAAATAGGTCATTTTACAAGCCATATTTCTCACCCAATTTGGTGTCAACCTACAATCAACATTATGCATATCAACGAGCCATAATTAGGCATCCAAAACAAGCCAAAATCAAGCTTTAAATATATAATATCTTCATATACAACCAATATGCCTTTAGGCACCTCAGATGACAACTTATAACATATGTATTCATGTATTCAATATATATTCATATGTGTAACTAAGTTATATGTATATTTGTACCCAATGTTTACCAAGCTAATTTGCATTATTTCAAACCAAGTCACTTACCTACCAAAACATACCATTTGATGCCAAAATGTATTTCAAATAGTAACATATTTAGATATATATACCTTACATCTCAAGGTACCGATTCATGATCAATTCATCACATCCCAAAACACATATATATAAAATGCACATTTAACTAACATTTTACCTTTCACCATACAACCATAAATCAAACCACACATCAACCATATAAGGCAAATATGCAGAAACCAAAATGTGCTAAAACACACGCCAAATAAGTGACAAATATCAACAAAATACATATAGGCCAAAATTAACCAAAATACCTATACATGCCATTATAACCAAAATCAAAACATCTGAAAGTACTGATAGAACTGATGGATAGTGTGATATAACTCCGACAAGCTTCCAACCTGATCGAGCTTCCGATAATCTGAAAAGTAAAGGAAAAAAAACTACATAAGTAATGAATGCTTAGTAAGCTCGTATAAACTTTAATCATATCAATTTATTTCAAATATGAAATTTATACATATTAAGGATAATCCAATATCAATATCGCAAGATTCATGAAGCTATATTTGTAACACCCTCTACCCATATACGTTGCCGGAATAAGGTACGAGGCATTACCGGAGTTTACACAACCATTTCTTATTAAACCGAGTCAATTTGCTATTCATATTCCGAACATAATTATAATGTCCCTCTATTGGGCTCTCGAAGCCCAAAACATACATTTGAAACGATTCAGGACTAAATCGGGATCATAGGGAATTTTTCGCATAATCCCAAAAAATTTTTATCTATTACAGGGGTCACACGCCCATGAGCTATAGGGACACGCCCGTGTGGTTCAGGCCTTGTGACCAACACACCCATGTAACTTACCTCGCTACAGGCCGTGTGGCTTCACACGCCCGTGTCCCTAGGCCGTGTAACTCTATGACTTGCAACTCATGAACAAATTGATCTCACACAACCAAGGTACACATCCGTGTTGTTAGGCCATGTGGTTAATTTTTATTTTCGAATTAGGTGCAGGATTCACACGGCCGTATCACACGCCCGTGTATTCAGGCCTTGTACTCACATGGGCAAGGCACACGCCCGTGTGGGGCCCGTGTGCTCGATCCTGGGCATTCTATTTTGCAATTTCTGGATATAGGGGACACACGACCATGACACACGCCCATGTACTAGATTGTGTGTCTACCCGTGTGGACAAAAATAAGGCTATATCCAAGCCTCATTTCTCATCCAATTGGTCTTTTACTTACGTCAACATTTAAATATGTTCAAAATTCAATTTATATGGTTAAATATCTAAATTTATCAATCAACTATTCATATATATATATATAGACATATTCATAAATTTTTATAGCATTCTTAACCATCATCTTCATCCCTATACTTATACCATCTCATCATTTGTTCATTTTAAACCCATATCAAACATGATAAAATCATAATTATATGTAACTCAAAACTTACTAAATACAAGCCATACCAATGGCTAGTTACAGTTAAATCATTTATAAGCCAACATTAACTAATTAACCTATACATGCCATTATAACCATAATTCATTTACCATACACACCAAAATAGGCCGATGGATAGTGTGAGTGATCTCCGTCGAGCTTCCTAACCAATGAGCTTCCGAAAACTCACTCATTTAAATTTAATATAAACATACAAGGCATATTCAATCATCTTGATCACGAGCCCTAACACATAACCTCATCACCTTTGTTAGTTGTACACTTCATATAAATATCAAGAAACATGTATGGGCTCAATTCTCATTAAATTTCTCATATATATAGACAATTCCACATTATGTAATCATATAACATATAAAAACCATATCTCTGTATTTTAAATACATTTTCATAACAACTTGTCTTGATTTCATACTATTTTATATTTGAGCTTTACTCATCAAAGTATTTGAAATATCATCTTTATGCAAATAGTACACATGAGGTACATAATTCCATAATTATGAATGAACATATTTATCAAACATATTCCATATACATATATCATAGTCTCATGTCTCCATATATCAATAACCGTCATTTTTTTTTTGTATTTCAAATAAATACTTGTAACCATACATAAGTATGCAATTCGTTATTTCTTCCTATCAATCTCAATTTCAAGACAAATTCTTGTGAATACGCTCACCAATTTCATAATTCCATGTATTTACCGTTTTCCATATTTATCCCTGTTGAATTCCTCGGAATTTTGATGGATTTCCTGTAGTACACTCATGGTGTACAATCTCATTAACTGTCAATCTGTACACATATATACATAAGTCCTTTTCAGAGAGCACAATCTCGTGAACCTCATTTCTTACAGCGAGATTACCAATCCAGGATAAATCCCCTGTAACATATGCTCAAAGAGTATTGTCGGGATTACCAGTCCAGGCTAAATCCCCTGCAATGACAATTACTCTAATGAGCTTAATTTGGATTACCCGTCCTGGTTAAATCCATTTCACACATATTCTTCGGGAGGGCTTATATCAGGATCACCCGTCCAGACTAGATCCTTTTCACACATATTCTTCGGGAGGGCTTATATCAGGATCACCCGTCCGAGCTAGATCCTTTTTACCGTCAAATCCTTTTCAGTGATCCATCGAATTTCATTCCATTCAACCGGGATTTATTTTCCTTTTTATTGAATATTATCAACATTTCATCAATAATTATACATTGAGCATTCAAATCACATTTTCATCACATAAACATACATTTCAAACATTTAAGAATACAATTCAGAATACAATTCAGGTTACACAAACTTACAATTCGATTTTTATATCATAACGATAATCTTAATTTCATAATAAATATTTGAAATAAAACATTATATCATTTCTAATTCAACGTTTATCGATTATAATCGGGCATGTGATCAATTTATACACATGTCATTCATATATTTTCCTCCTCATCCTCTCCATTCCACATCCTTAATGTATGTGTCACGCTTATAAATAACATTATCTATAATTTCACTATTTACTTATTTGTATATTCAAAGCTGTCCATTCGTGTCATAGTCACTAAATTATTTTTATCTTGAGCTACAGAACTCCAAATTAAGATCCACTTGATGTTTTTGAAACTAGATTCATATATCCTTCTACCATAAAAATTTCAAAATTTATAGTTTAGCCAATTAGTACAGTAAAATCTTCAAATTTATCCCTATTCTGCTGTTTGACAGATTTGACCTTTTCTTGCTAAAAATTAATTATCTCTTAACTTCCTGTTTGTTTCTCTTGAAAATAGACTCATTGAGAATTTAAAAATATAAATTTAAGCCCCTAATTATTTTTCACCAATTTTTTATGATTTTCCAAAGTCAGAACAGGGGAACCCGAAATCATTCTGTCCTTGTCTCACAAAATTTATTATATCTCATGATTTACAATTCTATTGTTTACACCGTTTCTTCTATGAGAAACTAGACTCAATAAGTTTTAATTTCATATTTTATTCATCCTATAATTTGATTCCCAAAATTTTTGGTGATTTTTAAAAGTTAGACTACTGCTACTGTCCAAAACTATTTTAGTGCAAAATGTTGATTACCATTTTTCCCCTAAACTTTTAATACATGACAATTTCGTCCCTAGGCTCGGAAAATTAAATTCTTGCAATTTAATCCTTATTACAAGCCTAATTATTCTCATACATACCAATCGTAGCCCATGAATTCCATGAAATTTCAGAATTTTCCATAAACTCAACACTTTTCAATTTAACCTCTAAAACAAGTTTTCATCCAAAATTCTTTAATAAAACACCTTTAAACATCCATTAACATCTCAATTTTATCATAAAATAACAAAAATCATATGAAGTTATCAATGGTAACTTCCAAAATTTTCAAAAAAAATCAAAACTAATAGAATACTAAGTTGGACCTAATTGTAAAAGTCCAAAAATATAAAAATTTCAAGGAAAAAGCAAGAATTGAACTTACTTGAAGCTAAAATATGAAATAACAGCTCAAAACTCTTTTCCATGGCTGTTTTTGACAAAAAATTGAAGAAGAAATGGCCTAGAAATCATTAAAATCAACTTTGGCCATGTAACTTTTGTTAAAATTCCAATTTTGTCCTTTTCACATAAAAATCTTTGATTTTTTTCACGCTATGCCGCCTTAGCCATTTTAAAATGTTCCATTTTCCCTTTTAGTCCTTCCTTATTTAATGGTTAAGCTATTTAATCACTTTAGCAAGTTTTGCACCTTTTCAATTTAGTCCTTTTTATCTAATTGACTACCGGAACGTTAAAATTTTATGACGAAATTTTAATACTACCTTATTGAAACTCCGTAAATATTCATAAAAATATTTATGGCTCGGTTTATAACACCGAGATCTCAATACCTCTTTTTCTCAATTTCTTAACCAAATAAATCTTTATAAAACACAGTTTACTATTTCAAAAATCTTTTAAAAGCTACATTTGGCTCGTAAATATTAAATAATATAATTTACGAGTTCATTTTCCGTATTTGGTTGTCTCAAACCACTATTTCCTATATCTCTGAAATTTGGGCTATTACAATATTCAACAACTCACAAGGTGAATAAATCCACAATATCACTTATACATATCATCGATCCCTAGCATAGTAGGATTTTAAATAACTTTAAACCTTACTACTCTTTCATGAGCTCAAGCATATTCTCATTTGAGCACTTACCATTTTAATGCAACTTATAATTAAACATATTACCATTCAACCAACAGCTTGGCACTTGCCTAAGCATCAAACAACAACATTTGTTCGCATACTTGAACATATTTCATGTAAATTCAACATCGATAACCTTATTATCTCAACATGTCACACTTGAGTTTATTACTCGTCTCAACTTACATAATTTTCATGTATCAACATATCAAAGTTATTCATATATGTACATGTCATGATACATATCATTCTCTTACCGTTTCTTCATATACATATATCATCCATTTCAATATATCAATATATCATGTACCATCATTTCCATGTATTTCATGTATATGCTTGTATTAGTTCGTATCGAACTCATATCGTCTTGTAACAGAACATTGCCCGTTGAACCATTTAGAATATCGTTGGATACTCGGGTAGCACACACGAGGTGTATTGAACTGTAATCCGTCAATTATTGTTCATGTATGCTCTTACAAGCTTTGAATCAGTATGATCTTACGAACTGTAAACGGTAAGATCATACGAGCTGAATATGGGTAAGCTCTCTCGAGCTGAGAATAGGTAACCCTAATGACATGTAATTTGTATCCTACGATTTCCTAAGGTTCAAAGGGACTCAGTAATCGTCGTACGTCGTTGAATTTACGTCGTTTCATAACACGATAAATTGCATACTAACATATATATATTTATTTAATCACAATACAATCACCTATTAACATTCTCTTTAATCAAAATTATATAGAATACAATTCATACGAACTTACCTGGTTAAATTGCAGAAATACAAAGATTTAGGGGCATTTTGATAATTTTTTATTTTGCTTGATTTTCCACCCGATCTTGATCTAAATTAATGATTTCATTCAATATATTAATTTAGACAATAAAACAATTCATTTCATGTAATTTGGTCATTTTTGACATTTTTACAAAATTACCCCTAAAGTTTTACTTTTATTCAATTTAGTCCCTAAGCCCAAAAATGCAAATTAAAAATTTTTAATGCAACTCATGCTAGTCAAATATTCATGGCATTCAATACAGCCCATTTTTACAATAATTTCACAACAAACCTTGTATTTTTACTATTTCAACTATTTAGCCCCTAATCGAAAAATTCATCAAAAACCACTTAATAAAATATTTTTAAATAACAATTAATATCTCAGATTCATCATTTAACATAAAAAAATCACAAGATTCATCAATGGCAACATTCAAAATCTTTAACAGTTTCAAAATTAAAAGTATGGGCTAGCTGGACCTAGTTGCAATGATCTCAAAAACATAAAAATTATTAAAAACGGGTAAGAATTACTTACCATGCAAAACTTTGAAATTGGCCGAAACCTAGCTTACATCCATGGAAGAATTCGGTTGTAAAATGGGGAAGAAGATGTGTAACATTCCAAAATTGGGCCTAGTAGGATTGGGCCGATTGGGCCTTGGGCTTAGGAGTGTTTAAAATCTTCAAGAATATGAGAATGGTGTCATTGCAAATTGGACTTATTAGTTAAGTGGATTTGGAAGGTTACGAGGTTTCTATGAAGTCTCGGGTTTAATTGGGCTTTATGAAAAATTTGGTATTTTAGCACTTTAAGGAGAGATGGTAAGTAGCTTCAAGACATATGGAAATTTATGAGTAAATAGCTTGCATAAATCAGCAAGTAGTAAAGAGGTTATGGCATCAAGTGAAGTACCTTGTGGGAAGAGGTTCAAATCCCATTGTGTGCAAATTTTGATTATTTTTGCATGCTTTCCTTAAGTGTCGGTCAAGAGGTATTTATGGTAAGGTGGACTTCTTATTTTGTTTTGGCAAGATGGCTAAGAGAAAAAGGCAAGGTTGAAGTTAGGGAAAGGAATCAAGAGAAATAGGAAAGAAAGGGGGACACGAGGCTTATTCCATGGATGATGTTTTGGAAAGCTTGGGTGGCCAAAATCTTATCCTAAGGGGGGATGCATGTGGACAGTTTTTGGAGTAATTAGGTGGCTGAAATTTTATTTGGCATTTGGTAAAGTCTTAGCCTTGTTTTGGCCAAAAATCCTTTTGACAACTTTGTGCCATTTCTCTCAATTTTGCAACCCTCCTTGCCAAATCATAGTAGCACAATAGTGCATTGTTTTTCCTCTCAAATTCTTTTCTTTTCCTTTGCTTTGTGCCGAAATTACAAGCCTTGGTGACCATATTTTCTTCTTTCTTTTTACTTTGGCCGAATTCCCCTAGCACAATTGTGCACTTTCTTGCTCTTTTGTTTGATCAAGATTTTCATCTATTGTTTATTCCCCTTTTGATAGCCGAAATTACAAGGCACTCTTCTTCCATCCAATCTCTTCTTAATCAAATCGGTAAGTGATCGTATATTCCTCTTTTCATTTCTTTTTCTTTTTCTTCCAAGCCATATATTGGTGAAGGGGGGTGTATTGTGGTGATTCTTTCTCAAGCTGAATAAGGTATGGCTAACATTGTTTTTGTGTTAATCACTTTTAAGGACTCGAAGTACTTTATCGGAGGGCCAATCCAACACCTATCCCTCGTAATAAGAGACTGGATTGTTGGTAAGTGATAGATTGTTAATCAATCGAAATAATTGGTTGAAGTGGTAAATTCGGTTTTGGGATTAATTGTTGATCGATTGTATCTTTAGGTGCCGCAGAGAATATCGTGTTACGGATTTCGAATAAGGTGTGTAATCCCGTACCCTTCCGAATATATGTTTGAAATGGTGAGTAAATCTCACATCTCTCTGAAATTTTACATGAAATATTCTGTGATTCGGTAGAAATACCGAAGAAAACCGATAACCGGCATCCGTGATCACTCGGACGTGCGTATACTCGTAGTGGTAAACGTGTTTTGTAATAAAATAGTTTCAGTTAGAAACAGTGGCGTGTATTTGAAAAATCACGAAAAATTGGATAAAAGGAATTACAAAGTGAGTAAGATATCAAATTAAATCTTACTGTGTCTATTTTAATATAGAAGAACGGAGAAGGAAAAGGAATTTTATATTCGGAGATATGAAAATTTTAGTGAGGCTGGTTCTGAATGACTTCGAGGTATTCTGTTCTATCTTGGAAAAATCTTATAAAATTGTACAAAGTGAATTAAGAGTTATAATTGATATGTATGGATTCCTTAGTGAATCTATTTTCAAAAGAAATAAGTGGGAGCAGTAGATGAAAAGCGTACGGTAAGATATTTGAGATTAAGTTAAGAGAGGTCAGAATCATCAGACAGTGAAACAAGGGAAACTTTAAGGAATAAACTGTACTAAATGGTTAAATTAAAAATTTTGGAAAAATTATAGTAGAAAGATATACGAGTCTAGTTTCAAGGAAAATTTACGGATTTAGATTTCGAGTTTTCTAACTCGAGTTATGGTCAATTTAGTCAGTGTGACGCAGTTGGACAGTTTCATTTTATGCCCCAAATTAGTAATTAAGCCTAGGTTGCGAAATTACCATCATACCCTTAGAGGGTAAATTACTGAATTACCCTTAGTGGGTACGATTACCGAATTATGAAAATGCCCTTACGGGTCAAGTTACGAAAATGCCCCTAATGGGCCGAATTACAAAAATGTCCTTATGGACTGAATTATGAAAATACCCTTTATGGGTCAAATTGAAATATGTTGCTATATGGGCCTCATGTGATTAATGGGCCAAAAATACTCTAGTTCGATAAAATGGGCCAAAAATACTCTAGTTCAATAAATGGGCCAAAAATACTCTAGTTCGATATATGGGCCAAAGTCCGCTAAATTGCTAAATGGACAAGTTTCTAAATTGTTTTATGGGCCCAAATGAAATGTTTAATGATAAACCCATTTATGTTATGGATTATTTGATAAATTGTTATATGGCTATATTTTACTATACACGCATGATTGAATGGGGCGGGGTATTTGATGAAGAGAAGAATGGCCTGTTGCCAAAAATCTAGTTCGGTGGCTTTGCCACAAATTTGGCTAAATGCCTCTAGTTCGGTCGCTCTGCCACAAATTTGGCTAAATGCCTCTAGTTCGGTGGCCCTGCCACAAATTTGGCTATATGCCTCTAGTTCGGTGACAATGTCACAATCTAGTTCGGCAGAGTGCACTACAATTTTATTAAAAAGGCTTAATGCCTACGATTGGTGTGTTTGGCGGGGTGGGTTGACTTGATCCCACAGTGTATTGGTTAGTACGGGGTGTTAGCGGATGGAAGTTAGGCTTGTTTGGGAATTGCATATCACATGCATATTATAAACATGTTATTATGTTATAATTGTAAATGGGCTTAGGCCCAAAATATTGCTATGTGTGCTCAGACCGGTGGATGATGGTAAGGGGATTATACATCGAGTTCTTGTAACTCACCCCCTTTCTCTTAACCCTTGTAGGTAATGCTCAGTAGTGAGGACTTGGGCCCATGGATGACTCGGTGGAGGCTATATTTCCAAAATGGTGTTATCAAATTTTAAATTTTTATTTTCGTTTATTTTATTATTTTGCTATTTTGGTTTAAATTGTAATAAGGCCTCAGAGTATTTTATTATTTGCTTCATGGTTGGTTTACTTAGTATTTTGCTTAAATTGTTTTAAACGAGAATTTTTCTAAAAACTAAAATATAGGTTTTCCAAAATCGATTAACAAATGGATTTCAAAATAAACTTTTTCAAATATGTTTTAACTCGAACTCTCTTTCAAATTATTAATGACATTTTCAAAAGTCACGGATTGAAATTCCAATTCCTTGAACTGTGATTCATAAATCAATCTCTCAAAAGTACTTGTATTTTATCGACGTTTTCGCAATGTTTCAAAATGTTTTTGTCAACTCTATTTCAAACGTCACATTTTAAGTAAATCGTTTATTTCAAATATGCTTTCACAACCGAAAAGGTTTATTAAAGATAATTATGGTTTCACGTAGACACAATTGCTTAAGTGTTTTGGGTTTTAACAAAGAGGCTGTAAGTCTCAAACAAGTTGTTAACAATTGCAAAGATGGTTTTGAACGGGTTTGGGGTGTTACAAGATGACAACCACTCATATTTTACTTATGTTTTTAATTTAATTCATCAAATTACCATATTACCTTGGTTAATAATTAATTTAAAACACCAAATCTATGCCTATATTTGTCCATCACATAAATATATGGCACAATTACCATAAAATGAAGGTTTAATTTCACAATTGGTCCGTCAATTTAATTAAATTCTAACTAAATAAACTTATTTATAATTTAATCCTAATCTAATTAGGACTAAAATAACAATTAATCCAAAAGCTAGTGGACTCAATCATAACACCACCGCTTGGAAACTTTGACCATGGTTTAATTACTATTTAAGTCCCTTTTCCTTTATTCAATTAACCATTTAATCACTATTTGATTTGAGTGATTAAATTTTACATCTTTTACAATTTAGTCCTTTTTAATTAATTAACTATCGAAACGTTAAAATTTTTCAACGAATCTTTACTACCACCTTAATGACACTCCTTAAATATTTATAAAAATATTTATGGCTCAGTTTATAAAAACGATGTCCCGATACCTCATTTTCTAAAACCACTTAACCTTAGGGTTAAACCACTTAAACTTAATAAATCGTTTATATAACATATATTATCATATCAAAAACCTTTTAAAAACTATATTTTACTCATAAATATTAAATATAATATTTACAAACTTACTCGTCAGATTTGGTGGCCCTGACCACTGTTTCTGACACCATTCAAAAATGGGGTTGTTACATTAACGGAGTAGAATAAGATGTAAGGGAAGCAGTAAATGGAAGTCAATGAGATATGACAAGTTGACATGCAGTGCAAAGGGTGTCATATTTATTCTTGATGAAAGGAACGTTACAATGACTCAAGGTCTTGATTAAGATATCAGATGATGGATGACCCAATCATTGATGCCATATATATTGTGGGATACTAATAGTAGCACTATTGCAAGAGACACTAGAAATTGAAGAAGAAATAGGTTGCCTAGTAGTAGGTAAACATAATCAATAGAGACCGCCCCACTCAGGACCGTGAAATGGAATCTACTGAGTTACCAGATCACGAACATGACATTGCTTGGGATAAAACTCGAACACAACGTTGTTGTCCTTAGCAAACTTTGACATAGAGAGTAAATTTTTAGTAATAACAGGTACATGCAATAAGCTAAGCAAGTGTAATCGTTTAGGATTAGTGAAGAATGATGATTGTCCAATTCGCATAATAGAAACAAGGGAACCATTACCAAGAAGGATTTTACCTGAGCCTTTATACGAAACACTGTGGTCAAGCTAAACAGCATTAGGGGTCAAGTGATTTGTTGCCTCAGAGCCGGGGTACTAGGCATTATCACCAACTATAGCTAGAGTGGTGAGGCATATTGAAGTATTAGATGAAGCATCGATAGAGCTACCAGTAACAGAACTGGCGGCAATTGTGTGATTTCCTTGAAAGTTAGGGTGAGACGGAGCGGAAGGGCCAATCAATTGTGGGCCAAATGTGGGATTTATAACATATAGACTAGGGTTGGTAAGTCCAATTGTTAGGTTGATTGAATAGGGATAACCAAATCTTGGATTGTGATGGCTAAAATTAGATGAACCTTGAATGGAAGGTTCACCATAAACACTGTTATGAACCTGAGGTTGTCCAAAAAATGGTGTTGGTATAACAGGGAAAGGCTTGGGAGAGGGTGTTTTATAGGTCATGTCAAATCGAAAGTAGCAACGGTCTGTTAGATGACCAAACTTTCCACATAGTTGGCATTGTGGTCGTGATGAACCAAAGCGAGCTCTACCCCGTCCCCAGAAAGACACATTAGAAAATCATTGTGGCAATATTAGCAGAAGCACTAACTTGGGTCAATAGAGCTAGCTGTCGAGTTTTTGCATCGAGAAGAATCATTGTGACAGTATATAGGTCGCAAGGTGTTTGAGGAGAAGCAGTTATCACGATGACCACAGAATCGTACTCAAGAAGAAGGCTATTAAGGATGGTCGTAATATGCTCTCTTTCAGAGATTGTTTCACCACAGCTAGCTAGGTTGTCACTGACCATCTTTATATTCATAAGAAAATGCTTCATTGGTAATTCTCATTTTCGTTGAGAATGGAGCAACCAGCGGTAGCGCATCAACTTAGCCGTAGATTTGCTATTGAACAACTGATCAAGAACATTCCATATATCACAGACAGAATAGTTGCCAATCAGGTGAGGAAGAATACCAGCATTGACTGATGATAATAACCAAGAGGCTAAAATTGTCTTGTTGTTCATACAACTTAAATTTTGGATTCTTTGATGTGGTCCCATCATCCTTGGTGATATATTGAGTTGGTGGAAGATATGAACAATCAATATAGTGTTGAAGCTTATGAGCTTTCACTGTTAAAAGAACTTGCTGCTTCCAAAGCAAATAGTTTGTGTCATTAAGAACAACATTAATGCGTTTGGTGGAAAAGGTCTTACTCTCCGGTGAGTTTAGATCAACAGCAATAGAACTCTGAGTAAGAGGATTCATAGTATTAGGAGGTGGCAGATCTATTTCCATAAAGATAGTTGCATCAACTGAAAAGAAACATGACTCTGATACCAATTTAAAAACCAAGTATAATAAGAATAATACAACAAAACCAAAGGAGAAAGCTTCAATTTCAATTAAGTAGTCTGTTTTGTCAATAGCAATGGTAGCAGATTTATGCATAAGTTGGTGATAAAGAGGACAAAGTTGGTTAGTTGAAATAACAAATTCTAATGATTAACTCAGCAAAAATGATGAGTCATCATTTCTCAAATCTTATCAGGAGCAATTCTAGGATATGCTAATAGTATGTGTGGAAGCCATAATCGTGAATTAAACTTTTTAAAATTAACTCTTAATGTTACAAATAAAAACAAAATTGCAAAAAAAAAAAGATCAAATTATATAATGTATAAATATTGAGGATTAAACTTTTAATAATCAATACTAAAGTGACATAATATATAAATGTTGAAGGTTAAAATTCTAATTATATCAATTTTTAAAAGTTGCCAAGTTATCTTTTCATTTAGTAATTTAGCGGTTGATGACCAAAAAAGAAAAAATCAAAATAGTTAGGTGATGAAAAAATAAACTTATTAATAGTTAGGTGAGTATAAATATAATTTACTCAAATTAAAATGTAAATGCTTATTTAAGTCTAGTTATAATGTATTGAATACAAACCATTAAAAAATTGAACAATCTATTTATCTCGATTTTTAATAATTGAATTATCTACTTTAAATCTTTATGCTTACAACATACTACTTTTGTTAGGATGAAAAGAAAATCTAGGTAAAGATGAACTGGATTTTAAATTTGCCACTACCAAATTACAGAAACACATTTTAATCGGAAAAAAGAAAATAGTGCAGAAGAAGGAGAAAAAAAAAGGGTGGCCAGAGAAACAGTGTTTTATCCACAGTGGATAAACATGCTCTCATTTGGACCAACAAAGCTAAATAATTTGACCCAAAATAAGCGAAGTTAAAAATTGAAAAAATTAATAATGGCAGCTCCAGCAACCCAATATCCATAACAACTGGCTAAGGCCATAATAATTGTCAGAAAAAGACCATAAACAATTTGTCCTTTTCCTTTAAGATCTTACAATAGCTGCAATCGTTGGATCTTTTGGGGCCACATGCTTTACTTGTGGTTACCATTTCATTTCCCAATTCCCTTGCCCATTTGCTCATCTCTCTCGCACATTTAAACCCAACTTTTGTGCTTCGCTTGTCTCTCTTTGTTTCAACCTGTGAAAATCAGTTTGCTTTCAACAGGTCAGTATTAAGCCTTTCTTTTTTTTCTTTGTATTATTGGTTTGATTGTTTATGTTTAGTTCATTTTAGTCCATTCATGGCTGTTTCATACTTTTTTTCTTGGTGGGTTTTCATTGTTTTATAATTTTCTCCCCTTTTTGGTAAAACAGAGTTCATTTTTTGCAGTGAATTTGTGGACTTCTCTATGTGTTTGTGTGTTTTTATTGCTATATGACAATATTTGGAACTGAATTATTAGAGAATTAAAATTAATTGTTTCTGATCTATTGATTGCTTCATTCAATCTTCGTCTTGAGCTGTTGGGACATTTGCCAAATGATACAATTACAGTATTCCCGGTACAAGTAACATAAAGGCCCTAATTGTGATATTGTATTTTGTAGCACATTGATTTTTACATGATTGGCGGAATAACCGGAAAGTGAAACATGGCTTATCATGTGTATCTTGTATTGACAAACATAGAGTAATTTTTAATAGTAGAAATGGATGGAAGTTTTAACAGAATGGCTAGTTTACTCTTTGATCGAACAAATATGGATTAATTTGTTCATTTTTTTTAGTAGAGAAGACAAAATGCAATCTGAGTACTAGTACAAGCGCATTTATGGTACTTTTACCCCCTACTTTTACTAATAGGAAAACATGCATTTAAGCACCTTGAATCCATATCTTCATGATTATTACAACCAATGGTGTCAATTGAGCTAATGCTGAATAGACTATTTAAAGATTATTTTTGTGTGGCCTTGATTTAGATTTTGTGTTTTGCCTATAGCTTTGAGCTGTTCAAAGGGTGTTTCATTGGTGGTGGGCTTATTTTCATTGTTGATCCCTTCCATGGCATTTACTTCAAGCAAGGTCCCAAATGGGTCAGTTGTGACCAAGACTATTGGTGACACTAACCATCGTGGTAAAATCTATCCTATAACTCGAGGGTTTGATCGTCGGAGTCTGAGAAATACAGGTCTTTTGATGGCGAAGTTGAGGTTTCCAAACGAACGTTTGGGAAACATGTATGAAAAAACTGGTGGTTTCAGTGTCACTCGAGGATCTTCCTTGATATGCTTGTCCTCAAGAGCTCAAAAGTCTGAAACCGATTGCTCGGATGCATCTAGGTAAGATTGTAATTCTCGATGCTTGAACATAGTCATACTTTTTCGAGTTCATCTTGAACTTATTGTATGGTACTGTTTCGAGCCAGTGCACAGATTGCCAAAGACGAAGTCGGTCATTCAAGCATGCATGGGAGAACTATACATTCAAGTCCCGGCTTGGCTGAAGCTTGTAGATTCGCTTGTAATGATGCAAAGTTTGTAAATGAAAGGGCTCGTAACGACATTGTTTTGCTTTCTCGGTATTAAGCAATCCCTAATATCTGTCGAAATAGCTTGCCGTGATAATCATATGTTGGTATAGTATTTGTGGTCATTCGGTAGCTTATTGTTGTGCTATTGTCCTGTTTCCTTCAGTGGAATAATGAGGTTGGATGCTCGTGCTCGTCAGGATGTCGCTATTATCGGGTCAGGATTTCTTAAACTCGATGGTAAGCTCTTAATGAATTAGTGCACGAAATGCATTAAGCTAACATTTTAACCGAGACGACTATGCTATGTAGCTAGGGCAAGAGAAGATACAGAAAAAATCGACCGAGGTGTGAAGAAAAAGGCCGAACGTCTTCACCATATTGCCACTGTATGTGTATTTAGTTAGTAAAATTCCTTTTTCGTGGAATTAAGACAGATATCACAGTATCCTTGGATCTAATGTTGTAAAGAACCTTGTATCTTTTTAGATCTTAAAAGCCAAGGCCGAATCTAGATTGAAAAAGGCCGCTGATAAACATTGGAGTGATGGTGCATTAGAGGTACTTTTCAAATATTGATACATAGTATTAATGTCTCGAAAAATATAGTATTCCACATATAGCAATAAAATATATGAGGTGTTTCCATCCAGGCTGATCTGCGCCGTGCAGATTTCCGTGCTAAGCAACGTGCTATGGAGGATGCTTTAATGGCTTTGGAGGTGAGGTTTGATCTTATAGGATTATACCTGAAATCCTGTATTTGCGACGAAGAATGTAATCTATTCTACGTTTGTATGCGTTTGTTGGTTGTGTGCAGTTTGTGAAAAACATTCATGACATGATGGTGAGCAAGGTGTACAAATTGTAAGTTCCTCTATCGAATGATTATCAAGCGTTAGTGTGTTAAATTTTGACCCTTTTTTGTTTGTGTATGCCTTATCCAGCCCATTGCGATGGGAAAAAGGTTCACTATCAGCTAATGATTTAATGCTCGAGAAAAACGGGAAGACTCTCGATTTCTTTAATGGTGAAGTGTCTACCGATCGCATTAGTGCTATTCAGGTCCTTTTGTGAATTGCTCTTTCCCTATTATTTCCTTTACTAGTTGCATTTTCACAACATCGAAAACAATTTATGTTCGTGACATATAGGAAGCTTACTGGAGTATTGCATCCGCACTTTCCGAAGCCGATGGAATCGACTACACCGACCCCGAAGAGGTCCAAAACTAAGTATTCGTATTCGTATTTCCTCGTCTGGTTATTTGAGCAAAGCTTTATCATTTGTTTATTTACTCGCTCTTTCCTTTCTGGATCAGCTCGAGTTGTTAGTAATGACACTTATAGATCTCGATGCCATGGATGGTAAGAGCAGTGTATCGTTGTTGCAAGAGTGTTCGAGTTCCCCCGATGTCAATACGAGGTACGCCCTTATAATTTTTTATTTAGGGAACATTTGGTGCTTTCCCATGTTATGTAATCTTCTTCACCTTTCGTATCGGTGCAGACAAGCATTGGCTAATGCACTAGCAGCGGCTCCATCTATGTGGACACTCGGAAACGCCGGCATGGGCGCATTACAGGTACCTTTTGGCTTATTTTTTAAAGGGTAAATTACACTAGTAGTTAGGCAACTATCAGTAAATTTCATTTTTAGTTACCCAACAATGAAAAGTTATAAAATGGTCACTCTACTATTTAATTTTGTCTTTTCTTGTCACCAGCCTGCTAACGGTAGCAGCTTTTAAAATTGACATAATAGCAACTTTACCTGTTAATATTTATACATTGTGTCAATTTAATCTTGATTTTAAAAAAAATCTAAACATTTACATGTTGTGTATAATTTGATCTTTTTGCATTTTTGCTTTATTTTGTGACCCTTTCACCTAAAAAGCTAAAAAAACCAAAATTATCAACTAAATTTGATTGAATATATAAAAAAATGGAAACAACCAAAAATCTAATATGATAATTTTCATATTGTTTTCATTCTTTTAAAATTAACCCTCAATATTATAAAGAAAACAAAACTATAAAAAGAAAATCGAATTACACAATCTGGAAATGTTGAAAGTTAAATTTTTTTTAGAATTAAGACTAAATTGATATAATTTATAAATATTGAGGGATTAAAGTTGCTATTATATCAATTTTAAAAGTTGTCCCAAAAAACAAATTTGTTAATGTTTTCTTCTTCTTCGATGTAGAGGCTGGCAGCAGACGACAACCCGGCGATTGCGGCGGCAGCATCGAAAGCGATTTACGAACTAAAGAAACAATGGGAAATAGAAGAAGGGGATAGCTGGAGGTTTATGATGAATATGAAGCCATCGGAGGACATAGATGGAGATGATGAAGATAACTAATTAAGAAGAAATAATTTTAAAAAGAAAGTGGAAATTCATACTGTAGATATCTACACATACGGTTTTTAACTAGTTGCAGGCAAGTGATGGATCCATATGATGTTTGATGTTAGATTTCATTAGTTCCCGAAGAAGTAAAAACCATTAGAATTTGTGTTGAAGTTTATGTAAGAACAGACTTCTTTTTCTTAATGAAAATCTTATTTATCTGCGTTATATTGAATTTCGATTAAATTTGAAGTTGAGTATTTCGATTAAATTTGAAGTTGAGTTTGTTGAATTTCTGAATAAGGTAATGCTCTTCCCGCAAGAGTTGAATTGGAGAGCTTATAATGATCCTGCTATGTAAAGGTATTGAGCCTCTTATAGGGTTGTAATTGAGTCAGTAATATGAAGTTAGAGGACTACTTAGAAATTTAGGGCCTGTGAATCCGATATCTACTTTTAAGTTTGAGTTCGATTAAGTCCATTTATTAATTTTCATATTCAATTTTGAAATTTAAGTTTCAAAATATATATTAAAAATAAAAGGCTCGATAAGTTCGAGATCTATTATTAAATTTAAATTTGGCTCAACCGAAAGCTTAAGCTACTTGAGCTCAAATTCAACTTGATATTATCAAATCAAGCTCGAATTTTTTTAGTTCAATTTAAATAATTTGTGAGTATTGATATCTCATTTGTACCTATAACTTTATATTATTCAATTGATTAATTATTATCACTTGAAATATCTCTCATTCTAATGATTTTTTTTTCAAATTTAATTTCAAACCTAAAATTTTGGTTCTAAGATAAAATGTGGTAGGAAAAAGTCATTGATATATTCTTAAATTACATTTAATTCATAATCAAAGTAGAAGATTTCAAAATCACATATTTGGCTAAATAATAATTACATATAATTTTATTACTCAATAAATATAGATTCAAATCTCCTCTTTTTTCTTTTTTCCTTTAATTCAATCTAAAAAGAATCAATTTTAATGACATTTAATTAATCTATCGTATTATATTTCATAACTTGTTATCAATCGTATGATAAAATCTATAAATTGTTAAATGTATTAAATTTAAAACTATCATTAAATATGTTATATAGATGTCATATCTTTTTTATTATATTATTTTCATATTTATTATCTTATTTATAATCTATCTATTTTTAGATATGGGATCGCAATTTTCTTTTTTTCCCCAAATAATCACTATCTCTTTTCTAATTTCTAATTATATTTTTTTCCATTTAATTTCACTCCAACTAGTGTTTATTTCGAAGATTAAAAATAATTTAATTTAAAATCAAATAATTAAACTTTCTAAGGTAAAAATATTACAGAGTCTCATGTACTAAGAGTTAAATTACATTTTGCTCTCTTTACTTAAAAATGGATAATGTATTCTATGTACGTCAAATCAAAGAAAAATTGATCCTTTCTGTTAAAATTTTTATTCATTTGTATTGTTAAAAACTAATGTGACTAACAGAGTAACCATATAGTGACACATGATGTACCATATGTACCTTATACTGAAGTATAAGAATCAACTTTTTAATAGTAGAAAACTATAAATAAATAAAAAAGTTAACAAAATAATTAATTTGTTTTTAATTTAACTTATAGATATTAATTTATTTATTTTTCGAGTAAAAGATATAAAATACAATCTCACTAATAATACTGAGCTTTCATTATACCTTTACCAACTTTTTAACTTAGAATTTTTTTTTATTTTTTCCCTCCACTTTGCTGTTAAAAATATTAAAAACCAACTTGGAAAACGACATCATTTTTAAACCGTTCGATCATCATCTATCAAACAAATCCTATCCGTTCATTTCTTTCCAAAAATAAAATATTACTACTTTACTTATTTATTTTGGCAAAGTGATGAAAGAGTAGTAAAGCCCAAATCTTTATCTTTTTTTTTTTTTTTTTTTTTTGTTCTCTGAAAAATTTCTAAAATTTTGAAGCTTCGTTGAAGGAAGTATCGTCTCTTTTTTTCCCTTTTTTTCTTTGATTTTTTTGGGGGTTTTTTGAGGTGCAAATTGCAAAAGCAGCAAAATTAATGGCTACTGAAGAGGTCAATAAGCCTCCTTCATTTCCTTCATACCCACAGGTACATACATCTACTCTCACTCAACAGTTTTTTATATTTTGTTTCTTAAATTTTTAACCATGATAAAAAAAATTATCTTTAATTTTCGTTTTTTTAGTGTTTTTTTTTTAATTTGATGAAAGTTTACTCTTTTTTTTTTAAAGAAAAATGAAAGAAACCCGTTTTTATACAACCGCCAAATTTGTTAGATTTTGATCTATTTTGGTCCTTATTTTCTTCTTTTACTAACTTTAGATTACTAAACCTTTTTTTTTTGTTTATAAACTGTCATATTTAATATATATATATATATTTTTTTTTATATATACATTCATTTTCTTTGCATGAATTTCTTCGTTTTTCAATGATTATTTTTTTGATTTCTTGTGTTAAAAAAATTGGGTTTTGTTGTGTTTTTTAATTTGTAGTTTTACTTTGAAATTTTGATTATTTTTTTTTTAGCATAAAATGGTGAGCTTTGTATCTTAAAACTGATATAAATCTTAATGTTTTTTTTTTTTTGTTCATGCAGCTGATTATGAACGCCATTGAAGCATTGAACGACAAGAATGGTTCTAACAAGACATCAATATCCAAATACATTGAATCCAAGTATGGAGATTTGCCTGCTGGTCACAATACTCTCCTTTCACACCACCTTAATCGTATGAAACAAACAGGGGAACTTGTCTTCTTGAAAAACAATTACATGAAAGCTGACCCTAATGCACCACCTAAACGTGGTCGTGGTAGACCACCTAAACCCAAGGTTCCATTACCACCAGGTGTGGTTTTAACCCCTGCTAGGCCTAGAGGTCGACCTCCAAAAGACCCCAATGCTCCCATTACTTCTTCAAAACCGGGGACCGGGAAACCACGCGGTAGGCCACGGAAAATGGCTCGGCCTGAAGGTGGAATAACCGGGAATTCAACGTTAATGTCGACCGGTTCCGGAAGGCCTCGGGGTCGTCCTCCTAAGGTGAAGACTTCAGCATTGACTGAAGTGAGTGTTGGACATTAAGAAGAGTGTGTTTTTATGAGTGGTGCTTATTGTTTGACTGTGTAGAACTTTGCATGGTGCTTGTTAGCTTTGTCTATTGTGTGTGTGTGTGTGTGTTGTAGGATTAATTGTAGTTTGTTCCACTTGTTATTGAGGAGGATGATGATGATGATGTGATGATTAGTGTTTAATGATGATTAGTGTTGTTGGGTTGTTTCAACTTTTGTCTTCGAAACCTTGTACATGTTGGCTTTTGACCGAAGTCCTGGTCTTGGTTTATTGATCCTGTTATGCCTGGTCGTCTTTGTCAATAAAGAGCAAAAACATCCTTTTTGGCCCACATTCCATTGATTAGTAACAATCACTGATTGTGAGTGATTTTTTATTTCATGTGGGTCAAAATTTCAAACTGATCATACTAGGTATCTATGGTAAGATATACTGTCACAAATATTCCAACTTCATGTTGAAAAACGGATGCAAGTGAAAAATGGAAATTTCATCCATTTTTTACAAAATAGTCTGTTCAAAATTTTATTTATTTTACTTGATCTGATTGACAAAATAATCAGATAGTTGTATTTTGTGTGTTTCATTCTAACACATGAGATTAATTTTTAATAGTAAAAATTGATAAAATTTTTAATAAAATTAGATTATTCTTAAATTAGGTATTGATTTGTCTATTTTCTAACAGAGAAAACAAAATATAATTTAACTTATTTTTACTTTAATCCTACCAAAACGTTGCATGATATATTTACAATAGCTTAGCTAAAGGAAACAATTAAAGCTTGTTTTCAATGTGATATTTCTAATTTCTACATTCAAAGTACATAATTGGTCCGGTATAAGAAAGTGATACCGGGTTTTTTAAGTTTGTCAAAATAGGGAGCTTCCCGGTCGACTTGTTTGTGAAACCCAACATGCTATAATTCTTCCACTTGGATAGAAAATCCACACTCGCATCGCTTGGTTCGGATTGAGTTCTCTGCGTCAAAGCTTTCGTTTTTGGTTAAAAAGATATGTTCGTGGCCTACCTCTAGTGCTACCAATGAAGTGGTATGCGTGGTATCTTGGTTATTTGCTTTCCAATGGGCTGTAGGTTGCTTACTGTCCTTGCTGCTTTGAACTGGAGTTTTGGTCTCAATGTTTTTATCTTGGATGTTCCCGGATGGTTGTGATGACGAACTGTCTCGGTAATAGCTGTTCAACTTTTGTCTGGTTATGACGGATGAAAGAAGTTGATACCATCTTGAGATAGCTTGTGCTTCGGTTCGTTTCTTCTCTTCGGCCGCTCTTCTTTCTTCTTCTTCGGCATAGGCCTAAGAGAAAAAGGGAGCAAGCAGAACTTTTAGTTGGGGATCGAGTTTGGAATTTAGCAAGTTCGATGTGGTTACCTCTAATATTGCATCCTTGAACTCTGTACAGACCACAATTCCATCATAGACGGGAACAGCACGACCATTTCTAAACTCAAAACCAACCATAGCCGGTGCATAATCAATTTCCAGCCTCTTGGCAACAACAAATACCCTTGGCAACCTTATGTGAACAGTCCCAGGTGGAAGGCACTTCTCGGACCATACATCAACTTGTCCACGCTCGTTCTAGAATCAAACAACAAGATCCATTGTGAGAACAAGAGGAAAGCTTCACGTTACGTATCCAAGCACCCTAGAAAACTGATCACGGAAATATAGCAGTTAGAAATCACCTTTGGCACAATTCCATTAACAGCACGAGGGAGAAGCAGTGGCTCGAGCTGCCACTTCCCGTAAAGTTCAATAGTTTCTTTAGAATCAATTTCATCACAAACATCTTCGGAAACTCGAGCTTTCTTTAGTTTTGTAGATTGTTCCAATACCTGAGGACAATCAATTGCGAATCGTGATTTATTCAGATTTAACTGAAATAACAAAATTAAACTATCGGAAAGTTTGCGTAGGGGCAGTTACAACCATAGATTCAGACCTTTACAGGAGTCTCGGTGCCTTTGATCTGCAGTCCTTCGCGCAACCATCTTTCTCGTGTCTTGAGAGTTTGCACACAAGAGCGAGGATATACCGGATGACCGGAGCAGAAACCGAGAATAGGACCTTTTGGATGTAGAATCTGATACTTTGTAAGCCACCTTTCAAGTGCATACAATGCATGGTTTTTATAGGCCTGTAAAAATCGGACAAAATTTAAAAAAGAAAGATCAAGAATTGCATTGATTGGACCAACTGATCACTATACCTGCTGATTAGTGGGAAGGGGCTCAGTTAATGCCCGAGTTTCCAGTTCCATATCTTCAAGAGAATTCCTGGTGGCAACGAAAGAGTCCTTCACAGAAGATTCAACTTCGATCTTACTACCATACTCTTTGGAAACTTCTTGACCTGACTTCTCGGGTAAGATAACATGGTTCAAACTACTATTTTCACCTGGATGTTCAGATACTTTAATCGTACCCCCCGTTCCTCCTGACTCTAACTGCCTCAAAGGTGCTAATATGGAATCCCACCAAGTTGAATTAACTCGTTTCGGTGCTATTTTGTACCACTTCATGCAATACCTGTAAGATAAATGCATCATAAGAATGTTCAAAACTGGATCTCTTAAAAATGTCACATACATCATACGAATGTTAAAAACAAACACATGTGATCGGCAAAGAATTGAAACCTGCGGGTCACATCTTTAGCACCATGACCTGCAAAAGCAACTACATATCTCAACGATGTTTTGCATGCAGCAGCTGCATCTTCTACTCTCTGTTCTCCATCTATAATCGCATTCACAGCATCGACATGCACCCATTTCCCGGTCAAGTTCTCCCCATCACAGTACACTTCTGCCCAAAACAATGGCGATCCTACTTTTCTTGACCCAAGTGCAGTAGAAAATCCTTGGGAACAAGAAGCAGATTCTACTCTTTCTATCCTTTTCCATCTTTTCGTAGGAATAGATGCTTCTAATGAGTTATTACCATCGGATGAGTCGTGAATGTTTTCATGAGTCTCAACACTAGTAGCAGAAATAGCCATTGCTAACTGCATCTCAAACTCGAGATCCCCTTTCCTCTTCAACCCTAGAGAATTTTTAGGAACACATTGTCGAGATGTATCCGGTTGCACCTGACAGGTAGATTTTCCATCAGTCGATTCATTAACAGAAGTAGAGTCCCTGGATTGAGCAACGTTGCTCGTTGAGCAGCCACCTTTACTTTTGCGTGAACTTTTGCCACGACCATCTTTCTCGTTGCATGGGGATGTTTGAACTGGAGATGGAGCAATAGAAGCTCTTTTCAGGTTATCCACCATTAGTGTTGAAGTACTGAATATCCCTCCACTCACTCTTTCTGCCGCTTGGTTTGAAGGTTCATATTTATCAGCCTCGGGTTTTAAGGAGGCAACGTCCAAAATGGACACAAACCTGAAAGAGTTCGGATGAAAAAAAACCATCACTTGAAACAACTTTACAAATGACTGCACGACAACATAGAAAAGAGCACACCATCTAAGACCAAAGAGACGCATTTGAGCTAAATAAAAACAACAAAGTTTGATAGTGACATCATACCGTGCCGTAAACTTCAAAGCTCTAAATAATGCCACCGATAAAGCTGCAATCTACAAGAAAACAACCTGTGAGTACTAGTCAACATAGCTCACGTAAGGGTCACTTATGTGACATGTAGCACATATATTTATCATAAATTGACCAGTCTATAGTATCTCCAGAAACAAAGTTAATATCACCAGGCAATTCGGTTCCATCATACATAAATAAAACGAGACACTATAACATACAACAAAACCAACAAGATCCCCAGATAGGTAACTCTTTACCCACACTTTCTTACCTACAATGACAAATAATAAAGAAATTCAACCCATGTCATCTCTTGGATTATAGTACAAGATATCATGAAACTACCTCTTCTGGAGTTCCCTCATGAGTTTCAAGAGCTGTAGCCAAAGCAGTACGAAATGATCTTTCCGCACGAGCTAAGTTTCTCACATGAAAGTTATCATGGAACTGCGAGTTTTATATCAGTCTCAACTAAATCACATAAATAGCTAATTACATAAGTAATCTCTAGACACAACTCAAAATACACGTACCCAAGTAACAAGAGGAGTCAAAGCGTTTGCAGTGATATTCGAGACTTCCGATATCTTCAATAAGTGTGTAGGTAGAAGAGAAAGTAAAGAAGCCTGTAAAGGTGATCAGATATTTTTAGAAATAGTAATCTGTTACGCACACAATCGTCTCGGGGGCATAATACAAGACATAGAAAAATCAACCTGAATAAGAGAATCATCGCAGGCATTATCTATTAATCTGCCCCTCGCAAGTAAACAAAGCAAATGAACCTTATGGACAAGTTCAGCCAATTCCTATAAGGAAAAGCAGAAATATTTTGAGTTCAAAAGAGAACCGTCATCTAATAAGTCATTACAAGAAACGTAATTCACCTTGTCTTCAGCAGATGCTCGACGAACAGGCTTCCGTCCTCCAGTTGAACCTGATGGTTCATCAAATTCAATAGTTAACCCCTTCATCCGTTCATTTGGAGAACGGTCTACAGGATCTGATTTAAGAATCGGACCATCTTCCCAATCTGAATCATTCATTTCTTCACCATCATCGAGAGGAGTATCTTTATGACAATCATCACCCGGTGAAGCATTGTGTGCATCCATTGAATGTACAACTTCTTGATCCTTTGCTTGAGAATTTTCTATGGCATCTCGATGACAATCTTCAACCCTTGAAGCATTGCACACATCCATTGAATGTACAACTTCTTGTTCCTTTGCTTGAGAATTTTCTATGGCATCTCTATGACAACCTTCAACCGTTGAAGCATTGCACACATCCATTGTATGTACAACTTCTTGTTCATTTGTTTTTAGATCGTTTTCCAGGGAAAATCCATCTTGTTCCTTCTTCCCCGAAGAGCTGAGTCTACTGGATCGTCTTAGAAGTTTGTTCACTCCCTCCTGTGCTTTCCTAGCAAGTGTTCCTATATTCAAAAACTCTTCTTTAGTTTCCAATCAACCCTCTATGACCCAAAATAAACATATACATATACATTTACATACACATACATATAATTAAACAAACCAGCATATTCACATGCAGCCTTGCTTTTAATAAAACTCACTACAAATGTATCAAATGATAACACTCATTAAGCTCAAAAATTCTAATTTACCAATATTTTTATTGACAAACTAGCACCAGAAATAAACAGCTAATAATAAATAAATTAAACTAAAAGGTCCCTAATTTTCTTTTCCAATCACCATAAACATTTCAATACATCTAAATTCTCTACCTTTCCTAAACAACAGTAGAATTCAAAAAAAGGCTTTGAACTCAGTTACCTCCCTACAAAAGTAAACCCATTTTCCACCTTAATTTGTATAACAACATGAAACATTTTATGATAACCAAAAGATGGGTCTTTTTTTAAAAAAAAATTGTGAAAACTAACAAATACCCAAATAAATGAACATAAGAAGCTTGAAATTTTTATATAAATAAAATTGAAAAAGAAAACAGAAGAAATTTTTACCAGAAGATTGGGTTTGGCTTTTAGACTTGTCTCTGTTTCTCATTTTTTTTCTTGTATTGAGAATTTAAAAAAAAAAAAAAAAAAAAAAACAGAAGAGAATAGAGAAAAGAGGAGTCCCGCGAAAAAACCTGTCGACAGGGTTTTGTTTTTGGGGGTTTTGGGTGATATGCTACGTGCAGGTGTATTTACTGTAGTATACGGACGTGTTTAGACGAATCGGATTGAAAATCGGTTCCGCTCGATAAATCTCACTCCACTTAATCCGAATTAAGTTTAAGTAAATGAATTTAAAAACTCATTTACCCAAAAAGCCCTATTTCCAAAAGAAATTACGGAAATGGGCCAAATTAAACATATTTACGGAAAATAGTCAGTTTTGGCAAAACGCGCCTACGTGGCCGTGTTTAAGGAAGAAATTTCTAGCAAAGTGCGCCCTTCGGGAAGCGCTTTGTGCCACGTCAGCAAATCGCGCCTACGTGGACGTATTTTGATGATGTGGCACAAATTGCTCCCCCAGGGGCGCGCTTTGCTAGCATCAACAACTATTTTTTTTTGAATTTTTTTTTACCGTTGGGGGGTCCAATGGTAAAAAAAACTATAAAACCCCCCATTTTCTTATATTTCACACATAATTTCTTTAAAAATTATCTAAAAATCTCTGCAATTTCTTTCTAAAACTCTCAAATTTCTTATTAAATTTCTCAAAGCTATTTATAACTAGTTATTTACTTTATTTTTTAAAATTACTATTTTTTATAATTTCAAAAATATTTTATTGTGTTAGCAATGGCCGGAGAATTAATTCGTCTCGATCATAAACATATCTCCGTCGAACAAATGAAAATGGTAACGGTTTATTTTAAATTTTGATTATTATTTAATATTTTTTTCATTTATGTAATTTTAATTAATTTTAATTTTTTAATATTATTGAATATTTTTTATTTATGTAAGTTTAATTAATTTGTATTTTATAATTTTTTATAACAGTCTGTAAATCGGGTGTTACAATGTTATATTCGTAACATGTCTGGTCGGCAATCACCGTTGATAAAAAATTACTTGAGGGAAATGGGTTTTTGGCACGCGGCCACTATAGGCCAGGGATGCAAGTTGGACCCGAAACTCATCAGCGCATTAATAGAGAGGTGGAGACCGGAGACGCATACATTCCATCTTCCATGCGGAGAGTGTACTATAACTTTGGAGGACGTCCAGTTACAGTTAGGATTACCGGTGTATGGGGCCGCAGTCACCGGGTCCGTTCAATGTGTTGATTGGGGAGCCATATGCTACGATTTTTTAGGTGCGATTCTGGGTATTATTTCTGGAGGTCGGATCGAGATGGGCTGGTTACGAGACACATTCCCGGAGCTGAGGAATGATTCGACTGAATTAGAAAGAATACGATATGCTCGGGCATAAATCCTTGAGATGATTGGAGGTTATCTGATGTCGGACTTGTCACGAAACCTCGTACATTTGAGGTGGCTGCTGAAACTCGTTGATTTTAGAGCAACTGACGAACTTAGTTGGGGGTCTGCCGTGTTGGCAACATTGTACCAGGAGATGTGCAGGGCGACGCGACCAAATAAAGTCAAAATTGGAGGTTGTCTATCACTACTACAATCATGGGCTCGGTTTCACTTTCCATTTTTACGTCCTCGAGTGAACCACCTATATACATTCCCACTCATAACGAGGTAAAATTTTTATTTGATTTTACAATTATTCCATAGATTTAAAATAAAATTGTATGCTGAAAATTTATTTAATTAAGTGGAACCATCCGACGAGTTATATTGGAATACCTATTGCCCTTGAAGATATACAGCTTCTATTAGACCAACGGTCGGAAGCGTAAGTAAGTATAAAATAAAATATATATCGTTTCATATTTAGTACTTAGTATTTTGTATTTAGTATTATGTATATAAATAATATTTTTATCCCGTTCATATAGTTTTAATAGACGCCATACAATGATCTGGAAATATGGGCAGTAATTCCGAAAGAATTTTTTCAAAATCCGAACATTTGGCACGTTAAGGTCCCATTGGTCAACTATGCTATTGTCGAGATGCACTAGACGGATAAAGTGTTGCGATAATTTGGATTCCGACAACCGATTCCTGATGAACCTGAGGTGCTCGATGAGTAGGACAAAATCGACTTACGGTTAACGAATACGAATTGGTCGGTATACTAGTCGGAATATATCGAAATTTGAGAAAACCGGTATGATCATATACCTGACGGCGAACCGATCATCGTCCCAGAGTTAGTGTGTACCCCAGATTACATGCCATGGTTTAGGATCCATGGCAAGCCATATTTGCTGTCGAAAGAGCAGAGGCTTCAGTAAATCCATGTGGAAAGGGAACGACGAGGCCCTTTAAATCCAAGGAGACGAGATGACGGCACGGGTCCATTAACAGCAACGACACAATCACTGAGCCCATCAACAGCGGCCACACAATCACCTAGCCCTTATATGTATCCTAACCCTTATATGTTTCCTTTTCCTAGTCCTATGGCGGGCTGGAATGCATGGCTTGGTGCATCTCCTTTCTCGATGACTCCGACTACTCAACTGATGATATATAGGTTATCGTCGTCGGAGGGACCGCACGAGGCACCGTCGGCGAGCTCATCTCATTACCATTCTCCATTTCCTTATGGGATTCAAACACCTCCACCATGGGTGATGCAAACACCTCCACATTCTTTATTCTACCAAGGTGGGTCATCCTCCCAACACCCACAACTGGAGCAACCACAACCCCCGTCGGAGCAACCACAACCCCTACCGGAGAAACCAAGGAGGAACTCAGCGCATAATCGTCGTCCACCCCCATGTAGCACTAATTCTGACCGACATATACATTGATTTTTTTTAATATATTTGTAGACGCTATTTATATATTGTTTCATTTAAAAAGAAGAAGTTGTTTTTAATATTTTAATTGTAAATTAATTAATTATTTTTAATAAAATATAAGTTTTTTTGAATAAGGCAGAATAGAAATAATGCAACATCGTTTCATTACAGCAATTATCAACTATTTCGGTTTGGACATGATCGAATTGTATGCCCTAAGTTCCTACACCATCCACACAAATTTTGTTGGTTCGTTCTTTCCCGTGTATCCATATTATTACATATTCTACTCGAGCAAGGTCGACCTTTCAGTTTGCAACGCAATTCTCTATCCGGTAACAACTTAAACGGAGCAAGCGATACAGACGGCCACTTACATTCATCTGGGACCGGTGGGAATACGTGTCTCCACACATTGTACATGTTTTCTATTTTGTACACTTCTTCAACATATCTTATGGGATCCAAACGGAGATTCTGACAAGCTGCAATTACATGAGCGTATAGATAACGAAGTGCGTCAAACGTTCCACAGTCGCAAGTCCTATTTATCAGGTGTACACGATATTGCCTGCTGGTAATACATTGGCTCGGTCCATCAAACTCCGTCACACGAAACCATAGGTTGTCGCGATCGTGACACACTGTGTGCATGGTGTTGGCCCACACCTTCGCCTTGTTAATTTCTTGCAATACCTTCCCGGACTATACATGGCCTCCTTGCATTTGACCTTTATAACTCGCTGCTTTTTTTAGAAATAGTTCTGCCAAACGAAAATATGTCTCTCGCACAACCGAGGTTATCGACAAATGACGCTTTCCTTTTAGAACAGAATTTATGCATTCAGCCAGGTTTGTGGTCATATGACCATATCGTAGGCCACCGTCGTATACTTGTGTCCACTATTCGAAAGGTATGTTACATAGGTACTCTGTGCCTTAATCGTTAACTAAACGCAAAATCCACAACATCTCATGAAAACGGTCCTTATTGATCTTGTATCCTGCCAATATAAGTTGACAGCAAAAATTACATGCCAATGCCAATATTTCATTCAGATTAAATTGAATATTACAACCGAAAGTATATAAATAGAGATTAAATACCCATGTTAGTCACTTGCTTTTGTTTAGTCGTAGACCGATATTACCTGTCGTAGTTGAATGCAACGTGCCTTAGACAATACCGATGGTGTGTGCGATCCCATAGGCTTTCATGTCACTCAATTGCAGTTAGTATTCCAGTGCCCCGATCCGATATAACACAGATATCAGGTTGGGGGCATACATGCCTCCTTAACCTAGAAAGAAAGAAATCTCAATCATCAGCTGACTCCCCCGGTGTTATTGTAAAGCAATGGGAATAATTCTCCCACCGCCATTCTGTGCCACAGCTAGCAATAGTCGATGGGTATATCTACCATGCATAAATGTACCGTTAATTTGTACCAATGGCTTGCAGTACACAAATGCATCCCGGCATTACTTAAAGATCCAGAACAGACGTTTGAACACTTGGCATCCACAGAGCAATTGGTCGTTGTAGTAAGCAGGGACCGTTTCAAGGTCTGTTATGCAACCTGGAACGTACCTCTCCAGCACCTGACACCACTGCCAAACCTCATTATATGAAGCATCCCACCCACTATGCATCTTTTCCAACACCTTTTGCTTAGCTATCCAAGCCTTGCGGTAAGAGGGCGTGTACCTCAATTGGCTACGAGTACTGGCAATTATGCATGACATAGAAGTCCTGGGATCCGCCATCAACATCGGTAGTATTAAGGTAGCTATCATGCCTGAATCCATCTTGGGATGATCTTGAGAAACACCTGTCAACGAAGTACGTTAAATAATGCAACATAGTAATAACATTATTATTCAATACCCTAAACACCCAGTGATACTGTACCGGCAACACAGTTATGTGGACCTTTGTATTTTTTTTATCTCCCACAGGCTTGTCTTTTTCCTAAGAGAAGTCATGATTTTCCATGAACATGTACCGTCTTACACTGCACACTTAGCCACATTGTAGTTAACCCCGTGGTTGATGCTATATTGTTTCAAAGCACCAAGAAAACTATCTTTACTGGAAAACTCCTAACCAACTTCCAAATCACCCGAATCGAATGACGAACTTGTACAGTCCTGGGTTCTGTCTGGTAACTCTGGAAACTCTAACGCATCATCTGTCGATATGTCGACATTATGCATGTAGGTTGGAGGTGATTATGCCCTGAATCACGGATCTTCTTCTTCTTCATCTGAACCCCCTTCAATGTCTTCAGGTTCGGATAGAACAGGCTCTGGTTCAGAAAATAATGCAACTTCTACACCATCGGGGTCGGGCTCTCGAGGTGGATCCACATCGGACTCATCATCTAACCCACTATGATTTGCAACGTACGAGGTCCTCTCGCCAGTGGACGTCGTCAGTAGTACATCATCCCTTCTTATAGACGTTTCGTAACGTCCCCAATCAGATGTGGATTGTCAAACACTAGAAGTTGATGTCATTCACCAATACGTATTTCCAGATCGAACATCGACCCACCGATATGCATGTCCCATCCACTAATCGAGTGCCGTGTAGGAGTTGTATTTTTCACACTCCCACCAAACATAGGCGCTTCTGTGTTCTGCTTCCCATTAACGGAGTGTCGGCTAGGGGTCGTGTATTCCTCTCGAACAATAGTTGATGTTGAAGTTGCAAATGCTTCATTTGGCAATAAAAATTGAACATATACATCAAGATAGAGTGATCCACTAGCGAGATGAGTTTGCACCATCGCCTCAAAGCTACAAACACCTTTGATATTAAATGCATCATATGTCACGGGATCAATCGAAGCACAAAATTGATACTTAATAGAAAAAGCCCTACTTGGCGCCATTCCGAAGATTTTGCGCCTAAATTTTTTACGAAATTCTATAAAATCTATACTCTGGTTAAAAACCATCTGCGCTGTGTTCTCCGATAAAAGAACAACACCATTCTCGGTGTCACGGACCTCACCATCATAGTAAATAATAGCACTAATACGTTCACTCATCTTCAATTTCTATTCTGTTTAGCTTCTCTAATTCTTCTTGCTGTAACTTATGTAACTTGAGAATGATATTTGCCTCGTTTATAACCTAAGGCCAAGCATGAACTATTGTAGAAAAAGAGCGTCCACGTGGGAGATTTTTTCTGTAATTTTGTTGACAGTGCATCCTTCTTGAAGCGTTTTTGACACTATTTGTTCAGAAACGTCTCCTCATAATTATTTTTTCAGGAACTACTGTAGAAATAGAACGTCCACGTGGGAGCTTTTTTCTGTAATTTTGCTGACAGTACATCTTTCTTGAAGCTTTTTTGACACTATTTGTTCAGAAACGTCTCATCAGAATTATTTTTTTAGGAACTACTGTAGAAAAAGAGCGTCCACGTGGGAGCTTTTTTCTGTAGTTTTGCTGACATGCATCCTTTTTGAAGCGTTTTTGACACTATTTGTTCAGAAACATCTCCTCAGAATTATTTTTTCAGGAACTACTGTAGAAAAAGAGCGTCCACGTGAGAGCTTTTTTCTATAATTTTGCTGACAGTGAATCTTTCTTGAAGCATTTTTGACACTATTTATTCAGAAACGTCTTCTCAAAATTATTTTTTCAGGGTCAAAATAGTCAATTTTGTTAAAAAAATAATCACAATGTTATTTTAAAAAACTCTAATTTAATTAATTTTAACCCTAAACCCTAATTTAATTTATTTTAAACCCTAGAACCTTAATTTAATTAACTTATTTAAACATCCTAAACCCTATTTAAACCGTAATTTGATTTAATTAAAACCCTACACCCTAATTTAATTTATTTATTTAAACACCACAAACCCTAGTTTAATTTATTTAAAACCCTATTTTAATTTACCCTAAACCTAATTTATTTAAACACCATAAATCATAAACACTGTTTAAACCCTAATTTAATTTAATTAAAACCCTAGAACCCTAATTTAATTAATTTATTTGAACACCATAAACCCTAGTTTAATTTATTTAAAACCCTAATTTGATTTACCCTAAACCCTAATTTACTTAATTTATTTAAATACCATAACCCTAATTTAAATAAATTTTCTAAACCATAAAACCCTAAATCTTAAAAACACTAACCTTAAAACCCTAAAAATCCTAGGGACTAAACATGCAAATAACCCTAGATATAAAACATGGAGTAAAGCGTGCCCTTGGGGGAGCGCTTTGTGCCACATCATCAAAACACGTCCACATAGGCGTGATTTGCTGACGTGGCAAAAGCGTTCCCCCAAGGGGGTGCTTTGCTGGAAATTTTCCCATTAAACGCGGCCACGTAGGCGCGTTTTGCCAAAACTAGCCATTTTCTGTAAATATTGTTTAATTTGGCCCATTTCTGTAATTTATTTTGGAAATGGGCCTTTTTAGGTAAATGGGTCGAATTTAAATTAATTTATTTGTAAAAAATTATTTAAATTTAATTATAAAAATATGGGGAGATTCATTTATAGGTGTAAAAAACTAAAATAATTTTACACATTTTTGTAACTATTTATATGATTGTCATGTAAATTTTTAAACCAATATGATATCTCTATCATATGAATATCGATTTAAATACTTTATATATTACTATATATTTAACTATTGAATTTTTTTACATAAAACAAATGGTTAGAAATTTAAAATTTACATTAAATTTGACATGCATCATCTATATGAATACACCATGAAATATAATGGTTAGATTACTAAAATATTAATCATATAAATAATTACAAAAGTGTTTAAAACTATTCTCCCCTAAAACTATTATTATTTTTAAAATATTAAAATCAATTATTTATCTCAATTTAACCCGAATATTTTTAAAAAATTCTAATTAATGTCAACACAAATATTAAACCAAATGTCTCTAAACTATTATTCAGATTTTAAATTTCAAAAAAAAAAAGTTTAATTGAATTTTTAAAGTACGAATACTATATCTATTAGGGTCCTTGTATTAGCTAATTCTTCGTTTAGGTTCTTCTATCATCTATTTCTTTTCCAGGGCATTAAAATTAAGTAAATTTACATAATGTGTTTATAACTTACCTCATGTGATTTAAATATACTCCAACCTAAATTTGAGTTCGCATTTAATTCTCGAGCTAATGGTAAAGCTATTGAAATGATATGATCCAATTGATATTATATGAATACTTTAAGAATTGAAGTAATAACTTTTTGAAGTCTGGATAATATTCTTTAAGGACGTTTGTTGAAATTAATTCAAATACACATTAAACTTCTAAAAATAAAATAGTAAACTACATCCACAGTCATCGAATTAAATTATTAATAAATTTACATTCTCGTCACTCAATTTAAAAATATTATAAATTGTTCAATAAACTATTCAAAAGTTTTCATTTAAATTATTAGACTGTTAAGTTTTTTTTTTTAAATGATTGTACAGTGATCATCTTATAATTTTTTAAAGTTAAGTAATCAAAATATAATTTTACTAATAATTTAATAACCTCGAATGCAATTTACCCAAAAACAAAAGCATGAAAGGATAAGAGTGTCACCTCCACCGTCTTCCCTACAACTATTGCCCTTTTTTGCCTTTACAAATCCAAAACTTAAAGCTCTCATCTGCAAATATATATTCATATATACATATATATATATGTATGTACATTTATGTATATATTTGCAGGTATAGTTTGAAGAAATGATAGCATTAAGACCAGTTCTAGTTCCATACACTTCACAAACCTTACTCACCAGCCATGGAAAACCCACCCTGATGATGAAACACAGCAATGAAATGTCTGAAAAAAAGCTTGTCTACAAGAACAGAAGGGGTGGAATCTTGGTCATAACAACAATGGCTGCTTCTTTTTCTTCTTCTTTAAATAATATTGCTTGTGGACTTGACTTAAGAATGGTGGCACCAGACCAAACAATTGAAGAAGCAAAAAATGGGATTCAAAATCATGCAAAGGGTTTATTACAAGTGAAGGACTTGATTGTATTAAAAGCATGGCGTGAAGCTCAAAAGGAATTAAGGAAGAGTTCGTCATTGTTGAAACAAGATATTTATACTATTATTCAAGCGAAACCTGGAAATCAAAGGCAAAATCTTAGGAAATTGTATTTTAATCTTTTTAATAGTGTTAGTAAGGTAAAATTGTGTTTTTTTCCCATTGTAAATCTTCTTTTTTTCTATTTTAATCCTTCCGATTTTGATTTTGATTGGTTTTTTGAAAATTTTGCAGTTGGATTATGCAGCAAGGGATGAAGATGAATCTAAAGTTTTGCAGTGTTACGATAAGATTGTTTTGGCTCTCAATGAAATTTTGTCAGAACTATGATCAAGTTTAGGTTAAATTGTGTTATTAGTCCCTCTTCTTTAATTTGATCAATTTTAGTCATTATACTTCTTGAGTTGGTCAATTTTAGTCAATTTACTTTTTCAAAATTTGAAATCTTAGTTTTAACCCAATATGCTTGGTTAAATTCGATTACTAGTCCCGTACTATCCGTACAATTATAGATTTAGTCTATATTCAGATTTAGTCTATATTCTCCAATAAAATAATACTTTCTAAATTTTAAAATTTCAACCTAAACACAAATGATCATTAATTGTATTTTTACTGAACATAATGTGAAAATAACAGACACATGAAAATAACCGAGCTTAAACTTAAATTAATTACTAAAATTTTAAAGCTTACTAAAATTTTAAAGCTTAAAAAGTACAAAGACTAGAAGTACTAAATTAAAAAGCTTAAAAAGTACAAAGACTAGAAGTACTAAATTAAAGTATAAAGATTAAATCCAAATTTTAACCGTGTTTTTTTATAATTTAAGCTTTTTTCATGTTCGTGAGGATGCAATTATCTTTAAATGATAATATCCTATGAGGCAATGTGCTAGCTATATGTAGAAACTAACTTTATTTATGAAGGGCAACATGTACAGTTCTTTTTCTGTATAAACCCAGTTGTGAATGTAAACATTGAACTACAACTACAGGTAATCAAAACCGATAAATTACAGTAAAGGGTGAATAATCAGAATAACCCCATTCGATATTTGTTCCTTCTAAAACTAAAAAACGATCTACGTTCGGCCTTGGACTCCTCCTATACCTAGGATCTGATCACCTCGACCATCTGAAATATAATGTGCACATTATGCTCCGTAAATAGTAACTTCGATGAACAACCCAAATCAAGGTGGCCCTGTCACTCCGGGGAAGAGTTCCGATATTTTGTTGAATACATCCATAACCTGAAATACGTAAACATATAAAACGAATTATATCGAGAGATACAATCAAGAACAAGAAAATGGCAGCAAAAACTAAATAATAATATGGTATTTTTGCAATGCTCAAATTAATTGGAACTTCTTATAAACATGGACAACATAAAATGTTAAAAAAAAAAGGCCTAGATTACCTCCTTGTCATTTTGGTATTTTGCAATGCTCAGTGGGTTTTGTGAACACTATAAAAGCAGCAAATGGAAAAGACGTTAATTCTAACCAAATGCCATCGACCAAGATTATTAACAATTCATCAATAATAAACCAGATAACATACATCCATGATAGCTGCTTGAACTCTAGGATTTTGAAATGCCATAGCAACTTCAGGATTGGCCATGATTTTGGATATTACTTCTTCAGGTGTAAGGCCAATCTGGTCTGCAAATTGGAAAGGAAGAGATTAAAACTTCTATTCAAGTAATAGACCATATTCGCACATGAGAGAATTTGAACATCTAATAACCGTGAAACTACCATGGAGGCCTCTGTAAGAGTCAGATTGTATTTTGTCCCCTTTATCTAAAAAATGGGCAAATTAATCTCTGTAGATTAGATCAAAGAATAAACTGGTCCTTCTATTAAAAATTTCATCCATTTGTAATGTTAAAAACTGGTCATTGTACGTCAGCATGAGGTACATATGACACGTCACGTATCACAGTTTTTAACAGTACAAATGGATGAAACTTTTAACAGAAAGAACCAATTTGCTTTTTGAATTAACGTAAAACAACTAATTTGCCCATTTTTTGCGCAAGAGCAAAATACAACCTAACTCCTAGTATGGGGCTATATGGTACTTTTACCTCTAATAACTATATATATCTCAGATATAAAGAATAAAAAAAGTTATATCATATGCCGAGCAATTAATACATTATCTCGAGCATTTGAACAATAAATGGTTCACTTACCGAATTGCTGCTTCACCTCAGGACTGTTGAGATCAAAGTTTTTCAAGGAATCCATCATCCTATTGTCCCATTCGGAACTTCCACCCATATTATTTCTAATTAAAAAAAAAAAAAATCAGACATGCATATAAGCATGTGAACGGATTTTTTTGGAGGCAATTCTTGTAACTCTAAATCAAGAGAAAAGCTGATAAAAAATAATCAAATGCAGAAGTCGGAACAAAGCTTACAGCATGTCTTGCAATTGTTGACGGTATTGAGGATTTTGTAGCATCCCTGCAAAAGATATGCGTAACAGAAAGGCAATTGATTCGTACATGCTAAAAATCTGTCCCTTAATATAATAAGCATACAAGCACCAAATCCATTAGCATGGACTTACATTTAAATGTCTCGGGGTTCCTCATTTCTTCTGGCAAATATCTGTATATGAATAAATAAATGATTATATTTCCTTAAGAGTAATAAATAGCACAGGTTGCAACTTGCAATAAAAAAAGAGAGAAAAAGAAAATGTCGAGGAAAAGAAGCTTATATTACGGATAAACCATCTTCTGCACCGTTGGATCTTCCAACATTTTCTCTAAAGCATCCACGGATAAACCCGGACCTGCATTTCCTGCAAATGTAACAAAATGCTTTGTTAAATATTACGGAGAGCGTACAAAGAAACTAGAAAGCACTCCCAAAATATGCACATGCATTATTAAATTATATGTATAACACAATCAAGTAACTTTAAGCAGTTACTTTATCCTACACTGCTCGGTGCCTCCTATTAATGTTTCTTTTATTTTATCATACATAGCATAACTCAATTTATTTTATCCCCCATTGTTATAAAATTTATTGTTCTGTAACATGTTGAGAAAACACATTTTTCCCTTTATGCTCAAGTCATTATGTTATTCCTTATTACCTCCATAGTCCTAGTAAAATTTTTAGAAATGGTTAAATAACTGTTTGGGGCCTGAACTTGGCAACTATTCTCATATTGGGACCTGAACTTTTTTTTTGAGTCCAAGGAAGGCCCTAAACTTGGCAATTGTTCCCACATTGGGGCTTAAACTTTTTTTTGTCCAAGTTAGTCCTTGAACATGGCAATTGTTTCCATATTGGGCCTGAACTTGACAATTTTTCTCACATTGGAACTTGAACTTTAGGGTTTTCAAGGAAACATCAAGGACTAACTTGGGCAAATAAAAGTTCAAGCCCCAATGTGAAAATAATTGCCAAGTTCAGGGTCTAACTTGGGCAAAAAGAGTTCAGGCCCCAATGTGGAAACAATTGCCAAGTTTAGGGCCTAATTTGGACAAAAAACAAGTCCACACCCCAAAATGAAAATAGCTGCCAAGTTTAAGCCCCAAAAAGTGATTTAACCCTTTTAGAAAATGGGAAAACAACAAGAGATAAAAGTGTTGTGATTAACCCAAAAATCTCCCTGTTTTTCATCCTTCCCTATAGACAGTTATTACAACGACTACAAACCAAAATGCATCACACTTTCGTTTCAAATTATCATTTGATCTGAGTTACAATTGGCTCTTTACATACCAGTTGACTGATAACCACCAAAAGCACTGGCATCCTGCTTTGATGCAGCTCCATTATCAGAGACCTTCAGACATCATTCAAAATTTTAATTTTCCACAATAGATGCTTTGAAATTACAGAAATTAATCAAAACTACGACAGTCTCATAGCAAGAGCTTAATAAAAAACTTACATCCTTGGGAATTTGAGCATTATTTGATGAACTTGTCTCAGCCACATCTTCAAACGCACTCTTCTGCACAGTTTCTTCTGGAGAAACATCTACAAAAGCTGCAAATAGAACTTTGAATCAGTCTCGAAACAATCTCAAGAAAAACATTAGCAATTAGAATGAATTGGGTGGTTTATTTGAAGTAGAAAATTTCGTTGATACTAGACCTAAGTTTTGTTAGTTTTATAATTGTTTTATGTACATGAATGGACCACATAATGTTCCATTTTACCGCAAAAAGGGAAGAGTTGCAAATTATACAATATCATGTGGCAACAATAAAAGTTCTATTTTACCATATTTCTTTGGTTCTGCTTTTTCTGTTTCACTTTTTCCTTTGGTTGATGGATCAATCACCGGGGCTGCTTCAACTTTTGTTGCAGGTACATCAACTGTAACGCTATTTTTTTGAGAAGAAGATGGAGAAGGGGATGTGACAGGTCCTGGTGACGGAGGTGTTGGAAAAGGAAACGGGGATCCCGAAGGAAAAGCAGCATTGGCAAATTGGTTATTTTGTGTATTCATTTGGCCCATCATAGTTTTGAAAGCTTGCTGCATTGCATATTTCTGAATAACCGAAAGTTAGATATCATAAATCAATGAAATAAAAGAGCTATTCAACAACCTGCTCCATTGAGTGTCAAAGTTTAAGCCATTTGCATCATATTAAGCACATAAAGAGATATCAAGGCACGACTTAGTAACAACTCGAAGGCCATGAAAGAGATATGTAACAAACCGTGATAGGCTCTCATTATATTTATGACAGCCAAGAAACTTACTATAGCACAAAATTTATGTATCACGCCATTGAAGGGCTCTTAGAGTCGAGCCATAACACAAAATTTAAGTCACAACTTATACAACTAGCTCTTTACTTACCGGATTGTATTCTACATCTTGAATCCATAATTTAAAAACAACTTTTGTTCTCGACAACGACCACGATGCCAATTTACATTGCTTCATACGCAATTCACTTCCAATACTATAACATAAGACTTGATTATACAACTTATAGGCAAAACGATACAACCATACCTCATATGAGAAAAAACACTCACCTTTAAGCTTGAAGCTACCTGTCATTTCAATTAACTTCATTATGATATATACAAAAGAAAAGCGCGAGCACACACACACATTTCCATTATTAATAAAATAACATTAAAAGTACCACTCGGAAAGGGGGAAAAAAAGGGATTATGCTCACCCATGTAAAGAGTGCTGAGAGCCCAACACCTACTCCAATCCAGAAAAGCGGCGACCCTCTGTGAAATACAAACATAATGTTCACAAAACATAAACACACCCGCAAATATATTCGACTTATCATTACTTTCTCTTAGCTTTCAAGTACAAGTAAATAAATTATCATTATTTCAATAAAAATTAGTTTAATTGTTAAAGTTTGATATAAATTCAAATATGGTAGTTTTATATACGAGAAAAACAATATAGCATTCCATTATCCATGAAAATGATGACTAAAATGAAACAAACAATCCTCATAAAGACTACTACTTTTTTTAATTCCAAAATGTAAAGGAGATTTTTTTCCCATTTTCAAAAGCAGAAATTAACAAAAATTTACATTTGAGAGGACGGCGGTGGCACAGTTGGATAAGGGTTAACTCCAACTGATGAAGTTTGTTGATTACTTGAAGAAGAAACGCTCGCAAACCTTTCGTCTATAGATTTTCTGAAAACTGCATTAACCCAAAAAAAATAAGATCAAATTTTTACCATAAGAAAAAAAAAACAAAAAAAGAGGGAAAATAGAAAAATACCAATTTGGGGAAGACGTCGTGGAGGAGTAGAGTGGGTGGAGCTGGAGATTCGGGAACGGCGAGGGGTAATCTTGGAAGATGGAAAAGTGAAGATTTTGGTAGGGGTTTTCAGAGTGTTATTGTACGGTAAAAGATAAAGCTTTGGAGGTGAAGAAGACGATGAAACTAATGCCATGTTCATATTTTCCATTGAATTTAACAAAATCCCAATTGAAATAAATGGGAGCTGAAGAGTGTGAGGAGAGTGAGAAAGGGGGGACGAAGAACACAATGGGATAAACGACGCCGGAAGATGTTATATGTTCGATATTCATACCCTATTTTGTTACTTTTGGTGGTGTTTGTTTGTTTGGATAACTGGTCTTGTAATGGGATCTTGCTATCCCCACAATCAAGTAGCCTCGGTTTCAAAATTGAATCGAGAGTCAAATCAGTCAGATTATTCATAAATTTATTCAAATTATTAAAAAATAAAAAATTAAATTAATCATTAGTTCAATTGATTCAATTCGTAGGCTAATCAATTTAATTTCTAATTTTATATCAATACCATAATTAATTTTCGTTCCCAATCAATTCAACCGATTAATATAATTCTAAACATTTAATTATTATTTTATTAGATTGATACTAATTTATTATCCTACTTCATTTCGGGAAAATGAATAATTATTGGGACCAATTTAATTTAAAACAATTTATATGTATATATATGCCACTTTTTAATGACAAATGGTTAACATTTCATCCAAATTATTTTAGATCAAATTATAGATATAATCTTTTTTATTGTATTTAAATTTAAGATTAAGAATTTAAAAATACAAAATTTCGAAAAAGTATAAAGTTGTTAAAAATCGATCATTCAATTTTATAAATCACCTATAACTATACTAATTTTTAACAATAAAAAGCAATAAAATTTATAATAAAAAAAAGGTCAATTTACAAACGTAACCTCACTCCCAACTTTTTAACCCTATAATTAAACCCTGCAGAAAATATATTCCACAATCCACAAAAATCCCTTTTATTTTTTCTTGCCATGGATCAACAACCACTATCACTGCTACACATCCATGTAAAGCTCCTAGGTTTCAGCCTCCACTCCATCACCCCTTGGTCCAATAACCCCTCCATTTTCTACCTCAACGGCAAACGAATCTCACGCGTTGAAATCCTCGGTGTAGTCACTTCCCGTGACTATCAACCCAACAAATTCCTTAGATTCACTCTCGACGACGGCACCCATTCTATTACGTGCATTCTCTGGCTTAACCACCTCACTTCCCCTTTCTTCGCTTCCCGTCAACCCGCTACACTTCGGGTTATTTCTGATTTGGCTAAATGCTTCGCCGATGATATCCAGTTTGGGAAAGTGGCTAGAGTTCGTGGGAGGGTTAGTAGCTATAGAGGCGATTTGCAGGTCACTGTTTCTGATGTTGTTATTGAAAGGGATCCTGATGCTGAGACTTTGCATCGCCTTGATTGTATTAGTTTGGGTCGACGATGTTACTTCGGTTAGCTCCGGCCAAGATTAAAAGCAAATTAATTGAATTAGGCAGTTTTGTAGACAGTGAATTAGACTGGTCGATTTGATTTTGATGAATCTTATTATTACAGTCAATATTTCTGTATTTGATAGATATCTTCCAATAATGTGATATTGTGTTCTCTATCTGCAAGATTAAAAAAATCGAAACTTTAAAACATCAAAATCAAATTCAATATTAACTTTCTATCCAAACCAACAAGTTCTTAACCCAGCAAATCTGATTCATTTCAACTGGCTCAACCAGCATTTCACCATGTCATCCAAAATTTGCATAATTGTATGTATTCCTTGAAATAAAAGTATAATACAAAATTTAGCATAGTGTTATTAGTAAGCAAATGTACTACTAATTAAGGAAGAACTTGATCAACAATTTCTGTAAGGAAAATAGTTCATGAAAACCCTTCAAAACACCAAAAATATGCAAAATATGGAATTGGGATATGTTCAATTTGATACTCCAGTGATGGTTCAATTTGATGCTCCAGTGATGGTTTTTACAAGCTATGCTACAAGAAAGTTATGAAATCTAAGCTCTCCAGTCACTCGCACTATTTTCATGTTGTCTTTGTTGTCTTCAAGACTGTATGTTGTCTAAATACAGGACCGTAGTTATGGTGCCGAATAAGCACAATCATTATGAAAGTATTAGCAGCCAGGAACAATAAACTCGCCATCCAGAGCTGTAGAAAGACGTTTTTGCCTTTAAACTCAAGCAGGTAACCCCATAATAACCAGTGGGTTTGAGCTCCCATCCACAAAAGAATGCAACATAGGCCTTTCCATTTAAGCTTCATATTGCTCCATGGCAAAATAAGAGGCAAGAGACAAAAGAACCAGACGAAGTACTGTGCCGTGATCACCTGTTCAAGAAGTAAATTGACAATAGATTCAAATCGACTTGTCGTCAATCAAATGAAGCTAGGGAAGTTAAATTTGCGTACCGTACCTTATTGAATGCTACAAATGCCACTGTCTGTACAAAGAAGCAGAATACAAGATCCTTTGCGAAACATAAAATGAGGACTAGCTGCACTATAAACTGAGGCAAAAAGGAGATGAGCTTTTCAAGAACCGAAAGCTCGCGTTCGTAGTTAAGATAGATATGGTAGAAATAGATGGAAAAATTATGTCTTGGATCCGTGCGAGTAAGATGGTAGAGCAATGCCTCATGTAGAAATTCCCATCCGTATAAATGGAAGAAGAAACCAGTACATAAGAGGAAAACAGTCCCGGAAATGAGACCAAACAAAATCCTTGACCTCGTGAATGTGCTTTTTGATACACCACATACAACGCATTTATCAATCAATTCTGAATTGATTTGACGAGCTTTCCCTTGATCTGAAGTCCAATCACTAAGCAATGGTTTCGTTCCAGATCGAAAAAAGCGTGGATCGAGAAAAATAACGATAGGAAGCGCATAGATTATAGGATAAATTCTGAAGTGAACTATAAGACCGTACCAAAACGCAGCTTGTACTACATTACCTAGTAAAAACAAAGATGAAAATCAATAAAGCCGACAGATATAAAGCAAGTTGTCTTGACGTAGTGCTGAATCATCAACAATCAAACATAGTACTTGCATTTCTTATAAAGAAACAACATATACGAAAACTACCAAAATAAAAGCTTTCCCTTTCAATACCTCAACTCGTAACTTTCTCAATTGAAATCAAGCAGGCAGTCCAATATAAATATTATCTCAGTAAATTCTTCCCACAACTGAAATTACAGGGTAGGTTGCATTAGAGACGGTAAAAGTACCACAAAACCCCCTGTACTATACCCTGGATTGCATTTTAGAGACACATAATTCAAAAAAAAATATCATTCCATTGCGGATCCAGTCCTCTCGATGTACCCAAGCATCCCGACCAAAATCTAGGACTCCAAAGATCTGTAATAATAGTCATGGTATAAGCAAACATTTGAAGTAACCTTAATCTAGAATAGCTAAAGATAACATAAGAAGGAACTGGTATAAAGGCTGTAAACTAAACTATGGAGCATTACTGATATAAAGTACAAAGTGGACAGAACCTTACTGCATAGTGCACACATACAAAAGCACCTTCCACTATCTCATTTATCAACAATGGTAAAAGAAGAATTCCACTCAATACAAAAGCACACATACAGACTGATTTAACCACTCAATCTCACTTCGTAAAAGAAGAATTCCACTTTATACATATTATGCATTTTCAGACATCTGCTTTAGCTTCACCTGATGTCAACATTTAACCTAGTCTCTGACGGTAGTTACTTATAAAAACAGTAATTCCAGTCCGGTACTTATCAATGTAAATTTTTAAAAACTCACCCTTATGAAGATATTGTATAAGCAAATTCAATGAACAAATGCATTTACATTGTACCAAAAACAAAAGAAACCCAAATATGGAAGAAGAAAAAGGAAGGAGATGACTTACAGCTCTGCCTTAATGTTAAATTGCAGAAAGCTACCTGTCAATTGAACAAAGGTAATAAGTTCGATTGGAATTGAATTATAGCCTATTCAGACATGCCAAATTAGCAGTATACAAACCTACCAGTTGAAAGAATGCTACTGGTTATGGCTTCTGGTAGGCCAACCTGCTCTTCTTTCTTAGGCTCCAGCCTGCCTTGTATATACTTTGAGCATTATACTCATCAGGGGGTTTTGTGGTACTTTACCCATTAGAGACACATAATTCAAATAAAAATATCATCTTTTTCAAACACCAAACTTCCCAAAGAGCTCGAAGTCGGATTAACCTGAGTATAGCTATCCCAAATACACTAACAAGCAACCAATAAAGGTAAAGTCTTTTACCTAAGAGCTATCTCTTCTATAATGCAAAGGCACCATTGATGACAGGACCCAATTTTTAGAAGCATTTTATAGGAAACTAATACATAAAGTATCAAAAGCAAAATAAATATACCATTAATAAGACAGATAATAATCCACAAAATCATAGCACAAACAATAGGTTCACAGTTTCCTCGAGTTCCAATTGTGAAGGTAAATGGATTGAAAAGCCATATCAACATGGAATACGTGCATAGATCATCAGGCACCTTGCGTTGCTTCAATATGATACGAATAAACAACCCAACGAACAAATCTGCAAATTGAGGAACAAAATGAGGATCAAGACCATGGGTTTTAGCGGAAACTTAATTCTAAAAAATGGGTAAAAATTAAAACTGAAAATTAATAAAAAAAAATACCTGAAGCTGAGAAGAGAAATTTGCCCCAACAACGAGAAATAAAAGAATTGGGGATTAATAAGAAAGCAAGTAAAGGTGAATAACGATAAGTGGTTCTTTTATAAGGAGATTGACCGGAAGCCATTAAAGAAGCAGCATCGGAGAAGACGAGGTAATCCACATCTGTGTATCGGACTTCCATATGGGTATCTTGCCATTCACCAAATAGGATTAAACCCACACGGAAAATGGCTGATATGAGAAGAATCGAACGAGGTTTAAGTGAAATCATGGCTGAAAATGAGGAATTTGAGCGGAAAATTAGACCCAAATCAAAGTGGAAAAAAAAAAAGTTTGATTGGGGGAGTAAACTAGCTATGGATCAATAGAGAACAAAAGGAATGAAGTGAAAAATTTTAGATCCATTTCAAGAGGGAGAGTGAGAATGGGATAACCAGGATGGTTATGGCGACCGTACGACTTGCTAATCTTAAAATCAAAATTATACCAATACTTATTCAAGCTTTCATCTTTGATAGGCAAATAAAATAGTCACTTTCATTTCAATTCAGTCACTTTTTAGCTTTCAAAAAATAACAAATTAATTGTTAACTTTATCGAAAAATAAAAGTTATGTGACTATTTTTTTAATTCTTCCTTTTTTATTTTTAAATAAATAACTCAATATTTTTACATTTTACATAAATAGCCTAATATGTTTATATTTCTTTTTCCTCATCCCAATAATCATTGTTTTTAAAGATAGTTATTTGTTTCATTCTATCATCAACTTCTTTTTGTCTCGTTCCCTACCTTTCAATCTCTCCCCATCTAGATTTTGCCGTGCCAAAATCCAAACCATAGCTTCCAATCTATGCCCTCATGGTCGCCATTGTTGTGTCGCTAAACTATAGCTTCCAATCTTGTGTCCCCAAAACCAGAAACAAATATTGCGACCCTTTTCAATTACCAACCCAACCTCCCAAATGCGACGACCATTGGTTTGAACTCGACTGCAAGAGCAACAATCGCATCGTTTTATCCCTAAACCATGGTAGATTCTACGTCTAAAGCATCTGATACAAATACTTTATGATCTGAGCTATTGGCGTGGCTAGTTAGCAGTAGAAGAAGAAGAATAAGAAGAAATAGAGATGACCTGAGAAGAGATGAGATGGTGCATTTGGCTAGATACGGCGAAGAAAAGCTCTCGACTGTGATTAAGAGTAATCAAAATTTTCTTGTTGATTCAATAGAAATTCTATGCATTTAACATCAACATAAAATTTAAAAGAATAATCAAAATTTTCAAATACGTAATTAAGTGTTTTATATATACATGCACTTTCAAGAAATTTGGAATATTTTTTTTGTTCGACTTTCAAAGAGTATTATTTTATTTTTATTTAATAAGTTATTCTATCAAATTCACATCCACATAAAATGCAAATTAGTTTAAAATTTCAAAATATTTTTATTTTAATATTCAAATTAAGGTCTTTCATGAGTAAAAATATAGGTTAGGGCTTATTTAATTACAAAAATTGCATAAGAGCTTGTTTAAATAAAGTGTAATAGTTTAAGGGCTTTTTAGTATATTAGCCACAAAATTTAGATGGAACAAAGAATAACAAGGGTAAACTACACCCAAGGTCACTGACGATTAATAAGTTTATGTTTTGGTTACTCAGCTTTAAAAAGTTACAAAATGGTCACTCAATTATTCAAATAGTTCAGTAGTTATTTTGTAACTTTTTGAAGTTGAGCGATCAAAACATAAACTTACTAATAATTTAGTGACCTTAAATATAATTTACTCAAATAATGATTAAAATACAATCGAAAAATATATATAAATAAAAATATTGCAAATGTAATTATGATACAATAAAATATGTAAATATGATATGAATACATAAATTATCGAATCTATAATTAAATTAAATAGTATAATAAAATTATAATAATGAAGTGAAGTAAAAAATTATAATATATTTATTAAGTTAATAAATTATTGGGTTAAATATAAAATTAGTATTCGAACTTGTCCATTTCTCCTAAATTGGTACTTATGGTTTTTTTTTGTCCAGATTGATACTCAACTTTTTTTCCCGTAAACTAAATTGGTATCCAAGTCTAACGCCGTTAATTTTTTACTAAACATGGCAGTGCTGGCCAATCACGCGTCACCACGTGATGTCCTCTTATACCTATTTTTCTTTTTGTTTTATTTTTTTATTTTCCTTTTCCTTTCTTTTTCTTTTTTTTGGGCCTGCTTTTACCCTACTTCATCTTTCTTCTTTTTTTCTTTTGTCAACCCCCTCCCAATTTTTTCCTCACTTTCTCGTCATCTAATCACCACCATCAACCAACCCCTACATCTCTTAAATCCTTTTGGTTTTCCTCTCCCGCCAACATCAACCAATCCTCACCTCTTAAATTTTAACTTCATATTTGTTATATCCTCAATCATAATTTAATTTTTTAGTTTATTTTATAACTTAATGGTGGACGATGAGTTTCCCGTGCAAAACATGAGCTTTTGCAATACTATTCCGTTGATGAATAATTTATGTTTATATGTTGGTGTTGAGCAACATCAAAGCTTATCCCAGAGTACAATATATATTTTACACCATAAACTATTTTTTTTTTGAAAAACTTATATATGTTTATATATATATATTTGTAGAGAATGGTTTTTGGAATGAAGTGGGAACATTATTTGAATTAGAAAATCAAAAGTTTTTGAAAGTTAACAATGGCAGACATTGTTGAAGCCAGAGATTAATGAAGGAGAAGAAGGCTAAACATTTCAATAATGTAAAAATTATTTCACAATATTTTTATATGCCAATAACAAAAGTTGCTAAAGAGCTTATAGGGTTAGCATTATTGAAAAAAATGTGTAGGGAACTTGGATTATGTCTTAATAGTTTACAAACCCTAATTCAATTATCATTTTTTTTTCCTTCTTTCTCATATTTTCTCAGGAAATAAAGAGAAAAACTGAAAAAAGAGAAAAAAAAAATTGAATGCGAAAATCTAAAAAAAAAACCCAAGACTCAAAATATAAAACAGAAATAAACCCATAAGCTACAAGCTAAAAAGAAAGTAATGTAAATGAAAAAAAAAATCATTTTTTTTGTTCTTTCTCATATTTTCTCAGAAAACAATTAGAAAAAATCCAATTACCAAGAAACTTTATTGGGTAATCTGGATTTTTGTAGTCCAAATTTGAATCCACTTCCTCCATGCTCAAGAATCAAACCTAGTACCTTCTACATCAAACAAAGAAGCAACAACAGTAGTAGAAGATGAAGGAGAGGAATTAAAATCAACTATAGAAACCAAACATGTTTGGTAAAGGAAAAAAAAGGAGAATGAAATTGGGAAAAAAAAAGTCATAAAGAAAAAGAAGAGAAAAGGAAATTGGGAAGAAGAAACACCAAGAAAAAAAAAAGAAAGAAAAATGGAAATAGGGAAGAAGAAATATCACCAGGAAAAAAGAAAGAAAAAAAAGGAAATAGGGAAAAAGAAACATCACTGGAAAAAGAAAGAGAAAAAAAAAGAAATAATTTTAAAAATATTTTTTTAGTGATTTTAAATTTTTTTAGATTATGGCATCACCATGATGTCATTTACATCACGTGTCATTATCTTATTCATTCATGTGTCCTAAATTTAACGGCATTAGGCTCAGGTATTGATTTAGTTGACGGAAAAAATATTCGGGTACCAATTTGGGACAAAAAAAACTATAAGTATCAATTTAAGAGAAGTGGACAAATTCAGATACTAATTTTATATTTAACCCTAAATTATTAGTAAAAGCAGTTATAAATCAAATATGGTTCCATCCGTATTAACTTTGTACCACTCCATCGGCGGTCTTTCCCACGTACAATTTCCATTAAAGACCTTCACACTTACCCCCTCAAGCTCAGATTACTTCATCTCTCAACCGTATGCTCTGTGGCAGCACACATATATGGGAAATTAATATTAAAGGTTTGTTTGTTTGCGGTATTTCATTTTCTGGAAAATATTTTTCGTCTTTTACTATGTTTGTTTGACCAAAGGAATTGATTTTCCAGAAAATCAATTCCAGAAACACTGAGAAAATTTCCCCTTCTTTGTGTAAAATGTCTTACTGATTTTTTCGTAAGACATTTTCAGAAAACACACCCTCGATCATTTCGGTTCCTTCTCATTTCATTTCCTCCTTATTTCTCTCCGTCCATGAAGCATCGACCTCTCCTCCTCATCGGTGTGCTTCTTCTTTTAGGTTATCAATGAGTTCTTTTCTCCTTTTTCTCTGTCTTTTGTTTTTGTTCATCGAAGGTAGATTTCTTCTTATTTTCTCTGCCTGTTGTTCATCGAAGGTAGATTTCTACTCATATTTGTTAACGTTTTGTAGCCTCTGGTGTTTGGCTTGTCTTGGGCTTTTGGAATTCTAGTTCAGTGTTGGTTTTTGGAGGCTTGTTCCGGGCTTCTCATCAGTTCCATTTTCTGCTCCAATTCAGGAGGTTCAGTGGGTCTCGTTTTTTGTTGGTTGGTCTGAGGGCGCCGATATTTGTGTCGTGGCCTCGTGGGTAGCACGTTTTTCCAATTCGATCTCGCTCGTGCACTCAAAGCTTTGTGGGGACTCTGTTTTGGCCTTTGGTTTTTGAGGGCTCGACTGAGTTTGTTCGTACAGCAAGCCGGAGTTAGGTTTGCGCTTTGTTCTCGGTGTTGTTGGTTGTATTGACTTATCTGCTTTAGATTGATAGAGTTTTGACTTCTTTTTTGCATATTGCCTCTTGTTTGATTGTTTGTGTAAACATGTTTTTCTTTAAAGCTACAATTGTATCTGGTTTCTTTTATGCTCCATGTTGATTCATACAGTTCAAACTCGTCGGCATCACAAGCAATTATGAATTGAACACGCAGACAATATTTCTTGTTTAGCAGTGTATAATGGGTTAGTTTATTCAGGTTCATGGGATAAAACACTTAAAGTATGGAGTATATCTGATTTGAAATGTTTAGAATCCATTAAAGCACATGATGATGCTATCAATAACTTAGTAGCTTGTAAAGGAATTGCGTATTCAGCATCTACAGATGGGAAAATAAAAGCTTGGGGAAAACATGGGAACACCTCTCATTCATTGCAAGTGATTTTAGAGGGTCATAAAGATGTTTCATTGAATTCAGTCACTGTTTCAGAAGATGGAAAATGGGTCTATGGAGGTGGTTCAGATGGGTATTTTATGGGGTGAGAAGGGAATGCCAATTTTAGTGCCTGATGGGAGAGGTTTTGTGCAGTGGTTCAGCTGATAAAACCATAGGTATTTGGAAGCGAGAGGCTTATGGTAAACTTTGTAAAATTGGGGTCATTAATGGTCATCAAGGACCAATCAAATGTTTGCAGGCATCACCTTGTAATGTTGGCAATGGTTTCTTGCTCTATAGTGGAGGCCTTGACAAAACAGTAAGAGTCTGGTGGGTGCCCAAGAGGGTTGCTATATAAGTTAGTCATCAATTTTTTTTTGTTTGTAATGAAGTACTAATTCCTCTTTTAATCGTTTGCAGTATGGTTTAGAGGTTCATGTTTTAATGTGCAGTTTCTTAGGGTATATTTGTCAGTGATCGATTTTTTGTCTTATTGTTTTCATACAAATTTTTTTAATTCTTGTGAATTGTAATTAGTAATTTGGGAAAAGGAAAAAATAAAGAATGTAATAGTTTACTTTATTTGTTCAATGATTGAGAATAGTAGCGGCTTTGTTTTGTTTAATGAAGAATTAACATTTGTTGTCTGAATCATGTGTTTGCTAATTAAGGACAAAGAAATCAAGTATTAAGCAATAATTCGCAGTCATTACATGATTGATGATTGTGTTAGGCAGAAATTAGTTAATTGAATCAGAGGACAAACTTTATGAAGAAGTTAAGTAATTATAAATTTGGAGACTCCATAATATCTAGCAATTTTATGTTTGAAATTTTAATATATATTTATATATATCAAAAAAGTTTTATGAAATGTTTTGGATTACTAATGGGTAGGTTAAATTGGAATGCGTTACATGTCCTCGTGGCAATAGTATATGCTACTTAATAGAATATTTCAACAAATATGAAAAGAGTTCTATTTACGTGCTTAAGATGATTTTGCATGATATTTTTTTTTTCCTAATTTTATGTTTTTATTTTTCATAAAAGAAACATTTCCCACATATGCCAAATATAAGCGATATATATAGCTACTTAATTATTCCAAAAACTTTTAATTAATAACTAATTATATCATATCATTACCTAACTAATATAATTGATAGATCGATTATAAGTGCATGTTTGGAGAAATAATAGATTTGTTTTATTATAATAACTAATTATATCATACTACTAATTATGTATTTGGATAATATTATGGTGTACTGTTAATTATGTATTTGGATAATATTATTAATTTCTATTATTAATTATGATTTGGAAGCTAATTTATAATTATTCAATCCTTGTTTTTTATTTTTTTATAACACAATTACAAATAATTTATTTGACTTTAGATGTTTTCAATTAATGACAGTTAATATTCTAGCTTAATAATTAAGTATTATTATATATTTAATTTGATTTATTTATTTATCCATAAATCATTGCAATATATGTAAAAATAATTTAAAATATAAATTTATTAATATATATATAAAAATAACTTTTTCGAAAAATATTTTCAGGAAATCTGCTAAACAGCAGAAAATATTTTACACAGATTCATCCAAACACCAGAAAAGTAAAATTATTTTCAGAAAAGTAAATCATTTTTTAGAAATTGTTTTCCAAATAACATTCTACGGACAAACAAACAGAGCCTAATTAAAAAATCATCCCGATGGCTAGAGGTCAAAGAAAACGATGGTGGAGGTTTCATCCCAACTTTATTACCCAAAAAAGAAGAAGAAAAGGAAGTGGACATGGAAAGATATATTGATGGGTGTCCAACTCAAAAATATAATTTTTATTTATAGTAGCAAGTATGGTGGAATTCACAAACGTTCATAGATAATTTATTTTTTTACTTAAAAGTAAAAATAAAAGGAGGGTTTAAAATTAAAAATTAAAACTTTCCAAATAAATATCATAAATAATATTTTAGACCAATATTAAATGGATTGTTGGAGATTTGTGCTATCCCGATCCATAATTCAAGGAAACTGATTGTTTGATCTATCCAATCCAATGTTCAAGATAAGTTACTTCAAATGAATTGATCTTCACAGATCAACTTTCATATTTTCACAATATCAGCATCTTTCGAAGTTTAAAGATTTTGCTTCTAAAATTATCAACTCCAAATATGGTAAGTTACTATAAGTCTATCGCAGATTTAGTTATAGTGGCGATAAACATTGACACTTCGAAAGTCACTTTAAAACTTGCCTCAACACACACAACAAGAACTAAATAAGTAATTTATACCAAATTATAATATTTTTCACAAGTACTAAAATAATTAAACAATTACAAATTGTAAATTTTAAATTAATAAAACAATATAAAACCTGAAATCTATAATTAAAATAAAATATATCTAAAATTAAAGACTAAGTTAGAGAGAGAAAGAGAGAGGTGCGATGGAACCTTTGGTCTTTTTCACTGTCATACACAAGCGAATGTCTCTCATCAAACAAGACTTCATTTCAATAATTACAAAAAGTCAATTATAAAAACGTATCCGTCATTCAAATGAAGCATAAGAGTAATACTCTTTAGGTGAGAGTCAATGTCTTTAATTATGTTTACTCAAAATTGAAACCTTAAAAAAATAATTAAAACATGTTTTCCTTTGGTGTTTTTGGGATTTTTGCAAATAAAGTAATGCTACCTTTATTACCCAGTTTAGTTTATCAAGGTAAAATTAACTATTTGTAATAAGTTTTTTTTTTAAAGGGACTTAACCTCATTTAAATAGCCTAATTGGATACGAAAAGGGTCAAATTGTATGGTTATAAAAAGTTGAAAAGTTTGATCAAATTTGCAGTGGGAAAATATCACTTGAATTAGCAACAATCAAAAGACATTGTGAATCTATAAAAGGGAGGTTTCTTGTGAAGGAGGTCAAGCATTTTTTGGCCTATTGTTGTATTTTAAGGCATATTAAAAATTTGTCCCATTTTCAATGTTGAAAGGGATTAGGAAGATGTTGCTTAGCAAACTCATCTTATGGAGTGATGGGTGGGGGACTATGCAATAAATGTGACAGAATGACACATATAATGTGATTTGTATTTTAGTTCATGTATTTTTGAAACAGGCATAAAAAATTTTTGTAGGTTAAAAAAATGAATAAAATGATACTTTTTATAATCAGTTGAAACAGAAACAATTAATTTTATGATACGTACTTAATTAAATGATATGGCATTAATTTAAAATATATTATAATATTTTTAAGTGAAGTGACATGTCCGATAAACTCATTATAACTTAACTCGAACTGTTATATTTAACTGATGAATAAAACATAAAATCAAATTGGGTTAAATGTATACATCATAAAGTTAGTAGTTTTTCAAGAGTTAAAAAATGAAAATTTTACTTATTTTTCTAATTTACACTATTTTTTTACTATTTTAAAAGTAGAAATATCAAAACACATTTTGTGCTATAATAAATTGCTCGTAAAATACTTTATCCGAAAAAAACATATTCATATTATTAGTCACTTAATTAATTTGCCTCAAACTATACATTAAAATAATTAATTAAGTTAGGAATCATTAGAATAAATGTAAATTTAAAGTGATCCCCCCCACCCTAGTATTAGTAAACCCCAAGAAAGCATCTCTTTTAAAAAATCAGGGACAAAATTTAGTACTTTACTTGAAGAGATCCACATTTCCCTTTGTCCTAATCAAATCACTATGGGACACAATTGGTTCTATAAATCCAAAAACCTCTCTCTCCCCATTACCCTCCATTACACACTTTGCCTATCAAAATAGAGATATATACATACATGAGGTCATCAAGCAACTCCACGGCGACAGTGGTAAAAGCTACCGGAGCCGGATTCCGGCACTGGAACCCGGCCCTTTTTGGCGGTGTAGCGGTGGTGCTAGGACTCATTATCATGGCAATAGTTATTATAGCTTGTTCATATAAAAAATCTCCATCCAATTCAAGTGGGGAAGAAGATAAAGCAAAAAAAGGTGGCCAACAAATGGAAATGGCGTCGAGGATTGTTGTGATTATGGCTGGTGATCAAAATCCCACGTACCTTGCCAACCCTATGCCTTCAACTTCAAGTCACCGTTTACATTAGGGTATTTTCTTTAAATGTTATTTTTTAAATTTAAAAATTCTGGTCCAATTGTTTACGCTATTAGTATTTTTTATCGAATTTATTTATTATATGAAAATTTACTAAGTTTATAATGATTCGTTTTTGAAAATAACAATAATATAAACAATTGAATTAAGATTTTTAAATTCAAATGGTAAAAAGATAATTTTTATTTTTTAAAATATATAAACTAAATTTCAATTTTTTATTTAAATATAAAACTTCTATTGGAATTTAAAATAACAATAACAATTTTTTTCTATTAATTAGGAATTGATGTTTGTCTCTAGTGATACCACTATTAGACAAGAACCTATATGTGAAATAGTGTACCTTCTAAAATGCTTATTAAGCCCAATTCAAAGCAAAAAATTTATGAACTAAAATAATTTTTATATGATTCCAAAGGTGTATGTAACAAATTCTAAAATACATTTTAATAAAAAATGATTTCGGTTGAAATGGTAAAATTAATGGATTAAAGATCATATTAATAATAATGTTTTAGGTTTAAATTTCATTATGCGCAATTATTTTTCTAAATTTTATATGAAAAGACAAAATTACCTTCTAAATAATATCTATTACTTATTAAAAAAATGAAGAACTTTTGGTAAATGCATTACTAAATTTGTGAATTGATTGAGTGTAATATCAATTCAATAAAATACTTAAATATAGTGATAGATACAGTGTGCTGCTTTAGGCTTCCTTTGGATGCCCGTTTGATCCCATTTTAGTGCGTTCGGAGTACTTTTTGGCTGAATCGCACCGTGCAATCCGTTTGAATTGTAAAGAGCAAAACGATTGGAATATCACTCAATAGACTGGACACCAGTTTCTCCAGTGGAGCTTTATGCTCAAGTCAAATGTTCCAACATCCCATTGGTGGTCATTTTTCCTTTTACACCCTTAACTCTTATTTTTTCTCCATTTTATTTTTTTTGTCTCTTTCTTCATTTTACCTTCTACTTAATTTTATTAATTTAAAATAATAAACATTTTCTCCATTATTTTATAACAAACTAATATACCTTATTATCAAAAGAAATTTTAATTTACCATTCCTTGAATTAACTACTTTTAGATTATTTATTTTAATTTTTAAATTTTAATTATTTTAATTTTAAAATGTTAATTATTTTATTTTATATAATAAAATATCAGAAGATACATTTTAATATTTTATTAAATGAATTTATAAATTCACATATTTTTAATAATTTCGTTAAAGTAAAATAATTTTAAAAACTTCTATAATATACTATTTTTAATCTAATGTCCTTAATAGTCATTTTTCTATTCTCACCTCACCGCTACAGCTGCGTTTAAATCCAAACGCACACCCCACTGTTGTTTTGAATCTCACTACTATAGTATCCAATCTCACCACTACATTAACTAATCTCACAGCCACCGTTGTTTTTAACCTCACCAGAGGTAAACACACCGCCCATCTAAACTAAGCCTTAGTATGTTTGAAATTCGAATATTTACAACTTTGAAACAAATTATTTTTACATGATAATTACTTTAAATAAGATTTTATTAATGTGTTTAAGTGTACTTAATCTCACGTTTTCTAGAATATTGTTAACAATAAGAATGGCGAATGATTAGGATTTCGATAACACCCTAAGCTACCTTGGACGCAATACAAATAGGGCTAACATAAAAAATATATACATTATAGGACCCAGTTGTAAAATTACTTATTTTTTTGTCCTTTGAGTGAATATCATACCTGTCGAAACTTTTTTTGAAGTCGACTTTTATTTTAAAAAATAAAAAATAAGAGTCATCACCAATCCTTTTTTGTGAGGTGTGATCGGATCACCTCGTAATTTAACCGTTTTAATAAAAGGTTTGATTTACTAAAATGATGATTTTTGGCCTACAAAATTCAGAAAATGAGCTCGGGATTCGGTTACGCACGAGGAAGGGTTAGCACCCTCGTAACGCCCAAAATTGGTACCTAATTGATTAATTCGTGTCTTAGTGTCGAAAACTGAAAACTTGAATATAATTTAAAAATATGACCCCTCTTTGTATTAATGTTAATTTTGCTCACAAATTGCTTGAATAAATCGAAATAAATGTTAAAGACCCTCTTGTCTCGAGATAACAAAATGTCACATCCTGTAAGTTAAGACACGACACCTTGAACCTTTGAGAATAAGCTTGCCTTTATTTTATTTTATTTTTTGAAATCTTATGTATTTTAATTTTGAAAGGATATTCGGTTATTTAGACCCAACAAGAAAAATCAGAACCTCGTAAGTTAGGGCACGACTTTCTCGAGTTTCCAAATACAAAGCATTGCCTTATTTTGAAAATTTCTCCTTTTTTGAATAATATCAAACGTAAAATTTAAAACGATGGGTATTTATCTTATTTGAGGGTATGAAAACAACTATGGGTAAACATGATTCATGACGTGATTTCAATGAAATACGATAAAATGGTAATGTATGGAAAATGGAACGATGATATATGAAAAATAAAAAATGTCACGTTAGTGAATGACAACAATATGAATATACTATTAAAACTAATTCATAATATAATGGTGATAATCACATAATATATACTATTCTAATATTAATATGAATAATCAAAGAAAAAAAATGAAATAAATAATAAATAATAACACTAGTAATAATAGTAATAGTAATAGTAACGGGTGTAACAAAATATGCATATAAAAAAAGAGGTCAATACCAATTTTAAATATAAAATGACAAGGAAATAAATAAGTAAATACGTAAATAAATAAATAAATATAGAGGAAAATAGTTTATAAAATATTGAAGATAAAGGACTAAATTAAAATGTAAATGAAATTAAGGGTGCAATTTGTAATGAATGCATGAATAGATGATACTAATGATAATAGATAAAATAATAATAATGATGAAGGCATAAATAAAATGAATAATCAATGAAAGAAAATAAAAAACTAAAAATGAAGGAATGATAAATAAATGAATACCATGATTAAAATAAAAGATAAATAAATAAACGAATAATATATGAATAAATAAGTAAATGAACAAATAAATGAATAAAATAAAAGGAATAATGAATAAATAATCAAATAAATAAGTAAATAAATAAATAAAAGAATTAAAGTAAACAGGGCTTAATTGTAACTTAAATGAAATTAAAAGGACAAATTGAATAAAATAAATAAAAAAAGGCTAAAATGTAATGCGCGAAAACGAGTAAGGACTAATTAAGAAATTATCTCGATCCGAGGACACGCGTCCCTTCTCCAGGAGATCGGCGAGCCAAGGATTAAACTGAAACGTGCGAAAAATTCAGTGGCCAAATCTATAAAATAAAAAAGGACTAAATTGAAGCACGCCGCAAAAGCGAAAGGGCCGAAAGCGAAAATAACCCATTTGCCCAAAAACACGTGGATCTTAGGGGTGGATTGGGTCGGCACGTGGGTCGCGTCAAAACGACGTCGTTTTGTGCGTCTGAGGCTAGTCCAAAAACGACGCCGTTTTGAGAGCTTATATAAGTGAATTTTTTTTCAAAAAATTCATTTCAAAACAATTTTTTTTTTAAAAAAAAAGAAACCAAAGCTCTCTCTTTTTTTTGAACCAGTCCTTGGCCGACCGTCGGTCTGGCGAGTCGCCACCGCGCTGGCCACCGGTCATCGGCGACAGCGTCGCCGTCCACGGTGGCCGAAAAATCACCCAAACCTCTATTTTTTTTATTTTTTTCGTAAAACCCCTTTTTTGAACTTGAAATCTCCAAAAATAAAGCCAAAATAAAAAAAGGACAAAAATACCTCGACTTCAGCCGTCCTCTGCCACGGCCTTTGGCCGAATCCCAAGGGATCCAACGACCTCGCGAACCAACGATGGAACAACAGGTGAAAAGGTTTCTTTTTTATTTTTATTAATTAATTAATTATTTATTTCAGGAAGAAAAGAAATAAAAAATAATAATAACAAAGATTAGGATGAAGCACCTTTCAATATTGAATCGGTTTCAAAAGCTTTTTTTCTGTATATATTTCTCCATTTTATTACATTGGAATTGTTATGGCTTTATAGCCAATTTACACTGTTGTTTTCACTATCTGCTCTACTGTTTTTTGTTACTGTTCTCTGCTGCTATTTCTTTGTTATTTCTGTCTTTTCTTCGTCCTTCTTGCAAGTATTGGCACGTGGTCAACGGTGGTGGCAGAGGGGTGTCAGACACATGTCTGCCGATGTGGAGAAGTGGCGCGGCTAGACATGCGGCTAGGGTTTTCTGTTCTCTTTTTTTTTTTTTTGTTGAAAGTAGTTAAGGTTGTGGGCCATAGGATTTGGGCTAGGGTTTTTTTATTTTGGGCTTGCAAATTTGGACAGTTATTATATTTTATTTTTATTCTTGGTTTTTTTTGGTTCGGCCGGGCAAAAATGGTCTATTACAGATGCCTCTCTTTGGTCATTGACATGTAACGGAAATGGAGCAAAGACCTTAAAAAGGGCCAATTTTGCCCGGTCTCTCCGAATCTTGACTTCTTGGTGCTCATCTTCTTCAAGTAGCCTTATTCCAACCCACTGCAACTTCAGGGGTATAGGAATTGTCACTTCAATCTGCTCCACTGCAACTTTAGGGAGATATTAGTAATTTCAATCTGTTCCACCACAACTTCAGGGAGATAAGATTTGTGACTTTAATTTGCTCTATATCTTCAATCTGCTCCATTACAACTTCAAGGAGATAAGATTCACCATGACAACTTCAATCTACTCCATTGCGACTTTAGGGAGATAAGATTTATAGTTTTAATCTACTTTACTGCAATTTCAGAGAGATAAGATTTGCTATCTTTAATCTACTCCACTGCAACTCCATGGAGATAAGGTTCATAACTTTAATTTGCTCTATTACAACTTCATACAGATGAGATTTGCTATCTTCAATTTGTTCCATTGCTACTTCAGGGAGATAAGATTTGTAATTTGTAGCTTTAATCTGTTCCACTACAACTTCAGGGAAATAAGGTTCGCTATCTTCAGTCTGCTCCACTACAACTTCAGGGAGATAAGACTTGTATCTTCAATCTGCTCCACTGCAAATTCAAGGAGATCCGATTTGTAATTTGTAGCCTTAATCTGTTCCACTACAACTTTAGGGAGATGATACTCGTTACTTCAACCTGCCCTACTGCAACTTCAAGGAGATAAGGTTTATAGCTTTAATCTGCTCTACTGAAACTTCAGAGAGATAAGATTTGTAATTTATAACTTTAATCTATTCCACTGCAACTTCAAGGAAATAAGGTTCGCTATCTTCAGTCTGCTTTACTGCAACTTCAGGGAAATAAGATTCGCTATCTTTAGTCTGCTCAACTGCAACTTCAAGGGGATGAGACTCGTAACTTCAACCTGCCCCACTACAACTTCAAGGAGATAAGGTTTATAACTTTAATTTGCTCTATTGCAACTTTAGAGATATAAGATTTGCTATCTTCAATCTACTCCACTACAACTTTAGGGAGATAAGACTTGTAGCTTTAATCTACTTTACTGCAATTTCAGAGAGACAAAATTTGCTATCTTCAGTTTACTCCACTACCACTTCAAGGAGATCCGATTTGTAATTTGTAGCCTTAATCTGTTCCAATGCAACATCAGGGTAATAAGATTTGCTACGATGGCTATAATCCATCCCCCTGTAACTTTAGGGGTATATGATTTGTGGTTTCACTGATTTGTTACACCATTCTCTAGGGAACATGACCTGTAGAATCCATTTCATGGGCCTATTTATGCCTAGTGATTAGGATGTCATGATCAGGATGAATCAAATGCTTATATCTAGATGTATATGAATGATATTTGCATGAATACAGGATGTCATTTTTCAAGAATGAATCCCTTTTAATGCTTAGGTTGTCATTGTTCGCTATTTATCAATGTATTATCACTGATGTGTTACCATGCCTTCTTGTTCAGCTAGTATCTTTAATAGAAAATTCGAAGAAATAGTCACAAATTAGACTATTCTTTCTCAAATGTTTCCAACTTTTAAGTTTGGTTAGTTCTGAATAGTGGTCCTGTTTTCAAATCCTTGTACTATTTAGAAAACCTTTTAGAGCAATATGCAGAACTCTTTTTACTTGAATATTATTAGTCCATTAATCGTTATTTCAATGTAAAATGCTTGAAAAATATTATCATAATGGACAACATGGAATTTTATTGGGAGCAAAGCTTGAAATGAATAAATTAATCAAAGATAGCAAACATTGCTGAAATACAAAATGAATAAGATGAAAATAGATGCCCCAGATATCATAGCATGAGCTTCTTCGCACTAACTTCTCGAGGACCCTTTTGAACTTGATATGTGTTTTAGGAGATCTAAAATACTTTGTTAATGCCCTCAGATGTAGCGTCCCCCCTTCTTGTTAATTTAGAGAGGACAAGACTACCACATGCCTCATCTTCAATCAAAATTTGAATTGCCCTTTTCCTGGGTTTTCAAATCAAAACCATTTTGGTTTCAAGGCGCCCTTTGCGAGTTTTCACCTTGGCCTCTCCTTTTTTTAGGTGAAGTATTTCTTGACTGAATCTGAATTCACAGAATTAGGCAAGTTCTTGCCATCCATCTTAGTCAAAATCAGCGCTCCTCCAGAAAAAGCCTTCTTTACCACATAGGGTCCTTCCCAATTTAACATCCATTTCCCTCTGAAATCCTTTTGTATGGGCAGGATCTCTTTCAATACTAGGTTTCCCTCATGAAATTCTCTGGGGCGAACCTTCTTGTCATAAGCTCGCATCATTCGCTTTTGGTACATCTGACCATGACAGATAGCTTTCAGCTTCTTTTCTTCAATCAAGTTCAATTGATTATATCGAGACTGGATCCATTCTGCTTCATCTAAATTTAGTTCTGACAAAACTCGGAGAAAGGGAATCTCAACTTCAATAGGTAGAACCGCCTCCATTCCATAAACCAAAGAGAAAGGTATTGCCCCGGTGGAGGTCCTAACAGACATTCAATAAGCATAGAGGGAAAATGGTAACTTCTCATGCCAATCTTTATAAGTCTCAGTCATTTTCCCCATGATCTTCTTAATGTTCTTATTGGTTGCCTCCATCGCACCATTCATTTTTGGGTGAAATGGTGACGAGTTGTGGTGTTTAATCTTAAATTGACTACAGACTTTTGCTATCGTACTATTGTTCAAATTCGATGCATTGTGAGATATAATCCTTTCTGGCATCCTATACCGACATATGATCTCTTTCTTCAAGAATTTGCTGACTGCCGACTTGATGACATTGGCATATGAAGTGGCTTCTACCCACTTGGTAAAGTAATCAATGACCACGAAGATGAATTGATGCCCATTAGAAGCTTTTGGCGATATCGGCCCAATAACATCCATGCCCCATATAGAGAAAGGCCATGGAGAAGTCATGACATGAAAATATGAGAGAGACATATGAATTTTGTCTCCATAAATTTGGCACTTGTGACATCTCTTGGCATAACTGACACAATCCCCTTCTATGGTGGACTAATAATACCCAAATCTCATGATTTGCCTAGCCATTGTAAAACCATTGGCATGTGTTCTGCAGATACCCTCATGGACTTTTTCCAAAATTTTCTTAGCCTTGACAGCGTCTACACATCTTAGTAGCACCTGATCCTTTCTCTTTTTATATAGGATTTCCCCATCTAAGACATAGTCACTAGCCAGTCTTCTCAACGTCCTTTTATCATTCTCAGTTGCTTGGTCAGGGTATTCACAATTCTTCACACATCACAATATATCATGGTACCAAGGGTGACCATCATTTTCTTCTTCTTCTTCGATGTTGTAACAATGAGCTGGAGTCTCATAAATACTCATCTGGATAGATTTTACATCATCTTTTTTGTTCACTTTGACCATAGAAGCTAAGGTAGCCAGGGCATCGGCCATTTGATTCTCATCTCGTGAGAGATAGTAGAAGGTAATGCCATCAAACACTTCAATTAACTCCGGAACCAACCTTCGATAATTGATCAATTTGGGGTCTCTCGTCTCTTATTCACCTTTGAGTTGATAGATCACTAATGCATAATCCCAATATACTTTTAGCATTTTGATTTTACGTTCTATAGCTGCACGGATACCCACGATACATGCTTTGTATTCTGCTATATTGTTCGTGCAATCAAAATCCAGTTTACTAGTGAAGGGATAATGATCTCCGTTTGGGATACTAGAACTGCCCCAATTCTGTTACCCAAAGCGTTTGATGCTCCGTCAAAGTTTAGCTTCCAATAATGACCTTCTTGACAGTCTTCTTCAGTGGTTGCAACATACATTAGATCTTTATTCGGGAAATCAAAATTCAAAGGCTCAAAATATTCTAGAGCTCTACTGGCCAGAAAATCTGCTGTTGCGCTCCCTTTCATAGCCTTCTGATTCACATAGACTATATCAAATTCGGAAAGCAGAATTTGCCACCAGACCATTCTTCCATTCAAAGTAGTCAACTCCATCATGTATTTTAGAGGGTCTAATTTTGAGATGAGCCAAGTTGTGTGGTACAACATGTACTGTCTCAATCTTCGGGTTGTCCAGATCAAGATGTAACACAGTTTCTCGATTGGAAAATATCTTGTCTCACATTCAGTGAATTTCTTATTGAGATAGTATATCACTCTTTCTTTTCTTCCTGACTCATCATGTTGACCAAGCATGCATCCCATGGAATTCCCGAATACTACCAAGTACAGTATTAGTGGCTTATCTGGACTAGGTGGCATCAGTAGTGGGGCATTAGACAAGTAATGCTTGACCTTATCAAAAGTTTTCTGGCACTCCTCATCACCTGAATTATGTTTCTTAAGGAGACGGAATATAGGGTCGCATTTCTCAGTTAGTTGTGAAATGAACTGGGTAATGTAATTTAGCCTCCTTAAGAAACCTCGAACTTCTTTTTGAGTATGCGGCGGAGGCAGCTCTTGTATAGCCTTTTTTACTAACTACAAATCCTAACAGTTTCCTTGACCTAGCCTCGAAGGTACATTTTACTAGATTGAGCTTTAGTTGGAATTTTTTCAATCTCGAGAACAATCCCCATCAGGACTTGTATATGCTCCTTTTCTGTTCAGGATTTTACGATCATAACATCGACATAAACCTCGATCATGTTATGAAATAAGGTTACCATGACTCTTTGATACGTTGCTCCCGCATTTTTCAGTCCAAATGGCATCACATTATAGCAAAATTTTCCCACATGGTTATGTGGTCTTCTCCATGTCTTCAAGATGCATTTTTATCTAGTTGTATCTAGAGAAACCATCCATGAATGAGAACAGTGAGTAACCTACCGGGTTGTCCACTAATGTGTCGATATGAGGCAATGGGAAATTATCGTTCGGGCTGACTTTGTTTAAATCTCTGTAGTCTATGCACATTCATACTTTCCCATCTTGTTTAGGGACAAGGACGAGATTAGCTACCCATTTTAAGTATTTAACCACTTGTAAGAAACCAACATTGAATTGCTTATTGACCTCTTCTTTTATTTTCAGCAAAATGTTAGGCCTCATCCTTTGGAGCTTCTGCTGAACTGGCTTACATTCTTTCTTTATGGGCAGCCGGTGTACCACGATATCAGTAATTAACCCAGGCATGTCTTGATATGACCATGCGAAGCCATCCTTGAATTCTTGGAGTAACTCAATGAGGTCTCGTTTTGTCTCTATGGTGATACAAGCTTCGATCTTCACTTCTCACAATTTCTACTGATTCTTTGTAAAGCAGAATTTGTTTCTCATCTTGTTCTACCATCCTTAACAAATCAGGAGATAAGTTACAATCTCGATCATCTTCAAAATTCTGAGGTTCTTCTAGATACATATCTTGCTTAAAAGGAGATTATGAGTCAGTAGCAGCGTCGCTCATATAATTGATATCTGGAGACTTATTATAGGAACGAAAGAAGACCCAAAGAACAAATGAATCTAAGAATAATTATCAGTGTTGTATGAGTCATAAATGAAATGGAAAGAACAAAAGAATGTTTGCCAAAATGAGACATAAAGATGCATTTTATTGAAATAAAAATAATGGACATGTGCCTTTTTCACAAAAGGATTTCTATTGCTCTCAGGCTTAGAACAGTAGGTGTGTTCTGAATATTACTCCGAAATGGTCCTAAAAACTACAGGAATCTCCTCCACAGTCCAGTTGTTTAGAACATTTCTAGGGACGTATGAACAAAATTCCTGATAGTTTTTTTAGTTCTTTCTTCAAAGACACAAACATCTTTCTCTTTCGAACCTTCGACATTTTCTAAGAATTCTGACTCTTTATTATCCACCAGGCTCTGTACTAGAGTTCTGAACTCGACGTACTTTTGGATTTTATGAAATTTATTGCATGCAATGAAATGTAATGGAATAGATACGTGCAAAAAGGCGTTGATTCTATTTCAATTCCATTTAAACAACTTTACTAGAAAACAAGTTTCTTTACATAAAGCGGATACATATAAGGCCTCACCTTCACACTCAAAACCTTAACTTTCCCTAGAAACAAAGCTAATTCTCGGCCCTGATCCAACTTCGATTCAGATTTCAGACTTTGAATAGCGGTCTGCAAGTGGTCAGCCACTTCTCGTACTCGGACCAAAGCTTCGCTCATAACGTGGTCTATATCTCTGACCTGCCCCTCTCAAAGGCTGTTACTTTTCTCTTGTTGCCTTTTCTCAAACCATATTCACGTGACCGTTTTGTCTTCCACTTTATCAAGAAATCCATTCTCCATGGCAAGCTCTCTATTTAGTAACTGAACATGAATCAACACATTTTTATGATGAAAATGTCGTGCAATCACAGTTAAAACAAAATAAAAGAAGTCAGTACATTGCATACCAAGCTAGAATTTAAAGCAAACAAGAAACAATAGATAGAGCGCCTATTCGGGTGACCACTAGGGTTTGGTGTGGTTCTACCTAGGGTAAGCTTTTAGGGCTCATTATATACGGTGTGGTTCTAAAGTAAGGGTACTTGAACTGGCAGACTCCTCGATCCTCACCCATTATAGGCTCATACGGACCGAGTTTAGTTCAAGGGAATACATTTCTCTATGGCTATACGGAGATGAAAATCTCACGAAGACATAGGTATGAATGTATCCCGAAAGTGATCCGCTATCCTATACGGAGGTGAAGACCTCATGAATGAATAGTTTTCACTACCACTTAAAAGGGTAAAATCGACAGATTATGAAATGCAATATGCGAAAACATATCCATAGATTCGAACCAATAAAACAAATATAATAAAATGATGCAGACTATAAAAATGAAATGCAACAAAGGGATCGTAAATTTAAACCAAATTATTAATTTTTGACAAAAAGATAAGAAATAATCAACTCGTGGCTTGACTCTCTTATTTTGTCCCCAGCGAAGTCACCAAGCTGTCAAAACCTTTTTTTGAAGTCGACTTTTATTTTAAAAAACAAAAAATGGGAGTCGCCACTAATTATTTTTTGTGAGGTGTGATCAGATCACCTCGTAATTTAACCGTTTTAATAAAAGGTTTGATTTACTAAAATGATGATTTTTGGCCTAAAAAATTCAGAAAATGAGTTCTGGAGTCGGTTACGCACGAGGAAGGGTTAGCACCCTCGTAACGCCCAAAATTGGTACCTAATTGATTAATTTGTGTCTTAGTGTCGAAAATTGAAAACTTGAAAATAATTTAAAAATACGATCCCTCTTTGTATTAATGTTAATTTTGCTCACAAATTGCTTGAATAAATCGAAATAAACGTTAAAGACCCTCTTGTCTTGAGATAACAAAATGTTACATCCCGTAAGTTAGGACACGACACTTTGAACCTTTGAGAATAAGCTTGCCTTTATTTTTATTTTTTTGAAATCTTATGTATTTTAATTTTGAAAGGATATTCGGTTATTTAGACCCAACGAGAAAAATCGGAACCCCGTAAGTTAGGGAACAAATTTCTCGAGTTTCCAAATACAGAGCATTGCCTTATTTTGAAAATTTCTCCTTTTTTGAATAATATCAAACGTAAAATTTAAAACGATGGGCATTTATCTTATTTGAGGGTATTAAACAACTATGGGTAAACATGATTCATGACGTGATTTCAATGAAATACGATAAAATGGTAATGTAAGGAAAATGGAACGATGATATATGAAAAATAAAAAATGTCGCGCTAGTGAATGACAGCAATATGAATATACTATTAAAACTAATTCATAATATAATGGCGATAATCAAATAATATATACTATTCTAATATTAATATGAACAGTCAAAGAAAAAAAAGAAATAAATAAATAACAAATAATAACACTAGTAATAATAATAATAGTAATAGTAACGGGGTAACAAAATATGCATATAAAAAAAGAGAGGTCAATACCAATTTTAAATATAAAATGACAAGGAAATAAATACGTAAATATGTAAATAAATAAATAAATAAATATAGAGGAAAATAGTTTATAAAATATTAAAGATAAAGGACTAAATTAAAATGTAAATGAAATTAAGGGTGCAATTTGTAATGAATGCATGAATAGATGATAATAAAGATAATAGATAAAATAATAATAATAACAATAATGAAGGCATAAATAAAATGAATAATCAATGAAAGAAAATAAAAAATTAAAAATAAAGGAATGATAAATAGATGAATACCAGGATTAAAATAAAAGATAAATAAATAAATGAATAATATATGAATAAATAAGTAAATGAACAACTAAATGAATAAAATAAAATGAATAATGAATAAATAATCAAATAAATAAGTAAATAAATAAATAAATAAAAGAATTAAAGTGAACAGGGCTTAATTGTAACTTAAATGAAATTAAAAGGACAAATTGAATAAAATAAATAAAAAAGGCTAAAATGTAATGAGCGAAAACAAGCGAGGACTAATTAAGAAATTATCTCGATCCAAGGACACACATCCCTTCTGCAAGAGATTGGCTAGCCAGGGACTAAACTGAAACGTGTGAAAAATTCAGTGGTCAAATCTATAAAATAAAAAAAGGACTAAATTGAAGCACGCCGCAAAAGCGGAAGGATCGAAAGCGAAAATAACCCATATGTCCAAAAACAGGCGGATCCTAAGGGAAGGTTGGGTGGGCGCGCGGGTCGCCTCAAAACGATGCCATTTTGGGCGTCTGAGGCTAGTCCCAAAACGACGCCGTTTTGGGAGCTTATATAAGTGAATTTTTTGAAATTTCAAAACAGTTAAAAAAAAAAAAGAAATAAAAGCTCTCTCTTTTTCCCTGAACCAATCCTTGGCCGGCCGTCAGTCCGGCGAGTCGCCACCGCGCCGGCCACCAGTCACTGGTGACGGTGCCGCCATCTACGATGGCCGAAAAATCACCCAAACCTCTATTTTTTTTTTTTGCATAAAACTCCTATTTGGACTTGAAATCGCCAAAGATAAAGCCAAAATAATAATAATAAAGGACAAAAACCCATCGACTTCTGCCGTGCTTCGCCACTGCCTTTGGCCGAATCCCAAGGGATCCGACGACCTCGCGAACCGACGATGGAATAACAGGTGAAAAGGTTTCTTTTTTGTTTTTATTAATTAATTATTTATTTATTTCGGGAAGAAAAGAAAGAAAAAAAAAAATAAAGATGAGGATGAAGCACCATAAAGATGAGGATGAAGCACCTTTCAATATTGAATTGGTTTCAAAAACTTTTTTTTGTATATATTTCTCCGTTCTATTACATTGGAATTGTTATGGCTTTATAGCCAATTTACACTGTTGTTTTCACTATCTGCTCTATTGTTTTTTGTTACTGTTCTCTACTGCTATCTCTTTGCTGTTTCTGTCTTTTCTTCATCCTTCTTGCAAGTATTGGCGCGTGGTCAACGGTGGTGGCAAAGGGGTGTCAGAAGCATGCCTGCCGACTTGGAGAAACAGCGCGGCTGGACATGCGGCTAGGGTTTCCTCTTTTTTTTTGGTTGAAAATAGTTAAGGTTGTGGGCTATAAAATTTGGGCTAGGGTTTTTTTATTTTTTTATTTTGAACTATTTTGGGCTTACAAATTTGGACTGTTATTATTTTATATTTTTATTCTTGATTTTTTTTTTTTGTTGTGTCGAGCAAAAATGACCTATTTAAATACCTTCCAAACACTTTTCTCTCTTTTTTTCCCCTTAGAATATATACCTAAGTTAAATTATATGGAGTTAGCAGAACCGTTCTGAATTTTATGGTTTTGGTGTAAGACTTATACTTAGTCACTCCTTAGCCTTCTAATTAAAGCCATATCATAAATATTGAAGCCTTTTTTTTGGTGATATATTGAAGCTTTTTAAGTTGTACTAAAAGATGCATTTTTAAAATTGGTGTAGCAATTAATTAGGATATATATTTATTTAAAGTATACACCATTAATTAGCTTGCAAATTTCACCTTCTTAAAGTTACAATAATTTTAATAAGATAAAATTAAATTGAATAGCTAACTCAATTCCATCTAATTAATTAAAATAAATTCGAAGAGAATCTATAGATTCAAATTTGAAATTTTAAAGTTTCTCATGCATCAATATTAAGACCTTAAATTCGTATCTCATTTTATGTAAATGTGGGAATTTTCTTTCATATTTATTCTAATTTTAAAAGTTTATGATGTAATTTTTAATTTAAATCAAATGAAATAGGTCAACTCGTATTTATTTACAATTACATATTATATATATTCCTTTTATCATTACAAATTAAAAAAAAAATGAGATTACGAGGATATCGACTTTAGTTTTGGTGCCAACCTACAATATGTTTCATAATGTTATTCAACCAAACTATATATATTTTTTCCTATTTTATTAGAAAAAGGTTGCAATTAGATAATAAAAGTAGGGTTAATCTAAATTTTAATTTTTTTCTCCTTCCAAAATGAAGGCAAACCTTTAAGGTAAGACATGCTTACCTTTAAAATTTAATTTTCTATTAAATTTACCGGTGTCACATTTTAAAATTAAAAAAAAAAAACTCACATGACAATCATGTAACAAGAAAATAAAAATAAAAATAAGAATAAAATAATCTTAATAGTTTTATATTTAAACCTGAATTTTAAAATTTGAAAAATAAAAAAAATTAAATTTTTAAAAATAAAAACAAAAATACTAAATTCCAAATTTAGAACCAAATTTTAACTCAAATTCTAATTGTATTTAGACCTTCAAATGTGCAAAAATGTGAAACAAAACATCAAAGGTGAAGTCTAGTGAAGGTCTTATTCATGTTGGGATGAGGACATTCGAATTTGATATTTTAATATTTAAAGTGATCTAAAGATTAAAAATAAATAGAAATAATTCTTCGACATTTATATTTTAATTTTATATTTAGTTACTGTTTATATGTTTAGAAACTTGAGAGATATAAATTAAATATTGGTGGTAATTAAAATTAATTGACATCTATGAGCTCATTATATACATATTAACAATACCTATATTCATTAATCCTTTGTTTTAGAAATATAGAAACAAAATCTGCCATTCAATAAATTTACTTATAAATCTATTTTTTCCTTTTTCTTTTTTTTCATATTTACTTTATTTATTATTTTGGAAATATTTTTCCTTTTTATCACAATATTATTTTGAATAATCATAAATTCCAACTTTATTTTTTGCATTCTAACTAAACAACATATTAATCACTAGTCACTAAACTCGCTTTGGTACAGATATTGGAAAATGAAAAACAATCTCCCCCAATTTTATTTTAATTATTTAATTTAATTCTTTTAAATATTGGTTTTGTTTAAACAATTATAGTTTTAAAAAAATTAAAGTAACTCACCTACACTTGATTCCAACTTGACTCCAACATAAAATTTTAAAATTTTGGAAATTTCAATATTATTATTAAATCAAAACAAACATTCTAATATATTCTAAAAACAAAAATCTTAATAATGAAATCCAAATGTCACCTCTATAAAATTTGCATAATAGATGATGACCTTTCCTAGATGCTTCCCCTAGATTCCATAGTCTCAAAAATTTCATGTTTCTAACAAAGTAAGAGTTTTTAATTTAGATGTTTATAAACAATTGAACTATCCTGATAAAATTTTTGTGTTCTCTTTTATAAAAAAATAATCATAGATTTTATTTAATCATTTTTTATACTTAATAAAAAGAAAAAGGAAAAGAAAGCACTTAGAAATATCCTTGAAACAAAAGGGTACACTTAGGCATCACCTAATGACAATCATCAATAACAAAAGTTATTTGCATAAAATATGCTCCTATTTGTAATTTTATCTTTTAGGAATTTAATTTTTATATTTTTTATATTTTAAAAATTAGGTTTAATTGTTAATGTCCCTTTAAAATTCTTCTGTCAAACATGTTCATGTGACATTTTAAAATAAAAAAAATTCAATTGATAACCATATAACATAAAAAATAATATTGTAATGAACTTGAATTTAACAAAAAATACTTTAATAATTTTTAAATTTGAAAAAATAGAAAAACTAAATTCGAAAATTTTAACCTATTTATTAATTATCTATATAATGCCTAAAGTGCAATTCCATAGAACAAATAAGAATCATAAAAAATGCTTTAGCAATGGGCATCTCAAGAAAACTCCAAGAATCTTCCTTTTAGCTAAAAGCATCACTAGTGATATAATATATTAAAATTTTCATTTTTTTTTTTTGGCTTTTTGCCCCCACCCCCTTCAACTATAAATTCATCATCTTCCACCAACCTTTCATTTCATTACATCCTTCTAAAAATAATTAAGGGCGAAAAAGAGAGTAGAGAAATGGGTGCAACAAATACAACACCAAGCATCAAATTAACCACTAGCTCTCCATTACCATACCTCTTTGGTAGCTTAGCTTTGGTGTTAATTTTGATAGCAATGGCATTGGTTCTTTTGGCGTGCTCCTATAGGAAACGATCATCGAATTCACCCTCCGATGAAGCTCGGGAGATGGATCTGGTTCTCCATTCGGAACCGAAAATCGTAGTGATCATGGCCGGAGATGATAAGCCTACTTTCTTGGCTAAACCGGTCTCTTCTTCAACTTGTTGCTGTGATCAAGTTTGAGAAAAAGGCCAAAAAGACCATTTTTTTTTTCTTTTTTAAAACTCAATTTTGTTTTTTTTTTTTTGGGTCCTTAAATGGACTTGCGGGAACACGTTAAATTCATGAGTAATTAACATTTTAATCAATAATTTATATGGTGCATGCCAAACATCTTTTTGTGCTTATTATGAAATGGAAAAGTGAAGAATAATCACTTTTAATCAATGGCTTATGTGCTTGGAATCTATGTACGTTTTCTTTTTTTTTTTTCTTCTTATTGGTGATGTTTTTGGGTGATAAAATTGGAGTTAAAATTACTCGTGGACACGTTGAATTTTGTAAAATTTTGTTTTTCTATGCGTAAATGAGAGGAAGTTTGAATGGATTTTCCAAATAAGCTATAAACTCCCAATTGGTAAGTTTTCAATGTAAAGTTTTGGTTTTATTACAAAATTTTAACCCACGAAATACTCCTTTTTTAGATTAGTGGATGCGGCGTCAAGAAAATGCACTACTGAAAAATTGATGTTTCATTTGAAAGTAGGGTTTTTTTTTTTTTTAAAAGCATTTAGGTGGATCCCGTAATAACTATTTTAAATTTACGGTTACAGTAAACATTAAAAAGAGGAGCTTGAAGTTATTGGATGAAATTATGTCCAAGTTTCGAAAATTGTATTGGTAGCCTTGAACCTATTCAACTAGACACATTCAACCACAATTGATTTCTCTCTATTTTTAGTATTGAAACCTAGTATTGAAACCTATTGAATTGGTTGAAAAGCAAACACACCTTTCTCAAATAAAATCATACATGTTATGATCCATATAGGTTTGGTGTTATTTTTTCGTCCTAGTAATTTTAACCATAGATTTAGAATGGATCTCACGAGATTCAACTATAATGAATCTTTTTATAGATACAACCAACATTTAGTGATCGAATTCAATGTTTTTTCTTATTTTTGTCATTAATTTTTTTTTTGTCCACATGAATTCTAGAAATTGGTAGATTTTATCAATTTGGTCACTAAATTTGAATTATGTCAAAGTATGATGACGAAACACTATGTGATAATGTCCAGTCATCACTTGAATTTAAAAAAAATAATAATTGTTTTTATATTTTTTAAATTTTATATAAATTTTAAAATGTTTACACAATCTTATAACTTCATGTGATTATATTTTCAGTGATGAAATAAAAAAAAAAATCAAATTTTAAGATTAATATAAACCAAATAAAAAATTTAGGGAGGAAATTAAAGAAGAAAGGATTAAATGTTATGTTTTTATTAAAGAGTAATGATTTAGGCACTGTTAATAATGGGGGACAATTGTTGATATGATTGGATTGATTATTGAATGGTTGGTTTTGCAAGTTCGTAGTTGGGTGTGGATATATGCTTTCAGGATATTCTTTGGTTATCTCATCAAAATTTCAAAATTTTAATTCCGGCACGATCCAGGGTCAATAGGGCTTCCATATTTGTTCTTTACATTTATTAATTTGAATTTTACACTTAAATTATTCAATTTAAAACTAATTAACTACAACCAAAAAGACTCCATTTCAATATAAAATCGCAACCAAATCCATCTAGATATGGGTTCATTTTACATTCTCAATCTGATATTATGTTTGGATTTTAAATATTTCCACGATCACACTTTCGGATTTAAAATGATTATTTTGAGTTTTTAACAATTTTAAAAGTCGACTAATTAATGATGTAATCACTTTTTATAAATTATTATAATTTTAATTTATAAACTTATTTTAACATCATAAATATATTTATTACTATATAAAATGTAATAAAAAATAATATTGATAATAATTTATGAAAATTGATATTAAAAAATATTAAAGGAATTAAACTTGTTATTAAAAAAAAGAGACAAATTCTATAACAATAACAATTTAGTAAATTTTATATTCCGTCAACAAAAGATAAAAAATCATACATTCCAACTAAATGAGTCAAACAGAGTCGGAGGAAATAGAAAGATTCGTTTTGTATATCAATAGATGAAATAAGGGTGTGGAAAACAAGACAGGGATTCTCTACAATGACATTGTAGGCCAATTGAAAGGGATGTAGCGCAGCTTGGTAGCACGTTTGTTTTGGGTACAAAATGTCACGAGTTCAAATCCTGTCATCCCTACCTATTACTTCTCATTTGAGCAGTAACGAGGGAGTCGTTTTAGATTGATTAAAATTAAGCATACATAATCTATCATTTTCTCATATTATATATGATATATGATAGTATAGTTGTGCGCGATGTATTGGGGTTAGAAAATAAAAGAATCCTCTTTTTTACAGTCTTATTTATTATGATAAGAAAGCGCTCTTAGTTTAGCTCGGTACAACGTGGGTCTCCAAAACCCAATGTCGTAGGTTCAAATCCTACAGAGCGTGATTCCACTCCTGTTAGGTCGAAAATTACACCGAACTGAAAAAAAATTGAACAGCAATTCGAATTTGACCTCCTTGGATTAAATTATTAAATAAATTGAAATTCAAAAATTTAAGAATTAAAGGGGTCAGTAAAAAAAAAGATACGTTAATTAATCAAAGGTCCAACTGATTACCACATCGGTATTGTAAATATGAGGTTATGAATAATCCAGCCAAAGTAATAGGAATTAGACCTAAGACGATTCCAAATAGAAAAAACTTCAATCATTTCAATTTATTTGAAAGGAGAAAAAGAAAGGTAATATCTATCCCTAAATATTAATTTCTATTGCCCATGAATATCAATACCTAATAATTGATAATTAACACGGTAAGGAGCTATAGAATGTATGGAATAGGACAGAAAGCTTTGTTTTTTATGAATTGTTCGTTCATTGAATTAATTTTCAAATAAGTCATATCTTACTCAGACCAATAAATAAAGCTGAGGTTATAGTTAAAACCGCTAGTTAAAAACCGAAATAAATAGTTATAGTAGGCATGAAGGAGCTAAATGAAATATGTTCTTTTTATACATATGTTTATAAGGCACTTACCTAAGTTTCAATTTTTAAACGTGAGGGGGATAAGCAAAAATACCAATTGAAATAATAAGTTCAATTGAAATTTTTTGCTTCATCAATCATTAGTATAGCTTAGAGGAAAAATTAGTAAAGTAAAAATAAAAATAAAAATAAAAAATAATAATGAAAATAAATTGCACTAAATAAAAAAATGGCTAAAGTAATAAAAATAGAGCTTTTTTAATATTTTAGTTCCCCGGCAACGGCGCCAAAAACTTAATCGCTGGAATCAAAGACTTAAAATTTATAAAAAGAGAATGATCGAACCTGGAAACTAACTCTGACAACGATTTAAAGGCAAGTGTACCTATCGAACAGTAGTATAGCTTAAGCAAGATCGGATTGTCGAACCCACAGGAACTAAAAGTACTAATACTAACTTTCTTTTTATTATTTAGCCTAAAATAAGTGAAGTTGTCTTTAATCTAAAATTAACGAACTACTAAGCTAAAGACACAAAGGCAAAAAGAATGAATTGCGAAAATAACTTTAGGAAAAACTCAGTTGATTAAGACGATACCCTCAGGAAGAATCCACCTAGACTTCACTTGTTATTAAACCCTGAACCATATGATTTATTCACTTAGTTTGATCCGTAAGACTCCCTAACGTATATTAAACCCTCTCTCGAGGCGAATAACGTCTAACCCTAGGTTAACTAGTGGAACTCTCGTTTTCTTATAATAACCCCCTAGAATAGCAGTAAATCGATCTATGGACTCCCATATTAGGTTTCACCCTAATTCGGCAAAATCTAGTCACCCTATCTCTAGGCGTGCGATCAACTCCGCTTAATTATGCTAGATCTACTCTTAGGCAGGGTCTATTCCTCCTCCACCTAAACACATCAAATTTAGATTAACCTCACATAATTAAGAACAAACTAAGTAATTATCATATAATTCAAAAAACAATGACAAGATCCATCATAGGTTTCATCCCCTTCAAGTATCTGAAGGGTTTAGTTCATAACAAATAAAGAAAACATCTCAAGAGAAAAGATAAAACAAAACATAAGAAATCCTTAAAACTCCCTGAAGGAATTGAAGGAGAGATCTGCCGTCTTGAGTAGAATTCCGGCTTCTTGAGGTGGATCAATTGGCTATCTTCGAGTGATTCCTACAAATCTGACCTTTTCGGCTTGGCTGCTTGGCCTAGCTAACTGCCCCCTAGAGGGCTTCTGCCGAACTCCCTTTTCAAGTTGCCCCCTTAGGTGTTTATATAGACTTTGAGATGCCTTACTTGGCCCCTAAGTATCCTAATTTAAGTAGAATTCCTACTAGTGTGTTTGAATAGGCTTTGGAATGTGTTTCTTTGCCTCCAAGTATCCTTTCTCGAGTGAAATTGCTCTTTCCAGCGACAGGGACACGGCCATGGCACACGCCCGTGTGAATTGTGGCCAGGCCGTGTTTGGACTTTTAATGAGGCACGGCCGTGTGGTCTTTGGGCCAGGCCATGTTGATTTCTCTCTTGGCCTAATTTGGTCCGTTTTAAGCCCGTTTCTCATTCTTTTCATCCTTAGATGCTTTCCTGAGTATAAAATATGAAAAGAAAGGATTAAGAGCACCTTTTTACATAAATCGAGGCTTAATTCATCCAAAAGCATACTAAATGTGGGATTAAAATATGTTACTTTTACGGTTTATCAAATACCCCAACACTTAAGCTTTTGCTTGTCCTCAAGCAAAATTCTCAACTTACAATTAAAACGAATTCTCCATGATTCATAATTCCTATCAACAATGTCTCATCATAATTCATAGATAATTTATACATGGATAATTCGACTTAAAGAGTCCTAAAGATTCAAACAATCAAAGTCATACATTTGTAGCATGAAAACATAGGTGTCCCCCCTTATCTGAATAATTACCTTCAATTCAAAACCGACAAGGATTGACATCCTCACAAAAGATTTACTCAAATCACTCAAAGTGTTTAAGGTTCAAAATTAAGCACTCAATAAGTCGAACATGAAAAGTTAATCCCATAGGCTTGCCTGAAAATCAAATCTCCACCACTATAAAATGAATTGAATCACAAATCAAAAGGTTTTTAACAGGGTTGTAACAGGGTTAGGGTTAAAGGTGTGGATAAAGGCTGAATTAGAAGGTTAGAATCGGGATTGAATTGATAAATTTCCTAACTAGAAAAAAATGAACTGATCTTAAATAATTACATCAATTAAAAAATAATAATACTGATAATACGAGCTTTTTCTTCAAGAATTTTAAATTTTAACGTGTAAGCTCACCTAATCACAAACTAATAATGAATATACTTCGTCTTTTTTTTAAGAACAAACTATAAATAATAATGACATTAATAACTGAAATATAGAACATAGTTAGGTAACTGCTCAAAATCAAATCTCGACAAAAAGGGTAATTAGAAGGATGGCAATAACAAATACAAAGGGTTTTGGGTTATATTAGTGGGCGAGTCAATAAAAAGGCTTGTTAGGCTCAACGGGGTTCACTAGGGGTTAGTTGTGAAGGTAGGCTTTTTAGTGGAGTAAGTGGGTTAAAACCTAGGTGCCTTTATCATTTCGGTATATCAAATCATAACTGTGGTCTTGACATGTATAATCAAGGCAAGTTCTAGAATAACTGTTCATAGTTGACACACTCATAATCAATAAAGTGAGCAAGAAAAAGAATGTATGCTCTATAAGGCTTAAAATCTCACAAAAATTATGGGTGTTTTTGACATCAACCTTGTAAATTTCAAACTTCAAGTAATATTCAAATTTAGGTTAACACCCTAAAAAAAATTTTAATTTTTTTTTTGAAAATTAGACCTATCATGCTTGATTCTCTAGTATTCTTCAAATTTAATCATCAATGCACAATTATCGATGACTTACTCTAAAACATGTCAATAAAAATTATAAATCATCAGAGATTTCATCCTAATTAGTAATATGAGGAAATTACTTTGGAACAAGATTAAATTCAAGGATTTGAGAACAAGATTAAATTCAAGGATTTGAGAATAATGAAAAAAAGTTAGGCATTTTTATTCTCAGGATTTGAGAATAATGCAGAAAGTTAGGCATTTTCTCGAGATAACTATTCACCCCCTACACTTAAGATGTACATTGCCCTCAATGTATAAAGATAGAGAATAATATTTAAGGGATAAATCAAAATAGAAGGGGAAAGAACACTCCCTGAATTTTGGATGGCTTCCTTGAGTCGGAAGTGAAGGAGGATGGGGAGGTCGGTCTGGATGACGACCCTGCGCTAGATGAAGAAATTGGGTAGCGCACTGAGAAGTAGCCAGGATTTATTAATACCTAATTAAAATAAACTAAATATATAATTAAAGATAAGAAAGATAAAGAAAGAGGAAGCAAAAATGTAAACAAAATGAAAATTAAAGATAAATGGACCGAAGAGTCCTTATTGTTGGATGGTTCGGGAGGTGGGTGTGACCTCTAAGGCTGGGGAGGTGCTAGCGGTAGCGGAAGTGGCGTGATTCCCTAGCAGCCTTTCGAACCGGACACTACAAAACTAAACTAAATTAAACTAAATTAAGCATAAGATTGTCAAAGGGAAGGAAATTGAAGCAAAAGAGAAAAGAAAAATAGAAACTAAATGGTCTCAAAGACCCTTGGCTTGTTGTTTGGATGAAGCTGCTGGCATGAACTCATGTAAATTTTTCTCCTTTGAGCAGTTTGGCCTTTTACGCATCTTTAACATGATTTCGGTGTTAGCTCAAGAGTTATAGAGACTTTGTTGGAGAGAAATCTGAGAAGAGGAAGGAAGAGAAGGGGTGGAAAGTAGAGGGGGAGGATGGGGGGTTTAAATAGAGTTTCAATTTTGGTACATTCACACGCCCGTGGACCGGGAGCGTGTTGATTCGCACGGCCGCCTCAAACGGCCGTGTGTAGAGGCGTGTTGTTTCTTCATGCCCGTTTTTAAGCTAGCCACGCCCGTTGATAACAAGTCAGTATGTTAACACGGTTGGGAGGCACGAACGTGTTTGGCTCGTGGTTGGCAAGTCAGTAGCTGCACACGGTCGGGGGGCACAGGCGTGCCTCTTTGTTGGTACCCGTGTTGAAATGGTTGGGTCCGTGATCTTCAGAAATTAGGTGAATCCGACTTGTACCTTCCTGCCATGTTAGTACCAAGATTCTTGAGGTACACATGGCCTCGGCCACAGCCGTATGCAAGGCCGTGTGGCTTGGAAATCTGCACCTTTTTTGGTTAGTTTTAAAGTTAGATAAAAAGGGAGAATAAAATAAAATGGAAAACATAAAAGTTAATGAGGTTAGTACTCGGGTTGCCTCCCGAGAAGCGCTTGTTTATAGTCTTAAACTAGACTTTCCTTGTATTTGAAAAACAATCAGGGGGTTTAAAGGATTGAATATCTTCCCTCGTGCTTACAGTTTTATTTTCTTGATAAATTTTAAGTCGAGAAGTGTTTACCTTAAAATTGTCAGATGTTGGAGTGCTTACCTCAATTGTCTCTTGTGGAAAGATATTATGTATCTTAAGAGGGATTTCTTCGTTTACCTTTAGGCCTAATGTGGTGATTTGAGTATCGACCTTGTCTAACAGTACCTAGTCTCCTATTTTGAAGTGGTTTGATGTTCCTATGAGCTCTTCTGGGGGCTCCTTCGGTATTACTTCATGCGGTGTCGGTTCTTCTTTGATTTGTGTTTCCTGCTCTTTTAGTTTGTCGACCTTAAGGCTTTGTTCCTTATGTAAATTCTCTTTGTTGGTATTAGGTCCGTGAGTCGGCTCAGGTTTGTATCCTTGTGGTGTTTCCTACGATGAAGGTTGCACAAATTGATTATCAACTGAATTGTCTTTCTTACCTTTATCGATTGTTGTTCTTGCCGAGTCAAGAGCTTGAATACTGATTGATTCATCCCCTGCACAAAGTATAGGTTCTCCTGTGGCAACATCAATTTTAGTCTTAGCAGTTGCTAGAAAGGGTCTTCCTAAAATTAAGGGGATTGAATTATCCTCATCCATGTTTAAGACAACAAAATCTACTGGAAAAACGAATTTTTATCGATTTTGACAAGAACATCTTCGATAATGCCCTTAGGAATTCTAACATTTTTATCAGCTAATTGAATACTCATCCTAGTTTGTTTTGGTTTCCCTAGACCTAGTTGTTTAAACAGTTTATTAGGCATGACATTTAATGAGGCACGGCTGTGTGGTCTTTGGGCCAGGCCGTGTCGATTTCTCTCTTGGCCCAATTTGGTCCGTTTTAAGCCCGTTTCTCATTCTTTTCATCCTTGGATGCTTTCCTGAGTATAAAATATGAAAAGAAAGGATTAAGAGCACTTTTTTACATAAATCGATGCTTAATTCATCCAAAAGCATACTAAATGTGGGATTAAAATATGTTACTTTTATGTTTTATCAGTATTCACAAAAATAGAGCGGCAGGACAAGAGTAGAAAAGAAAAAGAAATCGATTCATCATCTTTGTAGTTAGGTCAAGAAAAAACTTTTGGATCTAATACAAAAATACAACAAAGGCCGCCTCACAAATATTGATTAGTAGAATTTTTTTTATTTCTTGCTCTTTTTTTTATCTATATCTAATACTATCGACTACTCTTACTTGTTACTAGACGACTAAGCAATTCCTTAAAAAAAAAAAAAGAGGGCTTCCAACAAAAAAAACCTCTTGTGCAATTACGAAAAAAAGTCAATCTTTAGATTTCGCATCTAATTGACTTGTGGAAATATGACGATTTCCTTCATGAATTATTATAAACCAACTCGTTGGATTCACAAGTTACCTGATTTTCTGTTTCTAGGCCCAAGCCAATACCTCTAGGAATTTGAGGAATTTTCTATTGCATGATACCTGGTTATACATCGACAAGCAAGAAGAAGAAAAAAATTATCTAGAACTTCACGTCGATATACTGTTTGAAATTGCGTTGCTGTGTTAGAAGAAGGACAACTATACTGATTCGGTATACTCTAAAAATACCTTTGGTACAATATTGACGATATTACAAAGATTGAGTTTTGGTGAATTCCTATTTTTTGATCCCATCTGTTACGGAATCGATCCCCTATAAGAATATGTGGAGCTCAGCATGTCTGGAAGCATAGGAGAACTTTTTTTTGCTGATATTATTACCAGTATTCAATACTGGGTCATTCATAGTATTATTATTCCTTCCCTATTCATCACGGGTTGGTTATTCGACGTCAGCACTGGTTTAGCTTATGATGTGTTTGGAAGCCCTCGTCCAAACGAGTATTTTACAGAGAGCCGACAAGGAATTCCATTAATAATTGGCCGTTTTGATTATTTAGAACAACTAGATGAATTTAGTAGATCTTTTTAGGAGGACCCAATGACCATAGATCAAACCTATCCAATTTTTATAGTGCGGTGGTTGGCTGTTCACGGACTAGCTGTACCTACCGTTTCTTTTTTAGGGTCAATATCAGCAATGCAGTTCATCCAACGATAAACCTAATTCGAATTAATTATAGAGCTATGACACAATCAAACCCGAACGAACAAAATGTTGAATTGAATTGTACCAATCTCTACTAGGGGTTATTACTCATTTTTGTACTTGCTGTTTTATTTTCCAATTATTTCTTTAATTAAGAGAAAAAAAGAGAGTAGTAGAATACTAAATAATAGTAGGAATTCTCTTATCCCATTCGAAAGGATTGTATCTCATAATTATTTATGACTGTTTATGTCTTTAGCATGACCACTTGATGAAATGCAAACGCAAGCGGGATAAATGGCCGATACTACTGAAAGGATTCCTCTTTGGATAATAGGTACGGTAACGGCTATTGCTGTGATCAGTTTAATAGGTATTTTCTTTTATGGTTCATATTCTGGATTGGATTCCTCCTTGTAATATGAAGTAATGGATAATGGGACGAACTAAGTTTTAGGCATGAAAGTGTAAGAACTCAACGGGGCCCGCCTCCTCTTTCTTTGTCTAATTCACGAGGAAGGGTCCCGTTGAATTCTTAATGATCATGATCATAATATTTTGGTCGTATAAATGACAACAAATAGATCACTTTTTTCGATGATTTTTTTTAAAAATGTACTCAATTTCAATTAATTAATTCATAGCATCTGCTCTTCGATAGTATCTATCGATACTTTCAAGGTTAGAAGAAAAAAAGGAATCACTCAATTGGATGACACAATACAATATATATTTAATATTTCTTTTTTTTTTCTGTCGACCAAATATCAATCAAACATTTTCTAGACTAGCCTAACCTTACTCGATTTATTTTAGTATTTCATCAAAGTTTGAAATTATTTTATAAGTTTATCGCCTTGATTCTATTTTATCAAAAAATATCGGTAAGGATTCCTTATCTTTTTTTGGTAATCCATTAATTAGTATATTATACTTATTTCGACTTATTTTATATTTATTTTATTTATCCTTATTACTTATTCTATTATAAGTAAATCAAAAAAATAAAAGGTTCTGAAAAATCTGGAAAAATCGAATCTAAGAATAGAAATCTTTGACGAACGGGTCCCCAAACTCTTATTATTTCGACACAAGAAAAGGAATTTTACACAGCCTTTTCTTGTGTCGAAGGCTAGAAAGACGAAAAATACTCCCTGTAATTATTTGTTCCCCTAATTTATCCTTCCTTTATATTCTCCATTTACTTATCTTATGTTTCGTATCTACTCAAATTGAATTTAGAAAACAAAACCTATTCTGTAACTTTTAAATCTGATACTGACAATAGGAATATAATTACACCCCCCAATTTAGTCCAATTTAGATTGAAAAAAGAAAAAAAACAAGAGGTAAAGACAAATAGCCTTCTTCACAATATACATATTTTGTTTTGAATGTGGTAAAAGCAATTCCTAGAGAAAGAATAGAAACAAGCAAAAGACTTTTCATCCTTTTTTTCATTATACCTAACCTAATTGCCAGGAAGAATTTGTTCTTTTTTACAAATTTGATGTTGATAAATCCATAGATCTAGAAATTCATTTCGGACACTTGAACCTTCTCCAACTGTTGTTTTTTAAGAACCAAAAAGATTTGTGCAAAAACAATAGATGCTAAGAAGAAAAAAAGACCTTGGACCCGTAGTGGGTTTTGAAGTACTATTTCTGCATCCCCCTGACCAAATCCACCCACATTAGGATTAATTGTTAATGGTTGATCGAGTTTGATAGATTCACCCTCTGAAACAAGAAGTTCTGGTCCTGGGGGGATAATATCAACCACTTGATGTCCATCCAAGGCATCCGTTATGGTTATTTCGTACCCCCATTTTTCTTTTCGTATTATTTTGCTTACTATACTTGTTGTCGTAGCATTATAAACAGTATTGTTACTTTTGTTCCCGTCAGGATAAGTCTGGCCCCTTCCCCTATTTTTGCCTACATATATGGGATATTTTAAGAAATGAACATCCTTATTACTAGCAGAGTCTGGAGAAAGAATAGGAAAGGTGATTTCACTATATTTTTTACTAGGGATAGGACCTATCTCAAGAATATTTTTCTTAGTCGGGCGGTAGTTCTGAAAAGACAGATTGCCTATCTTTTCTTTCATCTCAAGTAAATACGATCAGGCAGGGCTAACTCAAACCCCTCTGGTAAAATAAGAACAACACCCGCATTCAAAGTCCCTTTCTTACCATTAGCAAGAACTTGTTTCAGTTGCATATCATAAGGAATTCTAACAACCGCTTCAAATACAGTATCAGGAAGTACCATTGGAACCTCAATATCCACGGGTTTATTCGCTAAATGGAAACTGGCACATACAATACGCTCAGTTGCTTATCGTGGATTTTCATACCCCTACTACGCAAAAATGGGATATGCATTTGAAATGGAAGCCCCGGTTATTATATAGATCATGAGCAATACAGAAATGGATCGAGTAATCTCCTCCTTTATCCAAGAAAAAGTATTTCTAGTTTGCATGGTCCAATCATTGATCTTAAAAATTTCTACAATAAAATTAGGTAGGTCACTAGTATAGTTCCCTAGGCACGATTCTGCTATTTACTTTTACTAAAAACTGAAAAAAAAAAAAGAGACTAAAACAAAGGAGAAATTGTATTCTCCTGATGGGTAAAAAGACTAAAGTAAGTACGACTTTGCATGCTTTGCTAATCTCGAAAGTAAAAAAGATTATAATTGAATCATGAATCATTTTTCAGTCATTCATTGAATGATAAATAACTACAAGTGACGGAGATACACGATTTAAATAATGAAAGATCTAATATTTAAAAATTGTATCTAGAATGACTGGAAAGGTAGAAACAAGACTAGATATAATTTGATCATTATGAGCAAATCCAAAATCTTTGTAGATAGAGCCAATCATTAGTTCCCAACCGTGGGGTGAATGAAATCCTATACATAAATCTGTTAATAAAAGAATAGAAAAAGCTTTTATTGTGTCGCTTAAATTAGATAGGAATTCTTGAACCCAATAGTTAAGAATAAGAAGTTCTTCATTCCCCAAAATAGAATAACTATAACACCTCTAACCCGTATCCATCACCGGAATGGGTTACGAAGCATTACCGGAAAAGATTCAACTTTCATACATTCAAATAAATCACTCATATCACATTCGAAGGCAAACATTCGTCTAACATTATAAAATATCTAAGCCAAATATAAACATGCTAATATCACTTTTCTTGCAATGTAACATTTATTCAACTTAAATACTTGTATTTATAACCTAAATGACCATTCCATAATTAATGACTCATTAAGCATTTTTATCAATTCAATTAACCACATGTCAATAACAAATCAATAAACAATTATCACATTACACATAATAATCTATTTTAATCTTTGCCGAATTCACTAATTCTTGATATTAAGTATATATCATGCATATCATAAATATTTAACAACTACAAATGCAAATCATACAATTATTGCAATTCAAAAATTAGATCACATTAATGATTACAACTTAATCAAATATCAAACAGATTTATAATACCATGCACCGGTACCTATCAACCATATTATAAGCTCATATATTTATACATATGGCCGAAACTCATAGCATTTTCGCAAACATCATATATTTAATTACTCTTTCATTATAGGCTCAATCCAAGATCGAACACACATATATATATAGCATAACCGATTCCTTTATGCCACATCCGAAATCAACAACCAACCTCAAAATATAATCACATAACACAACTATAATCAACCATAGCATACCACATGATCAAGCCATTTCCATACATATAACATTTATCACATAGACCATTCATGCAAAATATATATATAGCATTATAAGCAAAAATGAGCTCAAACCATAACCAAAGCATAACAAAAATTAACATGGAGATTAAGCCATTTTCGCATGGCTCAAATTATACAAACCAAAATTCCATTGACTCAAAACATATTCCAGCCTATACATGCCATAATTCGAGTTTGATTATTTAAATACCGAAGACAATCGATAGTGTGAAAGACTTTGCTGATGATCCCCGAGCTTGTAACTTGAATCCAAAATCTATAAAATAGAGTAAACAAAAAACACACATAAAGTAAGCTAACTTAGCTTAGTAAGCCTTAAGCAAATTAAACAAATAATGCATAATATCATCTCAATACTAAATTATTTAAATCAAATAATTCAACTTGTACATTTGTAATCACATTTAATTTCAAACTTTTAATTCCATACATATAAAACATATAATTTTATAGAACAATTCCTCCTTGACCAAACGCTCATATTATCAAAACATTTAATTATCATCCAACCTTCAAAACCAATATGTAAACATATAACCAAGTGTATATACAATCATATACTCAAGCTCAAAAATCGTAAAATAACATCTCATACACAAACTATCCATATGGCCGAATATAGATGGTCTTGTATACACATATTAAAAGACCAAATCCAAATATTCATATCATTCGATCATAAGACTGAATACACATACCATAATCATATATATATACTTCATTTACATCACACATGATTTGTAACAAATAACTAAGTTACTTACTTACCTTATTTTAAGTAGGTAACAAGTTAATCCATACCTGACCATTTAGCTTCTTTAACATATTCAAATACCACATCAGCATGAAATCTTTTAGGCGTGAACTTATATGTAATCACCGGCATAAAGCCTGCTAGGCATAAGCCTGCTAGGCATAAGCCTGTATCATACACATGCACAAGGCCTGCTAGACTTAAAGTTTGATTTTTATGCACCGACAATAAGCCTGCTAGGCATAAAGCCCGATTTAATTCATCAACACAAGGCTTGCTAGGCTTAAAGCCCGAATATCATTATTTTAGAGCTGACTCATAAAAATTAATACATCGAACATTTCAGATATTTCATATAGTTTATACGAACTTTCAAACATTATAGCTCAATCGAATTAAACTCAAACACATTATTTCTATGCTTATTCACATTCGGCTAACTCAACAATAATTCCACAAATTCAAAATCAGCATATTTCTAAGTTATATACAAAATTAACGATGCTTAATTGCTTAAAGACTTACCTCGGATATCGACGAACGATGTAAATCGGCTATTCGACTATTTTTTGTTTTTCCCCGATCCAAGTCCGATTTCTTTGGTTCTTGATCTAAACATATTCAAATTAAGCTCATTCAAAGATATTTTCATTCAATTTAGTCCAAAAACACATAAATGAGCAAATTACCATTTTACCCCTAACATTTATAATTTTTACAATTTATGCCCTATTGCACAAAGCACAAAATATACAAAATTTCAAAACACTCATGTTTGGTCGAATCTTACCCATTAACATACAAGTCCATATATTTCATTTATTTTTTATTTTAGCCCCTCAATTTATTATTTTTGCAATTTAGTCCTAATTACTCAAAATCATCAGAAATTCCAATATAAAACATGTTAATCTAAAACATATCTTAAATATTTCATCATCAAACATCACAAAACACAAATATTCATCAATGGCATAACTCAAAATATGCATCAAAATAAAAAAATTATAATATGGGTCGGATAGTATTCGAAGCAACGATCTTAAAAATGTAAAAATTATCAAAAACTGAAACATAAACATACCTTAATCAAGCTTCTAAAATGCCGAACCCTTAAACATTTTGTTTCGTTTCTTTCTTACAACATTCGACCATTTCAAAGAATGAATGCATGGCTTTATTATTATTATTATGATATATGTTATATTATAATGATTTATAATATTAGTTTATTAAAGTAACCTTAATAAATTTATATCAAAACATTATAATATAAACCTTTCACCGTCCACTTAACAAGTTAATGGCTAATTGCAACATAAAGACTTCTATTTTAAAAGCCAATGGCATTTTGGCCCTTTATACATTAAACTACCCAATTTTTAATCTACGCGATTAGGCCTTTTTTATTTAATCGGATATCCAAACGATAAAATTTTAAAACGAAAATTTAATACACACAAATTCACACATTATAAACACCAAAAATAATTTTAAAATATTTTTCTGACTCGGATTCGTGGTCCCGAAACCACCATTCTGATTAGGGTTTAAATCGGACTGTCACAATAACCACTTAGAATAACGAAATAGATTAGATTGGTCGAGAAGTGCAGAATCGTATGGATATGATCCTCATTGTGCAGCTTGATCAATTGGATCGTTTCTTTTTGGATTCCTATACGAAGCTTTTGTAGATGTGTTTCCAGGTATTCTTTTATCATTTCGTCCAACAGGAAGAGTTCCTCTACTTCTATGAATTGTTCTAGAATACTCTTTTCTTAAATATCATTAAAAAAGGTTTCGGGTTGCCTGGTATCCCACCAATTAGTAATCCAAGATTTCAGACTTTTATTAAATGAGAGAGAGATCCACCATGGCAAAAATGCTATAGATGCAAGATATAGAAGGGGAGTGAATGCTTTCTTTTTTCCATTTTTTCATTTGTGAGTTGTTAATGAACCCACTTCATTCGTTGACTTTATGTGATCTAATCTTTCTATCAAGCATGCTTTTCATTATATTATAAAGTAGGGGCCCATGAATCTATTCTCTATTTTTTTATTCAGTGCTTAGCCTTTAAATCTAATTGAATCTAAAAAGAATACAAAATATAGAAAATAAGAATCCACTTTGAATTCGAATGAAATATATATTATTGTGATATTGTTATTGTTTCCAGATATTTCAATTGATCAAATTCGAAGCAATTGCCCTCTTTTGATAATTGTCCGAAAGAACCGCTTCAAATAATAAAGATTGTTCTATTCAGATTTTGAGACGAAAGAGCGCCCTGTCTACATCAAGATCGCAATCAAATATGTCGAAAATTTTCGCGGGTTATCTAAACTATATATAGTCTAGAGTCCAGCACTAATTGAAAAAAAAATTAGGAAAAATATTATGCTGATAAAAAATGAGTGAAAAAAAGACAGAAAAGTTATCATTACGCTTATCATTATGTTATAAGAAAGAAGTCCACTTGTTTAGTTCTTTACTTCTTAAGGAGCATAAAAGAAAGGATAAAAGGGGAGGGGTCGATTGAGAAAAGAAAAGTAGAGAAAATTTACAAGATATGATCTATCTGTATCTAACGCATCAACTCCAAATATTAAAATAAAAAGTGAAAGTCTTTATTTCGAAATACTTTGATAAATGAGATGAATCCAGTATTTCAATTTCCAGCTTATTTTGTTACTGAATTAAGTTGAGCGGTTTTCCATTTACAGACGCATAAAAAACTATTTTTGTGGACAAAAAAAAACTATTTTTTTATGTTATGACTCTTTTGTATACGTCTGCTTTGGTTTGAATGGGCATTCTGAAGAAACTTCAGTTTAGTTCTGCTATAGAAAAAAGAAGATTCTTTGATTGAGCTTTTTCCTCTCGGCGAGAAAGCTTTTATTCTGCAATTCATTTCAAAAGACTTCAATTGGTACACGCAAAACATAGACCAATTCAGCAGCTTTTTGTTCAATTTCGCGCGAAGTCAGCACGACCCTCTGGCCTCTGATTTCCATATATAGGACACGGCGAGCATAAATTGTAACACCCATAACCCGAAACAGTTGCCGGAATAGGGTTAAGAGGCATTACCAAACAATCAAAACATTTCACCTTCATTTTACAACACATAGTCAATAATCATTAAATCGTATATCAACATAATCATATAGTCCCTTAATGAGGTCTACAAGACCTTAAACAAGTGTTGGAAATGAGCCGGGACTAAACCGAACACGTACTAAAATTTTCAGAAATTTAAACATTTTTCAAAATTGCATGGGTCATAGGCCCGTGTAGGTAGGCCGTGTGCCTCACACGGCCTCAAGACACGCCCATGGGTCTCAGCCGTGTCGAAACAGGGCATACATACTGACTTAACCACACGGCCACAAGACACGCCCGTGTCTTCAGCCTGTGGTCGCTACTGACTTGCCTTGAAATATAACCACGAGGGACACGGTCGAGCCACACGCCCGTGTGCTCCACCGTGTGGGCAGTTATAGGCCATTTTCAAGGCCAAACTTTCCACCCACAATAGGGTCACACTTACATGCACAACTTAATTCTATTCCATAATCTAAATGGCATTCAAACATACCAAAACATACTCAATCTAATCTTTTAACCACATCATTCATCTACCTATACAAATCCATCATAACAAATCAATTTAACGTATCATCCACACATTCAAATCATGTTAACCAAACCTCATTAAAACCATACCTCAAGTTCATATTTTTATTTATCATTCTCATCAACCAAATAAGCATAACACATGCCACATCCATCATTCACTTAATTTATACATGCATTTCAACATCATTTCATTTACAAGCCATATCACATGGCAATCTCATACACATAAAAAACATACCATATCTACTAGTTTATACATGCCATATACCAAAATATATACACCTTTCAAAAGTACCCAAAATAGATTATTGATAGTGTGATAAAGATGCTGACGATCCTCAGATCCGAGCTAGCTTTACTGACATTATAAAACAGAGGAACAAATCACATAGTAAGCTTTCAAAGCTTAGTAAGTTCGTAATATAATACATATTACTCAATAATACCACATCAATACATAATTAAACCATCACATAGATAAATGCACAATTAGGCTCATCATCAATCTCAACCATATGCTCAAGTATCTATTCATTCAACTTTTAAGGCTATTATCAACCACATAGGTTCAAACGTACCTTGATCAACACATAGTTACTCACCATTTATGCTACTCAATTGTTCGATATTACCTCTCGTTCAACCTTTGTTATTCCTTTGATTTATTCGCACACTTAGTGCCAATTTCATAACCAAAACATCATCGTCACCGCACACTTAGTGCCAATATGTTAAACCGAACTTATATCGGTATCGTACACACAGTGCCAATTCGACAAGCTGAAGCTTCTATCTTTTCGCACACACAGTGCTAATAATCTCTGTCTCGTTTCTAATTTCGCACACTTAGTGCCTCTAATTCAATTCTGCACATAGCATTTCTAATCTCATAGTTATATATATATTCATTCAATTCACATCACATAGATATAGTTTACAACTAGTATTATATCCGAACTTACCTCGGACGTCGAAATACCGAAGCGGTCGATTAATCGAGCACTTTGTCTTTGTCTCGATCTCGATCCGAATCTCTCTTTTCTTGGTCTATACATATTTAAATTTAACTCATTCAATTACCAATTCATTCAATTTAATCCAAACACACATACTTAGGGCATTTTACAAAATAGCCATCACATTTTCACATTTTGACACTTTAGTCCCTATTTCACAATATCATCAAATTCACATAATTTCTTTTCACATAAGCCTAGCTGAATTTTCCTTGTGTTCATACAAGCCCACACATTTTATTTATTTCACATTTTAGTCCCTCAATTTACACTTTTCTCAATTTAGCCCAAATTACACAAATTCATCAATACTCCAAAGACAAACTATATTAATCAAACACATATCTTTCATTTCCACCATCAAACATTCAAGAACTCACATGTTCATCAATGGCATATTTAAAAAACATCATCAATTCACAAAATTAAGACATGGGTTAGCTAGAGCACGAAGCAACGATAACAAAATCGTTGAAATTATCAAAAACCGATCAAAAATCATACCTTAATAAAGGATAGTAATGGTCGAATGTTTCAAGCCCTATGTCTTTCTTTTTCTTCTTTAATATCGGCAAGGAAGATGATAATATGAAAAATTTTGTGTTTTGTTTTATTTTTATTATCATTAATATACCAATTACCATTTTGCCCTTAATAAAATTTAATAATAACCACAAAACCATGCTATCATCTTCCACTAACTTATAAAATGGGCTATTTGCATCATAAAACCTCCAAATTATAAAGACAACAACAATTTAGCACTTAACAATCAACACACAGCATTTTACACTTTACGCGATTAAATCTTTTTTTATAATTCGACACACAATCGATACATAGGCTATATCACATATAATAAACACCAAAAACAATATTAAAATATTATTCTGGCCTCAGATTTGTGGTCTCGAAATCTCTATTCCGACTAGGGTCTAAACTGGGCTATTACAACTCTCTCCCCTTAGGGATTTTCATCCCCGAAAATCTTACCAATGAATAGGTTTGGATATTGCTCTCTCATAACATCTTTAGGCTCCAACGTAGCCTCTTCTACTCCGTGTTTGTGCCACAACACTTTCACTAAGGATATTTTTCTGTTTCTCAATTCTTTGGTCTTTCGTGCCAAAATTCGAATTGATTCTTCACAATACGACAAGTCTAATTGAATTTCAACCTCAGTAGAAGCAAGCACATGTGACGGATCAGATTTGTACCTCCGAAGCATCGACACATGAAACACATTATGAATCTTTTGTAACTCGAATGGTAACATCAATCTATAAGCAACTGGCCCTATTTGTTCAGTAATCTCATACGGCCCGATGAACCTCAGACTCAGCTTGCCTTTTCGGCCAAATCGAAGTATTTTCTTCCATGGAGACACTTTCAAAAACACTTTGTCACCAACTTCAAATTCAATATATTTTCGTTTTAGATCTGCATAGGATTTCTGACGATCTGAAGCCGCTTTCAAACTGTCACGAATCACTTTCACTTTCTGCTTAGTCTCTTTGATCAAATCAGCTCCGTGAATCTTATGCTCACTCAACTCAGTCCAATACAATGGAGTTCGGCATTTTCGACCGTATAGAGCTTCATAAGATGCCATTTTGATGCTAGATTGAAAATTGTTTTTGTACGCAAACTCAATCAACGGTAAATGTTTTTCCCACGTACTTTCAAATTCAAGAATACAACATCCTAACATATCTTCGAGAACCGAGATGATCCGCTCGGATTGTCCATCCGTTTGCAGATGAAATGCAGTACTGAAATACAATTTCATGCCTAAAGCCTCTTACAATTTCTTCCAAAATCGCGAGGTAAATCTCGGATCTCTATTGGATACAATAGATAGTGGCACCCCATGCAATCTCATAATCTCAACAATATACAATTCAGCTAGCTTATTAAGTGAATAATTTGTTCTCACCGGAACAAAATAAGCTGATTTCGTCAATCTGTCAACTATCACCCAGATTGTATCTTTTTTTCCCGGATATAAAGGCAATCTCGACACAAAGTCCATCGTGATTCTCTCCCATTTCCACTCAGAAATCATAAGCGGTTGTAATAAACCGGATGGAACCTGATGTTCAGCTTTAACTTGCTGACAAACTAAACATTTTGACACATAGTCAGAGATATCTCTTCTCATACCATGCCACCAATAAAACTATTTCAAATCATTGTACATTTTTGTACTCCCCGATGCATAGTCATACGACCATTGTGAGCTTCGTTCAAAATCAACCGAATCAACTTTGAATTCCTCGAAACGCAAATCTGGTCTCTGAATCTCAAACAATCATCCCTATCAACTTGATATTCTGAATCAGAATTCAAATCACATTAAGCTCATTTTGCTTTCATTTCATCATCACTTTTTTGGGCATCACAAATCTGACATATAAACATTGGCCTCACCTTCAACTCAGCCAAAATTGAACCATCATCACATAGATCTATCTGAGTACTCATAGCTCACAAAGCACATAAAGACTTTCGACTCAAAGCATCAGCAACAACGTTAGCTTTGCCTGGATGATAATCAATCACAAGTTCATAATCTTTCAATAATTCTAACCATCTTCTCTGTCGCAAATTCAATTCTTTCTGAGTCATCAAGTACTTTAAGCTCTTATGATCGGTATAAATATGACATTTCTCACCAAATAGATAATGACGCCAAATTTTTAAGGCAAATACAATCGCGGCTATTTCAAGGTCGTGCGTCAGATAGTTCTTTTCATGCGGCTTTAACTGCCTCGAAGTATAAGCAATGACTTTGCCTTCTTGCATTAGCACACAGCCAAAACCATTCAACGATGCCTCACTATAAATTATGAATTCCTTGCCCGATTCAGGTTGAACTAACACTGGTGCTTTCATCAACAATGCTTTCAACTGCTCAAAACTTTGATGGCAGTTTTCTGACCACTCAAATTTAACATCTTTTTGTAGCAACTTCGTCAGCAGAGTCGCAATCATCGAGAAGCCTTTCACAAAACGTCTATAGTATCGCGCTAGTCCAAAAAACTACGGACTTCAGACACATTTCTCGGAGGCTTCCATTCTAAGATAGCTGAGATTTTACTTGGATCCACTCGTATTCTCGCAGCTGATACAATATGCCCCAAAAAAACTAATCTCACACAACCAAAACTCACATTTGCTAAAATTTGCATACAGTTGCTTCTCACGTAGAGTCTGTAGCACAACTCTCAAATGCTCGGTATGTTGTGTCTCATCACATGAATAAATTAAAATGTCATCAATAAACACTACAACAAAACGATCCAAATACGGTCTGAATATCTGATTCATCAGATCCATAAACACTGCAGGAGCATTCGTTAGTCCAAAAGGCATAACTCAGAATTCATAATGTCCGTACCTCATTCTAAATGCAGTCTTCGATACATTGGACTCTTTGACTCGTAGCTGGTAGTAGCCTGATCTCAAATCTATCTTAGAAAACATTATAGCTCCTTTCAACTGATCAAACAAATCATCAATACTGGGCAACGGATATTTACTCTTGATCGTCACTTTCTTCAACTGTCGATACTCAATACACATTCTCATAGTGCCATCTTTCTTTTTTACAAACAACACAAGAGCACCCCAGGGCGAGAAACTCGGTCGTGCAAATCCTCTATCAGTTAACTCTTGCAACTGAGACTTCAACTCTTTCAGTTCTGTTGGTGCCATTCTATACGGAGCTATTGAGATAGGAGTTGAGATAGGAGTTGTCCCTGGTACCAATTCAATACCAAACTCAACTTCTCGAATCGGAGGCATTCCCGGAAGTTCTTCAGGAAACACATCTGGAAACTCGCAAACTACAGGTACAGATTCAATTTTCTTCTCAGTCACTTTTATATCAATCACATATGCCAGATAAGCTTCACAACTCTTTCTTACATAGTTCAAAGCTTTCATCGAAGATATTACATTCGGCAACCGATTGAAATCACTGGATTCAATTCGAATCATCTCACCATTCTGACTTCTCAATTCAATACTCTTTCGTTTACAATTCACAATAGCATTATGCAAAGTGAGCCAATCCATACCCAGAATTATATCAAATTCATCAAATGGTAGCAACATCAAGTTAGCCGGAAAACAAATATCTGGAAACATCAATGGACAGTTCTTGCACACTTTATCCACCAAGACACACTTGCCTAAGGGGTTCGATACTCTAAGCACGAATTCAGTAGACTTAACAGGTAAAGTCTTACTAAATACTAGATTCACACACACATTGGAATGAGTAGATCCTGGATTTATCAATGCAATCTGATCGCTGAAATCAGAGCTTTAAAATTTATAAAAGAATGATCGAACCTGGAAACTAACTCTGACAACAATTAAAGGCAAGTATACCTATCGAACAGTAGTATAGCTTAGGTAAGACCAGATATCGAACCCAAAGGAACCAAAAGTAATAATACTAACCTTCTTTTTATTATTTAGCCTTAAAAATAAAGTGAAGTTTGTTTTAATTTAGGTTAACGATGACTAAGCTAAGGACAAAGACAAAAGGAACAAATTAGGAAATAACTTGAAGAAAAACTCAATTAATCACGACGATACCCTCAGGAAGAATCCACCTAGACTTCACTTGTTATCTAACCCTGAATTATATGATTTATTTACTTAGCTTGATCCATAGGACTCCCTAACCTATGCTAAACCTTATCTCGAGGCGAATAACGTCTAACCCTAGGTTAATTAGTGAAACTCTCGTTCTCTTATAATAACCCCCTAGAATAGCAGTAAATCAATCTATGGATACCCATATTAGGTTTCACCCTAATCTGAAAAAATCTCGTAACCCTATCTCTAGGCGTTCGATCAACTCCGCTTAATTACGCTAGATCTACTCTTAGGCAGGGTCTATTCCTCCTCCACCTAAGCACATCAGATTTGAATTAAGTATGCATAATTAAGAACAAACTAAGTATTTATCATAAAATTTAGAAATCAAATAACAAGATTCATCTAGGTTTCATCCCCTTCAGGTATCTGAGGGGTTTAGTTCATAACTAAGAAAGAAAACATCTCAAGAGAAAAGATAAAACAAAACATAAGAAATTCCTAAAACTCCTTGAAGGAATTGAAGGAGAATTCCGCCGTTTTGAGTATAATTTCGGCTTCTTGGGATGGATCAACTGGCTAACTTTAAGCGATTCCCACAATTCTAACCTTTCCGGCTTGGCTCCTTGGCCTAGCTCGCCTCTCTCTCAAAGGTGGCACTTAGGGGATATATATAGGCTCTTTGGAATGCGATTCTTTCTCCCTAAGTATCCTTTTCTGACTGAAATTGCTCATTCTAACGACAGAGGCATAGCCATGTAGCACACCCGTGTGGATCGACTTCAGGCTGTGTTTGGATTCTTTAATGAGGCACGGCCGTGTAAATCTGGGGAGAGGCCGTGCTCTAAGTGATCGGTGCTGCACGGTCATGTCGATTTCATGCTAAGGCCCATTTTACTCTGTTTTGGGTCCGTTTTACGTTCTTTTCATCCTTGCGTGCTTTCCTAGGTATAAGACATGAAAAGAAAGGATTAAGAGCACCTTTTTATATAAATCAAGGGATAAATCATCCAAAAGTAAGCTAAATGCGGGGTTAAAATATGTTATAATTACAGTTTATCAAAATCACATCAGTATCAAATAGAGTAAAAGTACCAATGATGAAGTTTGGTGATGATGCTTCCTCTCGTGCACGTATAGCATAGGCTCAGCCAGGTGCTCTCGCCTCCGATCTCACAGCTGTATCAGTAGTCCCTCTTTGGCTTCCACCCACATTTTTGGTATTTCTAGGTGGTCTACCCCTAGCCGTCGCGTTACTCGGTCTCACATTCTGAACATTTTCTTCTTCAACTAACTTTGGGCAATCTCTAATGAAATAATCTCGTGATCCACATTTATAGCAAACTCTATTGTTGTACTTACCCCAACATTCTCCCACATGTCGTCTTCCACACTGTCTACACTTAGGTTTGTTGCTTTTAGCACTTCCAACACTTGATTCAATTGGAGCTTGAGTTCTCGGACCAACACTTGGTCTCACATGATCTCTACTCATGTGTCCAAATGAAACATTTGAGTGATTGCTTGCATCTCTAAATCTCTTCGTCGAAGGTTGAGTCGACTTACTTATCGATCTTTTTCTTTTATCTCGAGCTTCAGAATCGGCTTCTTCTTTTCCTTGCTAAGCTCTTTAGCTTTGCAAGCTCTCTCAACTAACACAACAAATTCATTTATGTCAAGTATCCCAACCAATAATTTAATGTCTTCATTCAGCCCTTCAATGAAGCTTTTACACATGGTAGCTTCGGTCGAAACACATTCCTGTGTATATAGGCTCAATCTCACAAATTCCCGCTCGTACTCAATAACTGACAAACGATCTTGTTTCCGTTCAAGGAACTCTTTACGTTTCTGATCAATAAATCATCGACTGATATACTTCTTTCTAAATTCAACTTGAAAGAAATCCCAGGTGATCCTCCCTCTCAGAACCACTGAAATCCACTTTTGCCACCAATTATAAGTCGTATCCCTCAACAAAGAAACTGCACATTTAATACATTCATCAGGGTTCAACGACATCTCATCAAACACTTGAATTGAATTCTCGAGCCAAAACTCTACTCGCTCGGTATCATCATCAGCGGCGGCTCTAAACTCTTCGGCCCTATACTTACGGATCTTGTCCACAAGAGGCTTATTCAGTCAGATCAGATCTATCACTTGTGGTACAACAGGTACTTGTGGGGGTGGAGGTTGTGGAGCAACCGGATTTTTTCGAGCGAACTCCGAAAATCACTTACTCATCATTCAGAAGAAGGCTTCCTTAGCCTCTCCTCCATCGCTACTATCATTCGGCCTAGATGTGGCCGGCACTGTCTCTTGAGTGGGAGCAGGCGTGTTACTCTTTACATCTTCAGCAACTGCTCGATCGGGATCCATTATTATATGAAAACACATTTTCAACTGTCACGAGTCATTACACTATCGTAATTATATATATGGCATGTATAGCTAGACTCACACACGTTACGTTAGTCCAAGAATCGACTAAACCGTAGCTCTGATATCAATAAAATGTAACACCCTTAACTCAAAACCGTCGCCAGAATAGGGTTAAGAGGCATTACCGAACAATCGAAACATTTCACCTTCATTTTACAACACATAATCAATCATCATTAAAATATATCGCAACATAATCATATAGTCCTTTAATGAGCTCTACGAGACCTTAAACACGTGTTAGAAAGGAGTCAGGACTAAACCGAACACGTACGAAAATTTTCAGAAATTTAAACATTTTTCAAAACTGCAGAGGTCACACGCTCGTGTGAGAGACACACGGCCTCAAGACACGCCCGTACGTCCAAGCCGAGTTGAAACAGCGCATAAATACTGACTTATCCACACGGCGACAAGACACGCCCGTGTATCCAGCCCATGGTCGCTATTGACTTGACTTGAAATATAACCAAGAGGGACACGATCGAGCCACACGCCCGTGTGCTCAACCATGTGAGTAGTTATAGGCCATTTTTAATGCCAAACTTGCCACCCACACTAGGGTCACACTTACATGCACAACTTAATTCTATTTCATACTCTAAATGGCATTCAAACATACCAAAACATACTCAATCTAATCTTTTAACCACATCATTCATCTACCTATACAAATCCATCATAACAAATCAATTTAACTTATCATCCACACATTCAAATAATGTTAACCAAACCTCATTAAAACCATACCTCAAGTTCATATTTTTATCTATCATTCTCATCAACCAAATAAGCATAACACATGCCACATCCATCATTCACTTAATTTATACATGCATTTCAACATCATTTCATTTACAAGCCATATCACATGGTAATCTCATACACATAAAAAACATACCATATCTACTAGTTTATACATGCCATATACCAAAATATATACACCTTTCAAAAGTACCCAAAATAGATTGCTGATAGTGTGATAAAGATGCTGACGATCCTCAGATCCGAGCTAGCTTTACTGACATTATAAAACAGAGGAACAAATCACATAGTAAGCTTTCAAAGCTTAGTAAGTTCGTAATATAATACATATTACTCAATAATACCACATCAATACATAATTAAACCATCACATAGATAAATGCACAATTAGGCTCATCATCAATCTCAACCATATGCTCAAGTATCTATTCATTCAACTTTTAAGGCTATTATCAACCACATAGGTTCAAACGTACCTTGATCAACACATAGTTACTCACCATTTATGCTACTCAATTGTTCGATATTACCTCTCATTCAACCTTTGCTATTCCTTTGATTTATTCGCACACTTAGTGCCAATTTCATAACCAAAACATCATCGTCACCGCACACTTAGTGCCAATATGTTAAACCGAACTTATATCGGTATCGTACATACTGATGCCAATTCGATGTCAAGCTTCTATCTTTTCGCACACACAGTGCTAATAATCTCTGTCTCGTTTCTAATTTCGCACACTTAGTGCCCTCTAATTCAATTCCGCACACAGCATTTCTAATCTCATAGTTATATATATATATTAATTCAATTCACATTACATAGATATAGTTTACAACTAGTATTATATCCGAACTTACCTCGGACTTGCCTCGATCTCGATCCGAATCTCTCCTTTCTTGGTCTATACATATTTAAATTTAACTCATTCAATTACCAATTCATTCAATTTAATCCAAACACACATATTTAGGGCATTTTATAGAATAGCCCTCACATTTTCACATTTTGACACTTTAGTCCCTATTTCACAAAATCATCAAATTCACATAATTTCTTTTCACATAAGCCTAGCCGAATTTTCCTTCTGTTCATACAAGCCCACACATTTCATTTATTTCACATTTTGGTCCCTCAATTTACACTTTTCTCAATTTAGCCCAAATTACACAAATTCATCAATACTCCAAAGACAAACTATATTAATCAAACACATATCTTTCGTTTTCCACCATTAAACATTCAAGAACTCACATGTTCATCAATGACATATTTAAAAAACATCATCAATTCACAAAATTAAGACATGGGTTAGCTAGAGCACGAAGCAACGATCACAAAATCATAGAAATTATCAAAAATCGATCAAAAATCATACCTTAATCAAGGATAGCAATGGCTGAATGTTTCAAGCCCTATTTCTTTCTTTTTCTTCTTCAATTTTGACAAGGAAGATGATAATATGAAAAATTTTGTGTTTTGTTTTATTTTTATTATCATTAATACACCAATTACCATTTTGCCCTTAATGAAATTTAATAATAACCACAAAACCATGCTATCATCTTCCACTAACTTATAAAATGGGCTATTTGCATCATAAAACCTCCAAATTATAAAGACAACAACAATTTAGCACTTAACAATCAACACACAGCATTTTACACTTTATGCGATTAAATTCTTTTTCATAATTCGACACACAATCGATAAAATTACCACACAAAATTTTCACACAGGCTATATCACATATAAAAAAACACCAAAAACAATATTAAAATATTATTCTAACCTCGAATTTGTGGTCTCAAAACCACTGTTCCGACTAATATCTAAATCGAGCTGTTACATAAATACCCTCTTTAACTTCTATTCTGATGGACTGAATATCTTTCATAAGGAATCGTAGAAAGATGCGACGATTTTTTCCAAGAAAACCCCCAATGAAAAATACATACTATTCCTTCGTTTTTATCAAATTGATCATAACCATTACCTACATTCCAAAAAATCGTGCACCACAAATAGAACTAATAAAGATGCCTGTAATCCCATAGAAAGACATCACGATTCCTTATGGAAAAAAAACTATTTGCTAAGACAGAAATAAAGATATCAAATTCCTACCAAGATAACTAGAAATTCCAACTAATAAAAACCCTAATGAATAAAAAAAAAAGGATAAAGGCCCAGCAGAAATTGCTTGTTTTTCAAGATCCCACTATAAATTTTATCCATATAGATTCTGATTACCAACTCATACATACTAGATCCAGTTGCATTTTATTCGAATTGAGAGAATAACCAAAAAAAATTTGACTTTACTTTTTTTGTTTCCGAAGTAACTCTCATCAACTAGTACTATTTTGATATGAACTTTTAGATGGAATTCATCAAATTGCTTCGATCTAAAATCATCCCCTTTATATGATCGCCTATACGGATTTACTAGATATAGAGACTTTAATTTCATACATCCGTTCGGTACCGATCTACTTACTATAATTCATTTAACCCTATATCATGTTTACGTATGCATAAGAGGGGCTTTTTCATTTATGTTCGGTTCGGGTAAGTCGGATGTTATACAATATTCTACTAAATAGGTATCCATGATATCTAAGTCTTGAAAAAAAATAGATAAGATTTGGTCTTGGCCCCATCGAATGTAAAAAATCTTTGTTTTTTTAACATAAAAAGATAAAGAAGCCATTGCAATTGCCGGAAATACTAGGCCTACTACAGGCACAAAAATAGAGGGAAAACTGCTGAAAGTTGTCATAAAATGGGTATCTCAATTTAATATTTGTACCTGTTATTATTATATTGTTTAGTTAGAAATATATCTTATAACGATTATATTATAATTCGTATATTATACTAATTATATTTAAATACTAAGTATCTCTAAGCGAGTCTATATATCTAATAGATATCTAATAAATGCAAGGAATGTAGAATTAAATAAAAGGGCTTGCCCTTTTTTCTAAATCAAATAAAATAGGTGTATATGATAAGATAATCCACTTTCTTTATTATCTTACTTTATTCTTACTTTTCTTATTATTCTATTGTTCTTGTCTTCTAATTTGAATTTTTGAATTTAATAAAGAAAGAGTTTATTACAAATTGTTGAAAAATTTGATTCGTTAGAATTCGATCCAAGAATAGGGATTATTAGTAAAAATAGAATTTTTGGGAGATATAGAAAGATGCAAAACTCTATATTTCTATTCTATTTTTTCTCTATTTAAATTACATATACATACGCAATAGAGAAAGATGAAATTCGTTTTATTTGTCTCTCCAAATTCGAATTTCATTTCACAAAAGGAAAAATTCGTTTTTTATCTTGTTCCTAGAGGTTTCGTCATTAGTAATATCAGATAATGATAATAATAATTATCCACATAATTTATTTTTTGATAATTCCTTTTTTTTTGTCACAAAGTCAAAAAATAATTAAATATGCATGTAATAAAAAAATTAAATATAATAAATAAAGCTATAAAAAATTTTGAGCCCAAATGACAAACCAGATTTGGCTTGGACTTCTTTTTTGGGCCAGTCCACGTGGCTCAAACGGTCAGAATTGAGCGGGTCAATAATAATAAGCTGTGGTTAGGTGCGCGAGCTCCGAATATACATTCAGATCTTACCAAAACCAGAAAAAGAATAGGGTAAATTACACCCAAAGTCACTAAACTATTAGTAAGTTTATATTTTGGTCACTAAATTTCAAAAAGTTACAAAATGGTTACTAAATTGTTTGAAAGTTTTTATTTAAGTCACTAAACCGTTCGAAAGTTTTTATTTAAGTCACTAAGTTGTTAAGGTTTTTTTTTTTAAAGTTTGGTTAGCGAGTTTCAAGTTATGATTCAACAATCGGTACGATGGATTAGTACCTATTGACGAGTAGAAGAATATACTTTAGATCCAATTCGATTTAAAGATCAGTGTAGGAGATCAGAGAAAAAATTTGTTTCGGTTTTGGTTCATAAATTCATTATGTTTAAAATAATTTCATGAAAAAGAATTGAATTGTAGAAGAAAAAGAAAGGAAAGCTTTTAATTGGTACAATAGCGTGAACAGAGAAGAGTAAAAGACCATACAACAAAAATTTTCAAATTCAGATTTAAATTCACCTAAATTTCTGTCTTTAATTTTTTGTAAACCCTAAGTGGGAGAGAACTAGAGAAGGGAACTTCAACGGCAGGGATGATAGTGAATAAAGATAAATAGTTAGAAGAAGTGAAAGTAGATTTTTTGAATCGAATTTCATTAATAAGGGATTTTACATAAATCTACATCCTATTCTAACAAAATTACTCGCATAAAACAGATAAAAATACCCATGATTATAAAAAAAAGAACTGAAGGGAGCGTCAGACGGGCAAGCAGTTTCACTATCAAACCTAATTTAAACCTTCAACAGCCAAACATCCACAGGGCGTAGGTAAAATAAAATAAAATAATATTTAGAGTAAAAATTAAGTTATCTTATGATTACATTAATTTAAAATTTTCCAACAAATCTTGAAAAATCAAAACCATTGTAATACCCAAATTGCCCGGGCCCAAATAAAAAAAAAGGAGAACAAAAACAACCCAATAACAGATGGCCCAAATGGCCCAACAGAAACACAACTTTGGGAAAAGCCTAGGGTTTCTAGAAACCCTAGGCGTCGCTCTCCACTGCCCCTTGTCTGCCACCGCCAATTCCCCCACTTCCCTTTTGCTCCCCACATCTGCAAATGAAGACAAAGCAATAGCAACACCACAAGCAATGGCAAATATTGTATTATATTTTATTTTCGGTTATAAAAACCCGAAAGCAAGGCTGTAATAGGGACTTTTTTTTTGAAATCAATCGAAAAAATAAAAAAAAGGCAGATCAAAAAAACACCAAAACAGTAGAAAAGAGTTTCGAAGGTATTCCTATTTTTATTTTTTATTTTTTCTGTTCGCAAAACAACATATATATACAAGCATAAAAAAAAGGGGGAAAAAAGGAAAAGTATTTTTTACTGCCATCATGACGGTGGGAGTCATGTAAGCGGCATGGGATGCCGGAAATCGCCCCTCTTCTGCTCCTGCAGAGAAAACACAAAGGGGGTTAAAGTTTTTTTTTGTAAACCTGTTAAGAAATGATTTTTTGGCCTAATTTTCACTTATATAATACACCACAAAACGACGTCGTTTTGGTCATTGCCTTTAAACACCAAAACGACGTCGTTTAGCGCCCAGGATCCGCGTGTTGACCCGACCCGCATCAGGATCCGCGTGTTTTCATGTATTGGGCTAATTGCCCTTTTGGTCCCTCCGCATTTTTTTACCTTTCTAATCAAGTTTTCATTACTTTTAAATTTGCCCCAATATGTTTTTCTTACGTTTCCAATTAAGTCCAAAGACAAAAACACGATTGCATAAAGAATGGAATAATTGCTTTTTTGGACCCTCTCTTTTCGCGCGCATTCTGAATAGGCCCTCTCCTTTTTATTTTATTTCGAATTGACCCCAAAAATCATCCTTTTAATCCAATTTGATCCTCTTTTAATATTTTGTAATTATATTTATTTTATCTTTGTATTATTATTACTATATTATTATTAGTATTAGTATTACTTCTATGGTCATTATTATTCTGTTATCGTTATATAGTACTATTAGTAATATTGCATTGTATATATATATTATTATCATTACTTGTATATTAATATTATCATTATTATCATTATTAGCATTATTATTATATTATTATATCTACTATTACTATTATTATATTATTGCACATACATAGTATTATTATTGCTATACTTATATTATTTGTTGTACATATTTTGTGCCATATATTATTATTGTTATTATTACTATTATTATCATTATTATTACTATCATTATTACTATCATTATTACTATATCGTACATATCTTGCCATATTATTATTACTATTATTTTATTGTAACTATACTATTATTATTTTTTATATCACTATTATTGTATTGTGACTCGTATATATATTCATCATCATTATTTTAGTATTATTATTATTATTTATGTTTTGTTTTTTCCTCATTTGTTTTAGACTCATCTTATTATGTCTTCGCTTTCACCATTGATGTTCATATTTACGTATTCATTTCCGTGCCACTATGTATATCAGTATTGCAATTTATTTTTACCTTTTATTGTAAACATGTGACATATTAATACAAAATGGCCTCTTTCCGTGAAGGTGATATTCCTTATTTAGAAATTTGAGAGATTGTGCCCTAAAGTATTGGGTTGCAGTTTTCTCGTTTAATCTAAATATCCGAATATCCTTTCAAACAAGTACATTTTAACAAAAAGTTTATTTTTGGGAATTCAAAATGTTGTGTCCTAAAGCATTGGATGTGATGTTTTGATATTCCAAAGTAAGATTTTCTTAACCGAGGCAATGTTCTGTGTTTAGAAGCCCGAGAGATTATGCCCTAAAGTATTGGGTTGCAATTTTCTCGTTTAATCTAAATGCCTGAATATCCTTTCGAACAAGTATATTTTTTACGAAAAAGGGCTTATTTTTGGAACTCAAAATGTCATCTCCTAAAGCATTGGACATAGTGTTTTGTTATTCCGAAGTAAGGTTTTCTAAAAGCGAGGCAACGTTCTATATTTAGAGGTTCGAGAAAACGTCCCTAAAGTATTGGGTTTGCGATTCTCTCGTCCATTTTTAAATAATAGAACGTCCCTTAAAGTAAATTTATAAATAAAAAAGGGGAAGTTTAGTCTCGATGGTCAAAAGGGGTGTCCTAAAGTATTGGATACGATATTTTTGCCTCAAGACGGAATAGCCCCCTTTGTATATATCTTCGATTTCTTTAAGAACTATCAGTTGACATCATCATAAAAAGAGATCTTTTTAATTCTTTCAGATTTTCAAATTTTCGACATCAAGACATTAGATAATCAATTAGGTACCAATTTTTGGGCGTATCGAGGGTGCTAACCCTTCCTCGTACGTAACCGACTCTCGAACCCGTTTTCTGACTTTTCGTAAACTAAAATCGTTGTTTCAATAAATTAAACGGTTTATTTAAAACAACTACTTTTCAAGGTGACTCAATCACACCTCAACAAAAGGGATTGGTGGCGACTCCCGCGTTTTATCATTTTCAAAACCCAAGTTCGATCCACGCCTTTCTCGAGAGCCGAGGGGTGTTTTCGACAACCATTATCTGTTACTTTATATTGGCCCGTGGATTAATTCAACATGTAAAACGTGAAGATGCTTAAAAGTCACTAAATTAGTAATTATTATATTGTACTATAAGAAATCTGCAAAGCATAATCCATACAGTGCCCTAGTTGGCGGGAAACATATTATACATAGCCAAATTCATGGCATTGAGACTGTGGAGATTTTTCTTTCGATATATTTTATTGTTATCTTTTTTTAACATTTTGCTCCTACTTTTGTCTTAAAACTTACAATAAAGTGGAGGATGCTGGAAATTATGTTACATTCCCCCCTGTCTATATCTAAATTATTTAAGGTATAACCTTGATTCATTGAATAGATCCATTTAAATTAGTATAAAATTCAAGTTATGTATATAAAATTTACATGTATCAAACGTGATTGTGTGCAATATATTAAAAGACTCATTTAATTTGTGTAAGTGGATTTGACCTGTGAAAGAGAAAAAAAAAATATATATATACGTGATAAAAATTAATTCAATGTAAATCATTTGAATATTACTCACTTTTCCTGTGCTAACCATGGAAATAAGTTTCACATGATTCACACATGCCAGTTCAATTTACTTATAATACAAATTGGTGGAACCTTGACAAATCATTGGCATTAGGCATTAAAAATGCTTTGAATTTTCTTGTTACCGTATGAATTTCGGCCTCAATTGAAAGAAAATTAAACATTGGCAACAAACGTTATAAATATTACTTTAACTCTCAAAGTGAAGATCATTTTTCTTTAATTTTCTACTTTTTACCATATAGAAATAAGCTTTGTTTTGTAATGGACCCTTTCAAACAGTTTCTTAGTACTGAAGAATGTAGCAGCGCAGAATCTGGGTGGACCCGGTACTTGGTTTCTCAAAAGGAAGACCGTTATAACGAGTATCGGAATATCGAAGATAATGGCGAAGGAGCCAGTGATGATTCAATGGTATCTGATGCCTCGTCCGGTCCTAGTAAGCATCGGTATAAACAAGAGGATGGTGAATGTAAAGGGAGTCATGGCAATGCTCATCACAAGCATGGTTCATGCAAGGAAGTGAAGAACGAGGCGAAAACGAGCGGTAAATCGAGGCGGAGACAACGTGGTTGTCAATCGAAACATCTCAAGTGAGGTTTAGAAAGCCTGCAAACATGTTGCAGACAAGAAAACGAGTATGATCATAGTATGCTTCTCTCTATTTTCAGTAGCAATAATCTCATTGTTTTTGCACTGTTTCTAACGATTCCAATCATAAATGATCAGAATACAACGAGTTTCACCGATAGTCGAATCATTGTATTTTGCTTTTCACCGGTTAGTAATATTCATGTGTTTGTACGAAAAAAAAAAGTAATATTTCCAAAGCATCTGCAACCCGATTGCCTCATTGGAATACATTGATAAGGGAGGGCTATATATAGGCTAACTAAGTACATCCAAATAAAACTCTCAAGTATATGTATCCTTCTAGTGATTGTCTTACCGAATACATTGATAAGGGAGGGAGACAAAAAACTTTTATATAGGTTAACTAAGTACATTCAAATAAAATCCTCAAGTATATGTATCCTTCTAATGATTGTCTCGTTGTCATTTTGTTCCACTGTTGTCAAGCTGTCGATTTCTGAAATTACTCTGCGTGCTCCTCTGTTCTAGGCCCGTGTTAGTCCTTTTACAGCTCCCTAAAACTCAGCTTCAAGTACAGGATACGACCTAATGTTTCTAGCAAATACCCATTTTAACCTATCATTGCGATCCCTCGCAACACCGCTTGTTGCAGCCATATCGACTTAGTTCTTTAGCTGTCTTGAACCATTCGGTGTGGAAAGATCCCTCTATGTCGACCCTTTTGTAAGTACGGGCACCCAAATAATCTTGTTGGGAACCAGATTAGCCGGGACTCGCTTCCTCCTATCAGAGAGGAAATTAAATTGTAATTGATTAAATCAAAATTTTATCTTTTTTAAGGAGGTCAAAGTGATAATTTTACTTTTATTAATTTAAAATTATAAAAATTTTAAAGAGTCTACATAGAAAATTTTCCATTTTAGGGAGGGCCGACCCCTTGCCACCCCTAGCTATGCACCCCTATAAGTGTCGAAATAAGCAAGACTAGCTAACATAGTGGGGGTGCTAATACCCGAGATGATAGCAAGACGAAATCTTCTCCAAGTGGATTGCCTGTCGATGATTTCCTTTGCAAACTCTGGATCGACGAGAAGGTATGCAAGATTAGCAGCTTGTTGTACGGTCCATTAACCGGTGCCCTTCATGCCGGTTTTGTCCAAGACCTTATCAACTAAATAACCATCTCCCCTATTGTCCAAAAGCTCCCCCTTGTTCCATTCCGAGAAAACGCTTTGTAGTTCTTCATTGAAAAATTTTCCAACAGATTTTAGCAAATCATAAGCTTCCGCAATCAGCTGCATATTACCGTCTTCGATGCCATTATGAACCATCTTAACGAAATTACCGGGTCTGCCTTTGCCAATGTAAGTCACACAGAGGCCACTATCCCGAACCTAAGCTGCAACCTCAAGGAGAATGTTTTCAATGTATTTGTAAGCTTCAAAGGACCCTCCAATCATCAACGAGGGACGGCATTGTGCACCTTCTTCCCCACCCGAAGCTCCCATTGAGACATCTCTTTTGCCTGTCTCTCGGTATTTTCATACCACTCATTGCCCCCAATCGATAATACAATCACCTATTCAGCTTTCTCCATGCATGCTAAGAGAGTCTTAATGCCTTAACAAGCATGATAATAACTTAAGGTTTCTGAATCGACTTAACAAAAGATTCAGGATCGTGGAAACCGAAATATAGGCAAATCTCCTTCCCTGTTTACTCGTCTACTTTGGAGGTAGTTCGGTTAGAAACCGAAATAGGGAAGCCTTTCTCAGCAACGTTAAGTGCTAGATTTTGGCCCATATCGGCCAAACCAGCAAGTCCTATGCAGGTGGAGCCATATTTCTCCCTCTGCTCGATTTCCGATACCATTAGTGAGATCCCAAAACAATAATTTAACAAGAAATCAACAACAATCTAAAATGAGAACATAATATACTTTACACACGCATGCGCATGGGCACACGCACACACCCATACATGCATACATACACATATAATATCCTTGAAAACTAGAAAATAATCAAATATGAACAAAATCTTTGGATCCTGCAAGATAAGATTAATCAGTAAAAGGTGAGCCTTACATTGTAAGAGTTCATCTTAGGCCAATGGATGGGATAACATATATATATATTGTTGAAACACTTTTTTGAAACGGTCGACTTTTTATTTTAAAAACGAAAATTGGGAGTTGCCACCAATTTTTTTATGAGTTGTGATCGGATCACCTCGTAATTTAATCGTTTTAATGAAATATTTTGATTTATTAAAACAACGATTTTGATCTACGAAATTCGAGAAAACGGGTTCGGGAGTCGGTTACGCACGAGGAAGGATTAGCACCCTCGTGATGCCCAAAATTGATACCTAATTGATTTATTCGTGTCTTAATGTCGAAAGTTGAATACTTGAAAATAATTTGAAAATACGATCCCTCTTTGCATTGATGTTAATTTTGCTTACAAATTGCTTGAAATAAATGGAAAATATGCTAAAGACCTTCTCATCTCGTGGCAACAAAATGTCACGTCCCGTAAAGTTAGGACACGACACTTCGAGTCCTTGAGAATAAGCTTGCCTTTTCTTTTCTTTTCTTTTTTTTTGAAATCTTATGTATTTTAATGTTTGAAAGGATATTCGATTATTCAAGTTCAACGAGAAAAATCAAAACCCCGTAAGTTAGGGCACGATTTTATCGAATCTTCCAAATACGAAACATTGCCTATTTTTTTGAAAATTTTGTTGGCGTGTTTGGGTAAAAATTAATATAATATTTGAAACGATATATATTTAATTTATTCGCGCATAGTGAAAAATGCGTGCATATGTCTAAACATGATTCATGACATAGTTACAATGAAATGATAACACCAACAATATACAAAAAATTAAAACGTCGAAAATGATGATGATAAAACACCAAATAAGCAAGCAATAATCATATTATAACTTTTAATTCTATACTAATTAAATGATAATGAGGAAAAATAAATAATAACAATGTAGACGATAATAGTAAGAATAATATGAATGATAAGTACACAAATAAAGAAAACATAAACATCATATATCTATATATTTTATACATATAAAAAGGATAAGGGATAATAGATAAATAAATAAATGAAATAATGTATTAATTCTAATATTAAAATCAAAACATAAAATAATAATAATAATAATAATAATAATGGGAAAAAAATGCATAAATAAAGAAATAAAGAATAATATGAACTAAAAAAGTAACAAATAATAATAAAATAAAAATAAAGAATATATATATAAAACAAATAAATAAAATGATGAAAATAATACATATAGAATCTATAAAAAAAATTGATATTAAATGAACACGGTATTAAATTGAAATTAAAATAAAATTTAGAGTCTAAATTATAAATAAATAGATGAATAAACATAAAAGGGACTAGATTGAAATTTAAATGGGATTTAAGGGCATAAATCAGAATAAAATAAAATAAAAGGGCCAAATTATAACGCGCGGATGAGATGGGGGACCAAATGGGGAAATATTCCTTGTCCTCAAAACGCACCGTTCCAAAAGGACCAAATCGAAACCAAAATAAAATTAAGTGGCAAAATTAAAAAATAGAATAGGACCCCATTGAAACTAGCCTTAAAAGCGGAAGGACTAAGGGTGCAAATAGGCCTTCCATCCAAAAACACGCGGATCCTAGTGGATCTTGGGTCGGGTCGGGTCGGATCGGGTCGTCAAACAATGTCGTTTTGGGAGCCTGAGGCTAGTCCCAAAACGGCACACTTTTAGGAGGCTATAAAAGTAAAGAAACTCAGAAAAAAAAAATTTCGAATGTGTTTTTTAAAAAAATATCCTTTCCCTTTATTTTTTCTCTAAAACGTGTCCCAAGTCCGTCCATGGTGCCGTCGGGAGCCCATGTAGTGGACCACTGGTGTGTCACCTGGTCATTAGCGGATCGCAACTGTCGCTCTCCGGTGACTGGAGAGAAGAGAAAAAAACCCTTTTTCTTTTAAATCTCCCTTTTTAAAAAAAGACCCTTTTTCTTTTAAATCTCCATTTTTAGTCTCATTTCTTAAAAAAACAATTTTAAATAAATAAAAATGCTAAAACCCTAGAAACTTTAGAGAAACCCTTCGACTTCCAGTCTCCTCGTTGGGATTTTCAGTGAACCACCACAGGTTCGACCACCTTCTAGGCTAGGGAAGTCTCCGGTGGCGGCGGTAGAGGTAAAAAGGCCTTCTTTTTATATTTTTTTATTTACTTCGAAATGAAACAAAGAAAAAAAATGAAATAACATATCACCTTTTGCCTTTTTTAATCTTGTGTCTGTTTTTTTTTTATATATATATTTGATTCTTTGTAAAACCATTACAAATCGGATTCAGCTTTTTTATAGCCGTTTCTACACTGTTTTTTATATTATTTCTACTGTTTACTTTTTGTTTCTGCTACTATTCCTCTTTTTACTTGTTTGCAGGCGTTGACAAAGGGGAACTTTGGGCGGCGTGTGTGCTGGAGCGGGAGTACGACACACATAGGAGCAGCGGTGCCATAAACCCTAGGCTTTCTGAAAATTTTTTAGTATGTTGGGTCTGTTGGGCCTTGTAATTTAAGGTTTATTTTTGGGCTTGTAAAATTTATTATTGTTATTATTTGCTTGTCTAATTTGGGCCTGGGCCGGACAAAATAGGCCTATTACACATATATCATAGGTACCTTACATGGGTTTTACATGCAAAATTTTACAATTTGCTCCATACTTTTAATATCTCTTATATGAGAAGTTGACTGTTTGATAGAGAAAATCAATCGAAAGGTACCGGCATTATTAACTGGGAACCGAAATATAAACCTAAAAGAATTTATAGCAGATTCAATAAATCAATGAATAAGATCTCCATGTTACTTAAATTCATCAAATAACACAACCCAATTCTAAATTTAAGTTCATGCAAAAGTTCAGAATCAGAAATTCTCAAGTAAAAAGGCAGAAAAAGCAATTACTTTGCTTGACTAAAAAAAAGAAGAAAAAGAAACTAATAACTAATAATGGAAAGCTTCAAACTTTATTGAAATTCAACTAATCAAAAAGAACACAAACCTTAAAAGTCACTTCTTTTTCTCAGTTTTTGATAGGGAAAAGAACCCAGTAAATGGAATCAAAGATGATGTACTTTAGAAGAAAATAAATAAATGGGTATTTACAATTGGAGCAAATACATATACATATATACAATACAATGGTGGAGTCAGCAAAATTTTTGGGACCAAATTTAAATTGTATATTTTTACGAGAGTGAAAATGAAATTTTATCAGTTTAATAGTTTATATCTTTATAATTTTTAAAAGATTAAATTAAATTTTATCATTTTTGAAGATTAAAGTGTAATTTTATCTTTATTAATTTAATATTTTATAAATTATAAAAATGTAAATGAAAATTTTTTATTTTAAAAAACACCCAAACCCCTACCAACTCTCGCCTGTAAATAGCAAAAATAGCAAAAAGAAGAAACAAAGATCCTAAATTTCAGAACATGTAGATTCAAGCAGGTCATAATTTGGCCACTCTATTAATATTGTGGTAGGTGGAAGAGTCTACATTGAAGCAAATTACTCTTTTGAATTTCTGCGGCCATGTAAGATAGACACCTTTGCTTAGGTGGAAACATCAGATTGTGTGTCATTTTCAATTTATTTTTTGGGTAAATTTTAAAAATAATCTCTTATGTATTGTTAAAATTATGTTTTGGTCACTAAAATTTAAATTGTTACTAAATAATCACTAATATTATCAATTAGTAATATTTTAGTAACTTTACTATTATCTAACGTTAAAAATATTATAGAAATTTAATGTGGCATAAATTGTACTGTTAATTGCTGCTGACTTGGATTCCATGTCATGCCACTTAATCTAAATGGCTTTTTTTTCTCTTCTTTTTTTTTTTATCACTGTTGAGTGTTAATTTATCTATATCTCTCTCATGGAGGCCCATCCTCTTATTTATAAGGCATGGTCCACTGACGTAACGTACTAGAGGTAACTAGGCGCCATGCGTGGCGACATGTTACCCCTCTAAGGATGATATGCGTCCTTAGGTGCCCTCAGGAGGATGTTGGTGAGCAGGACATTGTTTATCCATACTATACGTTGTGGACTAAGATGAATAGCCAGTGCACGTGTCTTAAATAACAAACGGACAAATTGAATGATGGTGAGAGATTGAATCTCGAGTCAAATACTGAGTCGAGTTAGGAAGCGCTCTATATTTTATACATAACAATCACCATCTCCATCACACCAAAAACATTCACCGTTATCATCTTCAACCCACTAAACCTACTAACAATTAGTAGACAAAGCCATTTATTTGTAATAAAATGGAACCTTTGTAAGATGATGCCAAAAATTAATGGGCCGAAAGGGCGAGAAGGTTCCATTTTTTTTTTTTGGATAAAAAACAAATAGTAGAAAAAGCCCAGACCTTGAAAGAAATTTCCTCTGTTTGCAAGATTTTATTTACCACCATTAGCATGTAATAATAGGGTTTTTCTTTTCATTAGCATGCAATTCCAAAGTGACTCTGTTGATACAAATAGGTTATTCTATTGAATAAAATAAGTGCTAACTCTCCTATATAATATTCTATCTAATATACAGGAGTTTTAGGCTTATTAACTCAGTAGTAGCCTCACAAAAATGTATGTAATTATGTTAATTAGCAATGAGATTTTCAAGTCAACATAAATAAAGGAAGCTGAATTGCATCCATCCTTTTAAATTTAAAAGAGCATAAATGAACATCGTAATATAAAACGGTTTAATTTAGCTATGCCTCATGATTGCAACTGTAATTGCATTTTTAATTCAATTAAAGAAATTGACGATCTGATATTAGCTACAAGTTTAGTTCATTTTTAAAAAAATTAAAGCAATATTAGCCTCAAAATACGAATGAGTCCAACATCAAACACTTAAGTTTAGATGCCTCGATATTCGAAAATAAAATTAGGCCACAAATGAATCAATAGTAAAAGCATTTATTCATTCACATCAAATTTGGTGTTTATAACTATAAATGAAATATCAAAAACTACCAATTGTTTAAAAGTAGAGTACTCATTTAAGGTCTGATATTAAGAGGATTTGAATAAAAATATTAAATTTAAAATTGAGTTTTGATAAAATAATTAGGCTCGTTTAAAATATGGTTCATACTTAAACTTTAATATTCAAAGCTAGGGGCGAATTCGAAAATTGTTTTAGTAGGGGCCATAATTGAATTATAAATTTTTGAGAGGTCAAAATATAATTTTGTTATTTATCAAATTATGATTTTATCATTCTTAAAGGGACAAAATAGAATTTGTTTCTAATTTTTAGGCCAAAATATAATTTTATCACATATTAACTTATAATTCCGTCCTTTATCACAAAGCCAAACTGTAAAATTTTCATTTTTAGGGGATAAGGCTCTTGCTTGCCCCCTCATCGCATCCGTTCAAAGTTCAAGCTCGACATAGTCCAACCCAATTTTTAAGTTTAGAATATTTTATATTTCTTTTCTTTTATGTATCATATAGTTTATTTCATATAGAAAGTAAATATACTATAAGTACTAAAAAATATGTTACGTTGTTTATATCTAAAAATATATATAATGATGGTAGAAAAATATCTATATATAAAATTACAAAATATTAAAAAATAATTTTTAAAAAATTTCAAAATATAATACCAGTAGACCTAAACAGATTCAAACTAGTTATTTATAAATACAATAGAATTTCACCAAAATTTAAAACTTATATCAAGGTCGGGCTGAACTTGAGTAACCATTTATATTATTAATACCGTACAAGAATATGACCAAAACATGATTCAAGCAAACTCATAATCACTATTACTAAAAAAAATAAACTTAATGTCAATTAAGCTTTAATTTAGTTGATATTATTACTTGAAGAGAACATTAATTCGATCATATTTAAATGCACCTTTTCTTCAATTTAAAAGTCGAAAAGAAATTATGCTTAAAAATAATCATGATATAAAAAAAAACATCTAAAATAAAACAAACACTCAAGAAGAAGTACAAGGATAAAAAAAAAATTGATCCAAAAAATTATTTATATCCATGTTGTCTCCATGTGGTTTGTTAGCATTCATGTAAAGTGCTTTGCTTACTTTCAAATACGTGTCATTTTATCTCATTCATGAAAATATATAAAAAAGTATAATCTTAAGTTACAAAATTAAAGTTTAAAGATTAAATTCACATAAGAATTATAATGATGAAATTATAAAAATTAGTTTTAAGAAATTTAAAAATATAATATTCCAATTGATATTATTATTATTACAACAATTAAAAAGTACGGTTTTAAGTGCGCTTAAATTTGCATTATATATATATATATATATATATATATATATATATATATATATATATATTAAGGTCTTCAATTCTCTACTGATGTGGATGACCTATTTTAATGATATGTGACACTTCTTTTTTAATGACACATGACACTTGCTTTATATTTTAATTAAAATATTTTTATTTTAATATAAAATAAGATAACTATAAATTTAAAAATATATATAAAAAATTAAAAAGATAAACCAAAAAATTAAAAAAAATATGTGATAAATGTTTATATAATTTATAAAAATTAAAAAAAATATGTGATAAATGTTTATATAATTTATCTTCCCAATTTCTTATATTTAATTACATAATGCTAACTATTTAATTACATAATATTCAATATAAATATAACAAATTTATCGGCATATACTACCTTCTTTGATTTTAGGAGTTTAAAACACTGAAGATCTTTTGATTCAGTTTTTTTTAGTGTTAATCGATTATTATTGGCTTTGTTTTGCTTATTATTACTTTGAGTATAATTCAAACTAAATATCATGCATGCTAAATAAACCCTAAACTTAAGTCTCATGTCACAGTTTAAATAAAACAATACAGTTCCAAAATAATTGGAAATAGAAAAATATGTCTAAAATACTTATATATAAAAAATGATTATGAGCCTTACAAATGTTGTGCCCGCGTCATAACTTGGTGGGTTATCTGTAAAGATAGATGATAAGAGGGATGAGCTTAAGAAGCTCAGTGTGTGTCCAATCTCAAGGTAATCAATGTGGAACAATGAACATAGCATACAAGATATAAATTCTTAGGACAAACACATTTGTATAGCAATTCACAATTTCACAGTAATGGTTGATCAGAATAACATATCTCTATAATACTTTAGAAGTCACAGTTTTATATGCACATGCTTATGAATGACAATGCAATTTTAGTTTATCAGAAAAGGTCTTATCCCATCACTACACACCACACTATAAGTTCCCCAGAACTCATCCAGCCTTTTAACTTTGGGTTGTGGATAAACAATCGCTGGTTTGCAGATAAATTGCCACTTGTTGTGGGTAAAAATTGTGGATAAAAGCTGCCACTGGGTTTGTAAAAATTGTAGGTAAATCACCAATATTTTTAGATAAAAACATTTTCAAATGAGTTACCACTTGGTTCGTGATCGAACTATATATTTGCAGTTACTGCCACTTGTTGTGGGTGCACAACATATTTGCAGATAAAAAAATTGCCACTTGGTTTATAAACAAACTACACTGTTTGTAGATTATTAAACTGCCACTATTCCTCTGTACATATCATCCCACCTCATACAATACAGTATGACATGTTTTATAATAAAATAACTAAACACCAACAGTAATTATACTTAACATGTATTCGATTCATCACTAGCAATTAACATGCTTAATGTGTATTCGGTTCAACACATATAGTAAACATACTTTAATAGGTATTCAATAGGGTGGTGACAATATTAACACTAACAATTTATCTGTTTCACAATAGCAGTAGCATGTAATGTACACTTCACATACGGTATAGCTGTAACACTTCAATCATTAAATCAAAAATTTTAGAATAGCATAATATTAGAGACTTAATTGAGCAAATATAAAACTCTAAAAATAATTCAGGGCATATACAAAGATTAAACTGAACATATCATAAATTTCTAGGCAAAACTGTAAAACAGGAGACAGAAGACCGTGTCGGAGGCTATAGGCCATGTAGAAGGGTTTACACGGTCGTGTGACAAATGCAAGAATTAACCTACAAGGGAGACATGACCGCGTGGAAGGTTTTTAGCCGTGTGGTCCACGAACTAGCCTAGGGTTTCTAGGGCACATGGTCGTGTGGTCCAGACACTCGTGTGGGAGACTGTGTGATAATAATCCTACACACGATCACCACTGGTTCGCCTATAAAAGAACACACACCTTTCACAACGGATTCAACTGACACTCCTCACAATCAATTTTGATCTGATTCACCTAAATCCAATCTTTCAATGACAAATCTACACAATTAATGATTGATATCAAGATTATCAAAAATGCAAGATTATCAAATATTTGGCAAGATTTTAGCAAGATTTTGTAAAATTGTGTTGTTACTAAGTTAAATAAATGCATACATGTTAATAAATGTGAAATTGAGACATTGTTGGTATTGAGTTAGAAAATGAAAACCCTATTAATTGTTCGGGCTAAGTCAGATATAGATGGCATGCCATATGATAGGAAGACTTCAAGGTTACTTTGACTACGAGTCGATGAGACACTGGGTGTCAATTTGCTTTGGTTTAATTGATGAGACACTGGGTGTCAAATTTATTATAGTGTTGGGCGTGACTACTTGCTTCGGATTATTTTGATGAGGTACCGGGTGTCAAAATTGTGTGTTGGTTAGATCTGTGTATCCGTCAAAGTCCGAGTCGTGTTAATTGGGAAGTAAATGGTAAACTGTAAATACTGACTTTCAAATGGTAATGTTATTGAAATAGCAAATGTTATGAAATGGAAGGAAATTTATATTGGAAATTAAATTAGTGAATGGTGTTGATTATGTACTAAATGGATAAAACTATGGTTGATATGATCATTGTTTACATGTAGAGGTGCTCATGGGCCTGGCCTAGCCTAAGAAAAAATTTAGGCCTATTTGTTAGGCCCAGGCCTAGCACGAAAAATGGGGCTAAAATTGTGCCCAAGCCCGGTCCAGGTAAAAATGCTAAAACCCGGGCCTGGCCTGACTTGCCTGTATTAATTTTTATATAAATTTTAAATATATATAATACATAAAAAAAACACTAAAAATATTAAAATAAATATTTCCCAACAAATTGAAAATAAATTTTAAAAAATATGTATACTTAAATAACACTAAGATAGATGCAACTTAACAAGCAAATGCCTCTAAAAGAATAGCAAAATTAACAATTAAACAAGTGTTATACAATATCCAAACAATAACAACAAAATAGTATTAGCATAATAGTGAAATGGTAGCAAAATAGGGAGAAAACAACAAGAAAATAGCATTAAAAAATAGCATATTTTTTTTCCTTTTGTGAATTTGGGCCGAGCCCGGGAAAAAAATGCCTTACCCGAGGCCCAACCCAGCCCATGAGTAGGTCCATTTACATGAAATGATATGTGCATTGATTTTGCTACGTAGTAACCTTAGAAAAATGTCTTGGTAAAATAATGTCTATACGAATTTGCACAATTGAATTGTTTTAGCATAGCATTAAATAGTTTTTATTTGAGTATCTATATGTTTTATAATTTATTTTAATGTTTAGATTATAGAAATACCACTGAAATACTCAGCGTACGATTTTATTCTCCGTGCGTAGGTTAGGTACTTATCGGTTCACACGTCAACTCAGTATCCAACGATAATCCCGAACTCAAGTGTTAGTGATGCTCTTATTTTAGTTTTGGCATGTACCTAGGAAGTATTTTGAGTTATAAAGTTCATTTTGTATTTTAATGGTTATTTTATGTTTTGGTTGGCAAGTTATAAAAGTTATGTGTTTAGATATGTCAGTGTGAATGTAATGGTAGTGACCTTGTCGATGATGACCTGTTTGGTTGGTTGATTTCTATTCCTATGGTTTAGATAGATGAGATAACACCACTGTATGGTTATATGATGCTTGAGTAGTTGAAGGTGAATATGTTAAATAGTGAGAATTGAATTAGCATTTTGTATGTTCTTCTAGTTTTGTTTGGTGTATTAAAAATGGTTGAGGTGCATCAATGACTTACTGGTTTAGTTGTATATATATATGTATTTAGCTAGTTCTGAATTGTGACATATTGTTTAACGATCTAGGTTGGTTGATTTAAATGGTGTTTTTGACATGAAATTGGTGATTTTGAATTGAGTTATGCATTAACAAATATATTTAGGATTACCATTTGAGTTTATGTGAATTTGGGCATGAAATGAACCTTTTGAATATAGTTTTTACCATTCCTGAACCCAGGTATCCATATTTTTGGCATTGGTATCGATGCTTGCTTTTATGAACAGTTTTAAAACAAACAAAATGCCAAAATGGTATCAATTTTTATTTAAGTATCGATACTTTTTCATAAAATATTGATACCATAAAATAATTATCGATATCTTTGTTTTGCAAAGAAACATAATTGAATTTTGGTATCGATTTTTAGTAAGGTATTGATTTGGTATCGATACCAACTGTGGATTTTTAATTTGGAATTTTAAACCTTAAAATTTTACAATTCAATCCTATTCTATGCCAAAATTTCACAATTAGGTCCTTGTAGAAATTCAAAATTTTTAATATGTTCAATTATATATGATTTTATGATAAATAATCGAGTTTTTGTTTAGTAAGATAAATCTCATACCCCTTTTTAATATATCTCTATGCTAATATTATTGAGATCACATTAGACATCCCATCCAGTTTCTCAGATTCAACCCGAAGTAACTCACAAGTCTGACACTTCAATACAATGTATTTATGCTTACAATTTACCACTGCATCATGTTGGGTTAACCAATCCATTCTCAATATTACATCAAATTAGCCAAAAAATAGTAACCCTCTATTATCAACGGACAATTCTTACAAAATTTATCCACCATAACATGCTGACCCAAGAGATTTGAAACTTTAACCACAAATTTGGTGAATTCAACAATAATATTTTTATCAAACACAAATTTCGTGCATATATATAAATGCGTGGAACCAGAATTAATCAAAACAATAATATCAATATCAAGTAGAGAGAATGTACCAATGATAACATCTGGTGCTGAGGCATCTTTTATTGTACGTATCGCATATGTTCTTGTCGGAGCTCGAGCCTCGGATTTAGCTGTTGAAACTTTTGCAGCACTACGACTACCACTGACATTTTCGAAATACCGTGGTCTACCCTTCAAGACAGGATTACTCGACTTCGAAGTCTGTTCAATGTATTTCTCAACCCTTTCCGGGAATCCTTTAAATAAATGGTTAAGAGAACCACACCTAAAACAAGCCCCACTTCTCATCCGGCACTCTCCGAAATACAATTTGTTACAGACATTACATTATGGTTTAGGGTTTCCAACACTCACAACACTAGTTGTTAAGGGAGACGAAGACATCGAGTTAGTATGTTTAGAACTTCATTCCTTTCCCAAATACTCCCTTGATGTAGCAAAATGCTAATGATAATTCTTTGATTTCTTTGGAGTAGATGATTGCGTTTTGCTTATAAATCTTTTACTTAAAACCCGAGCTTTCCTTTCTGCTTGTTTCTTTTCTTTGCTTAATTCTTCGACCTTATATGCCCGTTTAGCCAACATCGCAAATTCTCTTAATTCCAAAATTTCAATCAATAGCTTGATATCTTCATTAAGCCCTTATTCAAATTGTTTACACATGTTAACTTTAGTCTGAACCCATTCACTAGCATACTTACTCAATCTAACAAATTCCCGTTCATATTCGGACACTGTCATATTACTTTTTTGAGCTCTAAAGATTTCTTCTTTTTTTGGTTCAGAAATCTCTAACTAATATACTTCTTTTTAAACTCTATTTGGAAAAATTCCCATGTAACATTTTCCCTTGGTACCATAGAAGATATGCTTTTCCACCAATGGTAGGCTATGTCTTTCAACAAAGATATCACACTTTCAGACATTCAACTGGTGCACAAGATAGCTCATTTAGAACCCGAATAATATTCTCTAGCCAAAACTCATCCCTTTCTGGATCATCATCGGCCGTAACCCTAAAATTTTCAACCCCATATTTTCTGATTTTATCTATTGGAGCCTTATCAATTCTAACAAGTCTAGTACCCTGTGGCGTTTCATCATGTTGTGAAGCAGGTGAGGGAGGTCATTAAACAGTGGGATTTGTTATCATATATTCGCTAAACCACTCATCCATTACTTCAAAGAAGGTTGTTTTTGCCTCTTCACAGCTCTTAGACATGGGCCTATTACTACTACTGATTGCAGCTCATTGCACGGAAGCTTGAGCTGTGCTTTTAGCTTTCTCAGACTCATCTCTCGCTTGATTGGAAGACTACTATATAAAAATACATTTAAGAGTGGTCAGGAGATATCACACTATCATGATTTATATAATGATATGTATAGCTAGACTCGTACTTGCTACATTAGTCCGACAATTGACTAAATCGTAGTTCTAATACCACTAAATATAACACCTCTAACCTGTATTTGTCGCCGTAACAGGGTTGCGAAATATTTTCGAGACTTTCAAAAATTTTCAGATAATTTACGCCAATTACTATTCATTAACCGAGGTCATTTGAACCATCCCTTAAATGGACCCTCGAGGCCCAATATGAATAGTAGAAACAAATGGAGAAATAATCAGAACCTCTGAAAATTTTTCATGAAATTAAATTTTTTTTCTAAGTTACAAGGCTTACACACCTATGTGATCTAAGGAAGCGCCTGTGTGGTCAGGCCATGTGGTCACACACGTCCGTGTCCCTAACCCATGTAACTCTCTGACTTGCAAAGCATAAAGAAATTAAAGTCACAAGGCCAAGTCACAAGCTCGTGTGCTAAGCCATGTGGAGAATTTAATTTTCGAAATTAAGGTGCAGTTTTCACACGGCCGTGAAACACGCCCTTGTCCAAGGCCGTGTACCCAATTCTAAGAATTCTGTTTTTCATTTTTAAAATGCAGGAGACACACGACCGTGCCACACGCTCATGGAATAAGCCGTATGTTACACACGGTCTAAACACACACCGTGTATCTATCCATGTGAACAAAACAAAGTTATTTCCTAACTTTATTTTCTCACTCAATTTACCACAAACGTACACCCAATCATGCAAATATATATCAACCAATCCTAGCATTATAATCATGCAAGTTAAATCATCTAATATGTTATAGCATCACATGTAATCTTAGCTTAAATATATTCTAACCATGAACACATAAGTTTAATACAATTTCATCAAACCAACCTATAATAAACTTAAGTACTTACTGTACGACCCAGTTTTTGCCCGGGCCTGCTAAAGCCCAACAAGACCAAAAATCGGAGCCCATTTTACACCCCAAAAAAACCAACAAAACTAAAATAACCCCTAACCCATACCAAATAATAGACCCAATTAACCCACTAATCAGCCCAAACTAAAATTAATTAGCCCACTATCCTAAACTTTTCCAAGAAACCCTAGCCCCCTAGGTGTTTGACACCTCCAATTGCTCTGCCAACCACCACTGCCTGCACCACGGTCTTGTCCACCGCCCTCTACTTGCACCTGCAAGGATTAGAAAAGAAAATGACAGCAAAAGATTGTAGGAATCAACTATAAAAGTCGATCTAAACCAATTGTAATGAGGATGGATTTTTTAATACAAAGAAATTTCAGATTCACAAACAAACAAGTGATTGAATACAAATACAAAAGTAGAGATTAAACTCTAAAAAAAACCTAGAATCAAAACCGGATAATAGAGGTGATTTCTTCTTCTTCTTTGTTTAAATTCTTTTTTCTTCTTTTCTTTTTTTCTCTTTTCCTTCCTTTCGGCATATATATATCTTTTATTATTTGTTTTTTAGACTAATATATATACATATATATATATATAAAAGGGTTTTAAATGTAAAAGACTCACCTATTTCTGCTTCGCTGAAAAAGGGCCAACTTTTGGCCTTCCCACCGCCGTGTACGGCGGCGCCGTCGACGGCGATCGGCGCGATAGAGACCGACCGGACTTTCGTCAGATTCCCTAGGCTCCTGCAGAGAGAAAAAGAGGGTTAAAAAGTTTTTTTTCTAAAACAAGTAAAGAATGACATTTTTTTTAAATTTTTGCCCCTTAAATAGCCTCCCAAAACGACGTCGTTTTGGGCAGGCCCTTTAGGCACCAAAACGGCGTCGTTTTGGTTCGACCCGATTTTGACCCGACCCGAAGCCTAGGATCCTCGTGTTTTTTGAAGGAAGGGCTAATTGCACTTTTAGCCCTTCCGCTTTTTTATTGTTTTATAATCGGATTTTCCTTATTTTTAAATTTCGCCCAATAATTTATTTTAATTTTCATTATGGTCCCTGTCAAGATGCTGCTTTTTAGGCGAAGGGAATAATTTCCATTTTGGTCCCCCTTCTTTCACGAGCGTTTCAATACGGCCCTTCCCTTCTTTATTTTAAATTTGCCCCGAAATTTTATTTTAAATTCAGTTTAGTCCCCTTTCCTTTTTTTTTATTTTCGTTATTTTATTGTTATTTTAATTTTTCTATTTTATTTATTCATTATTATTATCAGGATTATTTTTTTATATTATTATCATTATCACTATTACTATTATTATCACTAATATTATTTGTGTCATTTTTATTACTATTACCATACTATTTTATTTTTATATTTTACTTATTTATAATTTTTATATAACTTCAAGTGTTATTATTCTTAATTAAAATTATTATCATTTTCTGCGTTATTATTATTATTATTCCTTTATTTAACTATTATTATTTTACATTATTATTACTATTATTATTATTATTCGGCTATTTTTATATTTATATATTTCATCCGTTGTTATTATTATTATTATTATTATTATTATTATTATTATTATTATTATTATTATTACTAGTATTTTTTTATTCAGTATATTTATATCTATATTTATTTTCTTAGTTTTATATTATATTATTAAGCAAAATACATTCTATAAAATTATCATATTTCACCTAAAGATTTTTAAAATAAGACAATGTTTTGTATTTAGAAATTCGGAGAATAGTGCCCTAACGTGCTGGGTTGGACTTTTCCGTTTGACTAAATAGCCTAACATCCTTTTAACAAACTTTGTAAATACTGAGATGACTTTGATTACGAGAGATTAAAGTATTGTGCCCTAACGTACTGGATGTGATATTTATATCTTTTCGGAATAAAGAAATCTCAATTTTTAACTCAAACATCTATATCTATTTTCTTAGTTTAACACTATCAAACAAAAATACATTTTTGCGAAATCACTATATTTCATCCAAAGGTTTTTAAATAAGGCAATGTTTGTGTTTAGAAATTCGAGGAATAGTGTCCTAACGTGCTGGGTTGCAATTTTTCGTTTGACTAAATAACTAAACATCATTTTAGTAAATTTCGTAAATCACGAGATAACTTTGATTACGAAGGTTGAAAATATCATGTCCTAACGTAGTGGATGTGATGTTCGTATCCTCTCGGAACGAAGAAATCTCAAATTCTAGCCCAAATTATCCAAACATTTTCTAAAGGATCCGTATTTTAAAATCTCTTCAAATTTTCGACATTAAGACATTAAATAATCAATTAGGTACCAAGTTTGGGCGTGACGAGGGTGCTAACCCTTCCTCGCACGTAACCGACTCCCGAACCCGATTTCTCAAAACTTCGTAGACCAAAAACATTGTTTTAGTAAACCAAAACGTTTTATTAAAACAAAGGTGATCCGATCACACCAAATAAAGATCGGTGGCGACTCCCTGTCTTTTTCGTTTTCAAAACCAAAGTCAACCCAGTTTTTCAAAAAATGGTTACGACAGCTTGGCGACTCCACTGGGGATTATAAAGAGAGTCAGGCCGTAAATTGATTATTTTCTGTCTTCTGTCAAAAATTTGAAAATTCGATGTAAAAATTTGATTTGAAAATTATGATCCTTTTTATTGCATGTTGTTTTAACCTCGGCATTGCATTGCATGACCGTTGTAGTCGTACCCTTAAATGGGAGTGAGAAGCTACTCCTTCGTGAGGTTTTCATCTCCGTGCAGGATAGTGGATCGCTTTCGGAATACATCTGTACCTATGTCTTCGTGAGGTTTTCATCTCCGTGCAGCCATAGGGAAATGTATTCCCCTGAACTGAACTCGGTCCGTATGAGCCTATAATGGGTGAGGGTCGAGGAATCTGCTAGTTCAGGTACCCTTCTTTAGAACCGAACCATATATAGAGAGACCTAAGAGCCTACCCTAGGTAGAACTGTACCAAACCCTAGTGGTCACCCAGATAGGTTTTCTATTTCTGTTGATTATTTTTTCTGTAGTGACGTATTTTGTTTTGTTCTGATTTGATTGCATTGCACCGCATCATCTTAGAAAGGAGGTGTTGATTCATATTCGATTGCTAAATAGGAGAGTTTGTCATAAGGAAATGTGTTACTTGATAAAGTGGATTATAATGCGGTCGTTCGAACATAGTCCAAGTAAACAACGAGAGAATGCTGATAGCCCACAGAAGAATACAAGACTTTGTCCGAGGATTCAAGCGACAAGGATTATTCAAGAGTCATCATTTTTCAAAAAACAAAAAAGCTTATGAACATCGCGGCAGATAAGTGAGTGAAGAGGTACAGCCTGGACCAAGCAACAAGAAGCTAGAAGAGACATCTATTGGAAAAGTTCATGAGACACGACCACAACATCCGGATACAAAGAAGAGGATTGGTGTTTTCACCGGGACTATGAGGACAAAGCCGTATATGCAATCCGTTTTATGTAAAGAAATGTATTTTCTAGAAAAGTTCTTCTAATGGAATTGAATTCATAATCAACGTCTCCCTTTCTTTATGCATTCATTCCATGCATTTGCATTGCATTTCATGCATTTGCATTACATCATATCACATGCATTAAAATTTGTAGAAAGACCGTAATTAGTTGAAGCTATTCCAGAAAAAGAAGAAAGAGAGAGAAAAAGGAAAATCTGGAAACTAAACATCGCCACGGGACACGTGCAAAAACCAAGAAAATGGATCAAATGTTCGAACAATTCCAGAAGGACATACAGGAACAAATGCAAGAGCAAATGTCAAAACTCCAGCAGGAAATGAGGGACCAAATGTTGGAGGCTCAGAGAAATATGATAGCCTAAATGGCCCAAATGTTGAATGGGGCAATGGACAAGGGGAAAGGTCCCATGCCTCTGGTTGAGGAAGATAATGAAGGCATCCCCTCGGGTTTTACCCCGCTGCACGCAAGAACACAGCCTAAGGAGTATCTCCAAAGGCCACTAGTGACGATCAGGCCCCAGCATAGGCAGGATGACACTAGACCCCTTATGAGCTTTCATGTAGGCTCAGGATCCCAACCAGGAGATAGCCCGGCCAATCCTGTTGTGCCCAATTTAGATATAGCAGAAAAATAGGGTCGAGAATAGAACCCTCAATGCAGTTAGAGGATCGTTGCAAATGTCTGGAAAAAAAATTCAAGGCGCTGGAAAATATCGATCATCATCATGGGATTGATGCGAAAGATTTAAGTCTGGGCCCAGATTTGGTGCTGCCCCATAAGTTTAAAATGCCTGAATTTGAAAAATACAATAGGACTAGCTGCCTAGAAGCCCACATCACCATGTTCTGTAGGCAGATGGCTGGCTACGTAAACAATGATCAACTTTTAATTCACTGCTTCCAAGAAAGTTTAGTGGGTGCGGCAGCCAGATGGTATAACCAGCTTAGCCGGGCTAACATTAGCTCCTGGAAAGATTTGGCTCAGGCCTTCCTGAAACAGTACAACCATGTCACAGACATGATGCCTGACAGAATTACGTTGCAAACTATGGAGAAGAAACTAAATGAAAGTTTCAGACAATACGCCCAGCGATGGAGAGAGATAGCCATGCAAGTCCAACCACTTCTCTTGGAGAAGGAAACCACTATGTTGTTCATCAATATTTTGAAGGCTCCATTCATCACTCATATGATAGGAAATACCACCAAGAGCTTTGCGGATATAGTAATGACTGGAGAAATGATTGAGAATGCCATAAAGAGCGGAAAGATTAATGCGGGATAAAGTGTCAAAAGATCGAGAAATATGGAAAATGAAGTGAACAACCTGAGCAAGCGTTCCAAATCAGTCGCTACAGGTCAACCGAGGGCTGCGACTACTGGTCATCAAGGCTCATCAAGACAAGAACCCAGTGCAAAGCAACTCCAGTTTACACCAATTCCAATGACATATAGGGAGTTGTATCAAAGCCTATTTGATGCACATATGGTGGCTCCTCAGTACATGGAACCAATACAACCCCCATACCCCAAATGGTACGATTTGAATGCTCAATGCGAGTATCACGCGGGAATAATGGGTCACTCAATCGATAACTGCATTGCATTCAAGAAATTGGTGGAGAAGCTTATTAAAATAGGGGTTTTGAAGTTCAATGAAGTGACCGGAGCAGTAATTTGTGATAATTGAAGGAGGGGGCAAGAGAGTCGTGATTCCTTAAAGAAGTCATCAGAAGCCTGGAAGTCGAGAAGTCAGAACACCAATGACACATCCAAAGAGAGAACTGGGGCATAAAAGTTTTCAATATATTTGGGAGAGTTTTGAACGATGAGACTGTGGAAGAAATCCTTGTGTTTTAGAGCTAATCTAGAGTAACATTCAGAGCATGCTTATTGTCTTAAGCCTAAAGGCAATAAGAGTCTTTTTGTGAAATAGGCTTCTGTCCAAAATCTTTATTTCAATGAAAATGCATTTTTGTATCTCTTTGAGCAAATATTCTTTTATTCATTTTTTTTCCATTCATATTCATACCACATAAGCAATTATTCTTAGTTTCATTTGTCCTTCGAATATTCTTTCGTACCTATGATAGGTCCCATGATATCAATGACATGAGCAGCACTGTTACTAACTCTCCTTTTAGTGAGGTATGGGTCTAAGGGATCGCAGGACTTTGAAGATGACAGAAATTGTAACCTATCTTCTGCTTTGTTAATACCAGATGAAAAATAGATCCTACGTCGCGAGCCAAGGAAAGAGATAAAGATCAAAGCCTAGCTCAATGCAGAAATAAGATTTCCTATATGTGGGGCATGGATGTTATCAAGCCAGTCTCGTCAAAAGCTTCTAGCCAACATCAATTCATTTTTGTGGATGTCGGTTACTTCACTAAGATGGTGAAAGTCGCTTCATATGCCAATATTACAAAGTCGATAGTCATCAGAAAAGAAAGAGAAAAAAAGAAAGAAAGAATACCGAAAAAAATGTCAAAAAGATCACATTCAACCGCACAATATCAAAAGTTCGCGGTCTATTCAAAGATCAGTTGCCACATATTAGCGCAGTAAAAGCAACCAAAAAGAAAAACAAAGGATCATAAAAAGACTGAGACTTGTAAGGATTGGCATTACAGAAGTTACTATTTACCCTCTATGCTTATCAAACGTTGGCCAAGACTATCACCGGGGCAATACATTTCTGGATCCAATCACAACACGATCAATTGAATTTGAAGAGAAAGCTATCTGTCACGGTCAGATGATGCAAGCTCATAACAAAAATGATTTGCCCTAGAAAATTTCATGATAAGGTTTTGAAGAAGATTTTTTCCATGCGAAAGGGCCTTCAGAAGAAAGCAGATGCCAAACTAGGAAGGACCTTATGCAGTGAAGAAGGCCTATTTGGGGGAAGCATGAATACCGACTGAAATAGATGGCAGGGACTTGCCCAATCCGGAGAATTCAAATTCAAAAAAAAAAAATTTCAGCAAAAAAGGAAGAAAGAAAAAGGAGAGGCCAAGGCGAAAATCCGCAAAGGGCGCTTTGAGACCAAAGGGGATTTGAGTTGAAAACCCGAAAAGGGCAGCTCAAATTTTGTTTGAAAGAGGGGCTACAGTAGCCTTGCTACGCTTAAATTAACAATATTATGTCTTGGAGCATCGAGAAAGTACTCCAAATCCCCTAAACACATATTGAGCTTAAAATGGTCCTCAAGAAGTTTGAACAGAGAAGCTCAGGCTGCGATATCTGGGGCACCTAGTTTTTATTTTTGTTATTTGAGGGTATTTTATTCCTTTTAAAATACACTACCAATAAATCTTCTTCTTGATTGCATTTGCTAGCTTTGATTAACTTGTTTGTTTTGAGCTATACTCCTAATCAATTCCCTTCTTATCCATTGTTACGATCTTTTTCAGACATTTTGCATCGAAATAATGATTTTGGACTAATAATAATACAAGGAGTTTCGCATATTACTCTAGAAGCTTCTGAATAATACAAGGACCTGAAACAGGACTATTGTTTAGAACTCATTCAGCTTAAGGTTTGGAAATATTAGAGAAAGATGATTTATTTCTTTGGACTTTTTATTGGTTGATCAAAAGACAAGACATTTTGTCGGTGATACAACCTCGACAAATAACGAGCAATGTCAACCTAGGTGCACAAGGGGATCATTCTCGGGGAAAGAAAAGCGATACTTCGCATTCATGCAAATATCAGGCATATACATCTGGCCATTATACCCAGTGAATGGTGTAACAGATCAAATTGATCCCATACTATGGAGCTGCAACAAGATGGATGAAGAAACCAAATGTTATTCTCCTAAAGTTGCAGTGGGAGGTACAAACTTTATGTCCCAGAAGGTACAGTGAAAGGGACTCCAAAATTACAGCGAGACAAGCTCGTTAAGTAGAATATGATCGTTTCTTTAGGTTTTCTGTCAAAGATACGGGCTGAATGAGAAAGCATCGTAACGTATCAGTGATAGAACCTTGTTGAACTACGAGCAATGATAACCCAAACAGTAAAAAGGGTCATTCTCATGCAGTCATGTAAATATCATTCATACACATCCATTTAAGGGCATTCGATTCATTCCGATCATTGCATCCTAATTTTTGAAAAGACCATTCTCATGGCATTCTGCATTCATCGGCCATAATACATTTAGTAAGGAGCATTAGATTCATTCTAATCATTGCATCCTAACCATTTTGCATAAACATAACACAACTGATTTTATAGGACAAGTCCCCTAGAGGACATTGTCGCAACATCAGTGAATTCGAATATCTTGCCTTCCTGAGGGAACCAATATCGAACGGCAAATCTCATCTCCATGAAGCAGCGAAATAGATTTAAGCCATCCACCCTATCTCCCTAACCAGTAGTGGAATAGGTCAAAAATTGTAAATCTTGTCACCCTAAGCAGTAGGGAACCAAGATCGAACGGCAAATCTCATCTCCATGAAGAAGCGGAGTAGATTTAAGCCATTCGTCATATCTCCCTAACCAGCAGTGGAATAGGTCAAAAATTATAGATCTTGTCACCCTAAGTAGTAGGAAACCAAGATCGAACGGTAAATCTCATCTCCATGAAGCAGCGGAGTAGATTTAAGCTATCCATCCTATCTCCCTAACCAGCAGTGGAATAGGTTAAAAATTGTAGATCTTTTCACCCTAAGCAGTAGGGAACCAAGATCGAACGGCAAATCTCATCTCCATGAAGCAGCGGAGTAGATTTAAGCCATCCGTCCTATCTCTCTAACCAGCAGTAGAATAGGTCAAAAATTGTAGATCTTGTCACCCCAAGCAGTTGGGAACCAAGATCGAACGACAAATCTCATCTTCATGAAGCAGCGGAGTAGATTTAAGCCATCCGTCCTATCTCCCTAACCAGCAGTGGAATAGGTCGAAGATTGTAGATCTTGTCACCCTAAGTAGTAGTAGACCAAGATCGAACGAAAAATCTTGTCTCCCTAAGTAGTAGTGGAACAGATTCAAGCCACCAGCCCTATCTCCCTGACCAATAGTGGAATTGATCAAAGACATCAGTCTGGCAATCCCTGATTTTGCAGGGAGCAGATTGAAAATAGCAGATTTGGCGATTCCTGAAATTGCAAGAAGCAGATCGAAGTTAACAAGTCTGGCATCCTGATGTTGCAGGAGCAGATTAAATATAGCAGGTCTGCGTTCCTGATGTTGCAGGAGCAGATCGAAGTTAGCAAGTCTGGCATCCTGATATTGCAGGAACAGATCGAAAATAGCAAGTCTGGCAATCCTGATGTTGCAGGAGCAGATTGAAGGAGCAGTTGAAGATAGCAGATCTGCCATCCCTGAAATTGCAGGAGCAGATCGAAGACATCAAGTCTTATCTCTCTGAAGTTGCAACGGAGCAAATTGGAGCTGCAAGTCCTATCTCTCTAAAAGTGGCGGTGGAGTGGATCGAAGCGACAAGATGTGGTGGACCAGAATGAGGCTACTTGAAGATGATAAGCACCAAAGAAATCAGGACTCTGCAAGACCGGGCAAAATGGGTCTTTCTTAAAAGTCTTTGCTCCATTCTCGTTACACGACAATGAGCAAAGATGGGCAGCTGTACGACTCAGTTTTTGCTCGGGCCCGCTAAAGCCCAACAAGACCAAAAATTGAAGCCCATTTTACGCCCTAAAAAAACCAACAAAACTAAAATAACCCCTAACCCATACCAACTAATAGACCCAATTAACCCACTAATCAGCCCAAACTTAAAATAATTAGCCCACTATCCTAAACTTTCCCAAGAAACCCTAGCCCCCTAGGTGTTTCACACCTCCACTTGCTCTGCCAACCACCACTACCTGCACCACGGTCTTGTCCACCGCCCTCCACTTGCACCTGCAAGGATTAGAAAAGAAAATGACAGCAAAAGATTATAGGAATCGACTATAAAAGGCGATCTAAACCAATTGTAATGAGGATGGATTTTTGAATACAAAAAGATAGAAATTTCAGATTCACAAACAAACAAGTGATTGAATACAAATACAAAAGCAGAGATTAAACTCTAAAAAAAAACTAGAATCAAAACCAAAGAATAGAGGTGATTTCTTCTTCTTCTTTTTTTAAATTCTTTTTTCTTCTTTTCTTTTTTTCTCTTTTCCTTCTTTTCGGCATATATATATATCTTTTATTGTTTGTTTTTTAGACTAATATATATACATATATATATAAAAGGGGTTTTAAATGTAAAAAACTCACCTATTTCTGCTTTGCCGAAAAATGGCCAACTTTTGGCCTTCCCACCGCCAAGCAGTCTGTGTGCCGTGAAACAGTGATGATCGCGACGAGACCGACCGGACTTTCGTCGGATTCCCTAGGCTCCTGCAGAGAGAAAAAGAGGGTTAAAAAGTTTTTTTTTCTAAAACAAGTGAAGAATGACATTTTTTTAAAATTTTAGCCCCTTAAATAGCCTCCCAAAACAACGTCGTTTTGGGCAGGCCCTTTAGGCACCAAAACGGCGTCGTTTTGGTTCGACCCGATTTTGACCCGACCCGGAGCCTAGGATCCGCGTGTTTTTTGAAGGAAGGGCTAATTGCACTTTTAGCCCTTCCGCTTTTTTATTGTTCTATAATCGGATTTTCTTTATTTTTAAATTTCGCCCAATAATTTATTTTGATTTCATTATGGTCCCTGTCAAGACGCTGCTTTTTAGGCGAAAGGAATAATTTTAATTTCGGTCCCCCTTCTTTCACGAGCGTTTCAATACGGCCCTTCCCTCCTTTATTTTAAATTTGCCCTGAAATTTTATTTTAAATTCAGTTTAGTCCCTTTTCCTTTTTTTTTTGTTATTTTTGTTATTTTATTGTTATTTTAATTTTTCTATTTTATTTATTCATTATTATTATCAGGATTATTTTTTTATATTATTATCATTATCACTATTACTATTATTATCACTAATATTATTAGTGTCATTTTTATTACAATTATCATACTATTTTATTTTTATATTTTACTTATTTATAATTTTTATATAACTTCAAGTGTTATTATTCTTAATTAAAATTATTATCATTTTCTGCGTAATTACTATTATTCCTTTATTTAACTATTATTATTTTACATTATTATTACTATTATTATCATTATTCGGCTATTTTTATATTTATATATTTCATCCGTTGTTTTTATTATTATTAATATTATTACTAATATTTTTTTTATTCAGTATATTTATATCTATATTTATTTTCTTAGTTTTATATTATATTATTAAGCAAAATACATTCTATAAAATTATCATATTTCACCTAAAGATTTTTAAATAAGACAATGTTTTGTATTTAGAAATTCGGAGAATAGTGCCCTAACGTGCTGGGTTGCAATTTTCCGTTTGACTAAATAGCCTAACATCCTTTTAACAAACTTCATAAATCATGAGATGACTTTGATTATGAGAGATTAAAATATTGTGTCCTAACGTACTGGAGGTGATATTTATATCTTTTCGGAATAAAGAAATCTCAATTTTTAACTCAAACATCTATATCTATTTTCTTAGTTTAACACTATCAAACAAAAATACATTTTTGCGAAATCACTATATTTCATCCAAAGGTTTTTAAATAAGGCAATGTTTGTGTTTAGAAATTCGGGGAATAGTGCCCTAACGTGCTGGGTTGCGATTTTCCGTTTGACTAAAAAACTAAACATCCTTTTAGTAAATTTTGGAAATCACGAGATAACTTTGATTATGAAGGTTTAAAATATCGTGTCCTAACGTACTGGATGTGATGTTTGTATCCTCTCGGAACGAAGAAATCTCAAATTCCGGCCCAAATTATCCAAACATTTTCTAAAGGATCCGTATTTTAAAATCTCTTCAAATTTTCGACATTAAGACATTAAATAATCAATTAGGTACCAAGTTTGGGCGTGACGAGGGTGCTAACCCTTCCTCGCACGTAACCGACTCCCGAACCCGATTTCTCAAAACTTCGTAGACCAAAAACATTGTTTTAGTAAACCAAAATGTTTTATTAAAGCAAAGGTGATCCGATCACACCAAATAAAGATCGGTGGCGACTCCCTGTCTTTTTCGTTTTCAAAACCAAAGTCGACCCAGTTTTTCAAAAAATGGTTACGACAGCTTGGCGACTCCACTGGGGACTATAAAGAGAGTCAGGCCGTAAATTGATTATTTTCTGTCTTCTGTCAAAAATTTGAAAATTCGATGTAAAAATTTGATTTGAAAATTATGATCCTTTTTATTGCATGTTGTTTTAACCTCGGCATTGCATTGCATGACCGTTGTAGTCGTACCCTTAAATGGGAGTGAGAAGCTACTCCTTCGTGAGGTTTTCATCTCCGTGCAGGATATTGGATCGCTTTCGGAATACATCCGTACCTATGTCTTCGTGAGGTTTTCATCTCCGTGCAGCCATAGGGAAATATATTCCCCTGAACTGAACTCGGTCCATATGAGCCTATAATGGGTGAGGGTCGAGGAATCTGCTAGTTCAGGTACCCTTCTTTAGAACCGAACCACATATAGAGAGACCTAAGAGCCTACTCCAGGTAGAACTGTACCAAACCCTAGTGGTCACCCAGATAGGTGTTCTATTTTTGTTGATTATTTTTTCTGTACTGACGTATTTTGTTTTGTTCTGATTTGATTGCATTGCGCCGCATCATCTTAGAAAGGAGGTGTTGATTCATATTCGATTGCTAAATAGGAAAGTTTGTCATAAGGAAATGTGTTACTTGATAAAGTGGATTATAATGCGGTCGTTCGAACATAGTCCACGTAAACAACGAGAGAATGCTGATAGCCCCCTAGGTGTTTGACACCTCCACTTGCTCTGCCAACCACCACTGCCTGCACCACGGTCTTGTCCATCGCCCTTCACTTGCACCTGCAAGGCTTAGTAAAGAAAATGACAGCAAAAGATTGTAGGAATCGACTATAAAAGTCGATCTAAACCAATTGTAATGAGGATGGATTTTTGAATACAAAAAGATAGAAATTTCAGATTCACAAACAAACAAGTGATTGAATACAAATACAAAAGCAGAGATTAAACTCTAAAAAAAAAAAAAAACTAGAATCAAAACCGGAGAATAGAGGTGATTTCTTCTTCTTCTTTTTTTTTTAAATTCTTTTTTCTTCTTTTCTTTTTTTCTCTTTTCCTTCTTTTCGGCATATATATATCTTTTATTGTTTGTTTTTTAGACTAATATATATACATATATATATATAAAAGGGGTTTTAAATGTAAAAACTCACCTATTTCTGCTTTGCCGAAAAATGGCCAACTTTTGGCCTTCCCACCGCCGCGTACGACGGCGCCGTTGCCGGCGATCGGCGCGGCGGAGACCGATCAGATTTTCGTCGGATTCCCTAGGCTCCTGCAGAGAGAAAAAGAGGGTTAGAAAGTTTTTTTTTCTAAAACAAGTGAAGAATGACATTTTTTTAAAAATTTTTGCCCCTTAAATAGCCTCCCAAAACGACGTCGTTTTGGGCAGGCCCTTTAGGCACCAAAACGGCTTCGTTTTGGTTCGACCCGATTTTGACCCGACCCGGAGCCTAGGATCCGCATGTTTTTTGAAGGAAGGGCTTATTGCACTTTTAGCCCTTCCGCTTTTTTATTGTTTTATAATCAGATTTTCCTTATTTTTAAATTTCGCCCAATAATTTATTTTGATTTTCATTTTGGTCCCTGTCAAGACGCTGCGTTTTAGGCGAAGGGAATAATTTCGATTTCGGTCCCCCTTCTTTCACGCGCGCTTCAATACGGCCCTTCCCTCCTTTATTTTAAATTTGCCCCAAAATTTTATTTTAAATTCAGTTTAGTCCCCCTTTCTTTTTTTTTTGTTATTTTATTGTTATTTTAATTTTTCCATTTTATTTATTCATTATTATTATCAGGATTATTTTTTTTATATTATTATCATTATCACTATTACTATTATTATCACTAATATTATTAGTGTCATTTTTATTACTATTATCATACTATTTTATTTTTATATTTTACTTATTTATAATTTTTATATAACTTCAAGTGTTATTATTCTTAATTAAAATTATTATCATTTTCTGCGTAATTATTATTATTCCTTTATTTAACTATTATTATTTTACATTATTATTACTATTATTATCATTATTCGGCTATTTTTATATTTATATATTTCATCCGTTGTTTTTATTATTATTAATATTATTACTAATATTTTTTTTATTCAGTATATTTATATCTATATTTATTTTCTTAGTTTTATATTATATTATTAAGCAAAATACATTCTATAAAATTATCATATTTCACCTAAAGATTTTTAAATAAGACAATGTTTTGTATTTAGAAATTCGGAGAATAGTGCCCTAACGTGCTGGGTTGCAATTTTCCGTTTGACTAAATAGCCTAACATCCTTTTAACAAACTTCATAAATCATGAGATGACTTTGATTATGAGAGATTAAAATATTGTGTCCTAACGTACTGGAGGTGATATTTATATTTTTTCGAAATAAAGAAATCTCAATTTTTAACTCAAACATCTATATCTATTTTCTTAGTTTAACACTATCAAACAAAAATACATTTTTGCGAAATCACTATATTTCATCCAAAGGTTTTTAAATAAGGCAATGTTTGTGTTTAGAAATTCGGGGAATAGTGCACTAACGTGCTGAGTTGCGATTTTCCATTTGACTAAATAACTAAACATCCTTTTAATAAATTTCGTAAATAACGAGATAACTTTGATTACGAAGGTTTAAAATATCGTGTCCTAACGTACTGGATGTGATGTTTGTATCCTCTCGGAACGAAGAAATCTCAAATTCCGGCCCAAATTATCCAAACATTTTCTAAACGATCCGTATTTTAAAATCTCTTCAAATTTTCGACATTAAGACATTAAATAATCAATTAGGTACCAAGTTTGGGCGTGACGAGGGTGCTAACCCTTCCTCGCACATAACCGACTCCCGAACCCGATTTCTCAAAACTTCTTAGACCAAAAACATTGTTTTAGTAAACCAAAACGTTTTATTAAAACAAAGGTGATTCGATCACACCAAATAAAGATCGGTGGCGACTCCCTGTCTTTTTCGTTTTCAAAACCAAAGTCGACCCGTTTTTTCAAAAAATGGTTACGACACTTACCATAAAATAACTTTATACATAACCAAACTTTAACCATCATTAGCCGTTCTAATGACTAGATTACAAAACATTACTTACAAGCCATCATTTGGCCAAATGAGCCTATACATGCTATTATACCAAAATGAGATAGTGGATAATGTGATTCATGCTCCGGCTTACCTCCAACCTTCGCGAGCTTATGAGCACTATAAAATAAGGAAAATTAAACGGGGTAAACATTTTCATGTTTAGTAAATTCGTGTAACGAGAATTAAACTTACCAATTATATTATTCATACAAGCATACATATTCATACCATCTAAAATTTTTAAGTAAATTTACCTAAACATATAAACTTAATCAAATAAGTTAGTAATATAACATTATATGAATATCAAGAAAACATAAATGAGCTCATCATACAATAAATATCTAGTTAAATTCACCTTTTTGTATTTCAAAAATATTTCCTGTTGAACTATTGAAATTTTGATGGACATTCGAACAAAATACACAAAGTATACATAACCATCCATCAGTTCATTTTCAAAAGTACCCATTTAGTACATGATCATATAACACACTCTCAAGCCACATTTTTATAATAGGATTACCCGTCCATGCTAAATCTTTTCTATAGCGTATGCTCTAAAGAGCTTGATTTGGATTACCTTTCCGGAGTAAATCAAATCTATAACATATATTTGAGAGGACTTATTTCAGGACTATCCATCCGGTCTAAATCCTATTTACAATATATGCAGTATTATACTCTTTTCGAGAAATCACCTTATCCCATCAAATTTCATCGTTCAACTAAAAAATAACATTTATTATCATTTTACAATTTGAGGTCATTTCATAATGCATATCTTCACATACATATCAGCACAATCATACAATTAAATTTAAGCACATTAACATACATATTTAAGTTACACGAACTTACATTGACAATTATTCGTATTTGAATGTCAACTAATCCGAAACTTTTTGCTTTTCTCGATCTAGTTCCGTAGTTGGTCTTTCTGGATATATATATAGATAAATTTAACTATTAATCTATCACATTTTATTTACATTTGCATTCTATTACATCGTAGGCAAAATTACCATTTTACTCCTATTTTTACAAAAATTCTAATTTCGTATTTAGACTCGAAAAATAAAATTAATGATATTTAACTCTCTTTTCAAGCCTAGCTGAAATTTATATACTATATTTACAGCACATACATTTCACAAATTTTAAAATTTTACATAGGTTTTATCACTTTTTAATTTTAGTCCCTAAATTAAGTTTTTATCAAAAATTACTTTGTAAAAATTGTTTATCTATGAACAACTTTTCATTTTGCATTATAAATTTTTAATTTTCAACATATTTATCCATGACTCAAATTTCATATCTTGATAATTTTTCAAATAAATCTCCTAAATAGAAAGTTTAAGCTATTCCAATTTAAAAAATATAAAAATTCTTAAAAACGAGACTTAATTTCATACCTTATTGCTTGAAAAGTTTTCATCTTCTCTCTTAAGATTTCCATAGAAATTTTAAGGAAGAAATGAATAAAAAGATGATAATTTTCTTTTTAACTATTTTTCATCTTTTAATTTTATTAATTTTCAATTTAGTCCCTTGCCTTTTCTATTTTTTCTATGGATGAATCATTATAATATCTACTAACTACTCTTTAATAGTCTAATTACTACATAAGGATCTTAAGTTTTGAATTCTATTGTTAATTGATACCTATAACTACTAGAATTCAACTTTTACATTTTATGTAATTTAATCCTTTACCTAATTAATCACACAATCGATAAAATTTTCATATCAAAATTTTTATATAACCTTCCTATCATAATACCAACCATAAAATAAAATAAAATTTTATTTTTGATTAAAATTTGTGATTGTTTAAAATTTGTGATCCTAAATTCTGATCTCACCAAAAATAAGCTATTACAAGATGCTTATTGAATCCGGAGAAATATTTAGGGTTGCCAAACATAGTTGGAAAGCAGAATCGTAGATGTTTCCAAGGCCTGAAAGAAAGGGTGGCTGAGCGAGTTAATAACTGGTGTGTTAAAACATTGTCACAGTAAGGAAAACAAGTTTTTATTATGATTGTTTTACAATCAATTCCCACTTATGTTATGTCATGTTTTTCTCTGCCAATTTCATTATGTAATGAGATGAAACATATTATTAGTAGATTTTGGTAGCAGAAGCAGAAAGGAAAAAGAAGAATTCATTGGTGCAGTTGGAAAATGCTATGCTTTGGAGAAGAGGATGGGGGTATGGGGTTTCAAAATTTTTCCAAATTCAATTTAGCCCTTCTAGCAAAAGAGGGCTGGAGATTAATGGAATATCCCAAATCTTTGTTAGTAAGAACATTGAAAGCCAAATATTTCCCAAACAGACTTTAAGCAATCAGTGTTAAGCAATTACCCTTTGAATACCTGGAGGAATGTGTGGGCAGCGAAGAAATTGTTGATGGAAGAGATGGTCTGGAGGGTTGGTAGAGGGGACAGTTTTGATATGGCAAGATGCTTGGGTTCCTGGTTTGAAAAATCACAATTCAAGAGCCAGTCCAAAATCATAGTATTGACAAAGTGGCATAACTAATAGACCCAAATCTAAGGAAGTGGAAGGAAGGGATTATTAGCAGTTTATTTGCTCAAAGAGAGGCTGAAACAATTCTGAATATCCCTTTGGTGAGGTACCCGTAAGATGATTGTAGAGCATGGAGCGGTGAACCAACGGGGGATTACACGGTGAGAAGCGGTTACAGAAGGTTAGTAAAGGAAGACCTAAGTCTAATTACAGATGCTTCAGAAATTACAGGAAATTTTTTTACAAAAGCCTATGGCAAACAGATTTGCCTGGGAAAGTGAAAATTACAAACTGAAAAGTCTACAACAACTACATCCCTACTTTTTAATCTACATTTCAAACGGGTGACTAATTTTGCTCTCTACCTTTAGTGCAAGAATGGCTCAGAATCTTTAGAGCACGTCTTTAGGTACTGTCCTGCAATTCAAGGAATTTGAGGAATGTTAGGATTTCAGGGAACCGATGAAGAAGAAAATAGGAATTTCCAACAGTGGCTGGAGGAAATGCTTACCAGGCTAACAAACTCACAAAAAAGACCCTTTTCTGTAGCATATGGGCTATCTAGTCCGACCAAAATAAGGCGCTGCGTGAAGGACTCCATCAGACAGTACTGGAAACTGTGCAGTTTATCCAAAAATACTTAAAGGAATGGGAAAGGGCTAATACTATCTTACCTGGCGAACGAATCGAGAAGGAACTATGGCGACCACCAGAAGGGGACACAGTTAAAATAAACTTTGATGGAGCTTTCGATAACCAGAGGCAAAAATCAGGTTCGAGTATAGTAGGTAGGGACTCAAGGGGGATTTTTCTAGGATCTCAATTGCTGATGAATAATTGAGTGGCCACGCCTTTCGCGGCAGAAGCGCTGGCCTATTACAGGCTATCCAGTGGGGAATAGAAAGGGGATCCCGACAAGTAGAGATCGAAGGCGACGCTCTCAGTATCATCAAAAAAGTTCAAAATAACGAGGAGGACAAATCAGTGCTTAGGGCATACATTTCAGACATAAAAGAATTAAGCAAGAGTTTCAAAGATTGTCGTTTAAGAAAAAGACCCTAAATCAGGAAATGAAGCAGGGTATGCACTGGTAAAGGAAGGACTGAAGAGACAAGGAAGGACTTACCTGGATAAATGGTTGTCCAGAGCAGTGTCGAAGGCCATAGAATCCGATGGAAGAGGTCTGGGAGTGTTTGGTGGAGAGGGAAGCTTCGAGAACCTAAACTGGTGGAAAAGTAATGGCCATCATAAAAGAGTCTCGAGGAGTGGTTTTGTGACCTTTTGTTTTTAATGCAGAAGAAGAGACTCGGTCTTTTTGACAAACCTGGGCATCAGGGATATCGAAAAGGGGCCTGGGTCTTTTAGGAAGGCTTTTATTTTATTTTTGGGTCATATTTTGGGTTAGGGTAGAAATAGTTTTATTTTATGTTTGTTCATTAGGTTGTATGATGTTTAAAACACTGTTTGATTTCTAGCTTGGGCCCAATTCTTATAAAAGTCTTAGGGTTAATGTTAAAAATATAAATATACACATAAAACTTTAATTGTGGTTTAATGTATATAAAACTTTAATTTTGATTTAATTATATACATTTAAAAAAATAAATTAATTTATTTTTATATTAAATAAATATATTTATTTATTTATGCAATATATAAATATAAAATGATATATCTATAATTATGTTACTAGCTTGTGAAAATTAAATCAAATATATAAAATTATTAGAATTTTATTTATAAATATCAAATATTTCTTAAATATGGATAAATCTAAAATTATGGATTAAAATAACTTGATATCAATAGATACCAATTCTAATAAAATACGTTACACCACCAATCCGATATTGACTGGCTCAAACAGTTAACCCCGGGCTCTACACACCTAGCTACATAACATGAGCCTAAAGATAATATTATATCTCATAATATTACCATCATCACATCATTTATGCCTTTGCCTATTCTAAAAATATGCGTTTCTTTCCTCAAAACCATATTTATTAAGGTTATGAGGTTTAAAATTCTAATTCATTAAGTTACTCTCTTCTTTCTTTTGGATAAATAAATGTATTGGCACATTCTAAGGTTATGAAGTATTAAAATGGTTTGCATTTCAATGTGTGTATATATATATTATATTAAATTTTGATTAATTTTAAAATTGAATTAATTGAATTTTAAATAAGGGAAAACATTTTTTATTTACAAAATTTAAATTTAAAACCGTATTTATACATCGAACTTCTTATTATTAGATTCAATATAATATTTTATACAATCAATGATAGTTAGTTTTTTTGGTTGGGCAAGAAAATAATATTCATTTTATTACACATCAGCAAGATATCAATACACACCAAAGTTTCAAACAACATATAGACAATAAAACAAGACTCTTTAACTATGGGCAAAGATCATCGACAAATGAAACTCATAATCTAAAAAAAATCCAAAAACCTATACATGTGGTGCAAGTAACTCATTCTTATTTAGAATATTTATTAGAGAGGATCCGGGTGGACTAATGCAGTTAAAAATAGGGACGAAGTCAGAAGTTTATTTTTAAGAGGGTCAGAATTAAATTATAAAATTTTAAAAGACTCAAAGTACAATTTTATCTTTATATATGCTTGTTATGTTGAAATTTTAAAGGGATTAAATTAAAAAAAATTATCTTTAAATGGACAAAGTATATTTTTACCATTAAACTTAACTTATAATGTAACATCCTAGATTAGGGGTTATGCGTTTGTGCATAATTCATGAGTTAGTAGGTTTTGGCAGTGTTTGGAAGTGTATTAAGGGTTTTTAGACTTCTAGGATGGAAGAAGAAAGCTTTGGAAAATTATTGTTTTTAAGTAAAAAGGGAGCTAGGTAAATGAGGCTTTAAAAGAAACTCAGTGTGAAGCATGACACAAGGAACCATGTGGTAAAATGGCATGTTTTATGAATTATGAATGTGTTATGTGAATTTAGAAATAATGAAATGTATGGAAATGTAAGAAATATGGAAATGTAAGGAAATGTCAGAAACGTATGGAAATGTGAGGAAATGTAAGAAATGTATGGAAATGTAAGGAAATGTATGGAAATGTAAGGAAATATATGGAAATGTATGGAAGTGTATGGAAATGTGTGGAAATGTATGGAAATGTAAGGCAATGTAGAAATGTAAGAAAATGTAAGGAAATGTATGGAAATGTAAGGAGATGTAAGGAAATGTGAGTAAATGTATGGAAATGTAAGGAAATGCAAGGAAATGTAAGGAAATGTCTTATCTTGGAAATGTAGGAAATGTCCGAAAATGTAAAGGAATAAAGAGGAAAGTGAACATTTATGGAAACTAGGAATTGTATGAAATGGTTCAAAAATGGAAAGTACACATTTTGGAAACACAGAACATTTTGGAAGCCGAACATTTTAGGAAACACGAACATTTTGGAAATTGAACATTTTAGGAAACTGAACATTTTTGGAAACTTGGAATGTAAGAAAAATGGCAAGTTCAGAGCCGATCGAAAATTTTAGGAAACTTAGAAATGACCCGAAATGATGAGTTTTAAAGTTCAAAATAGGAAATAAGGGCTAGAGGGCCTTAAAAGAAAAAGTTGGAGAAGTTTGACACATAAACAGGGCTGGAAAAGTGGCTTGAAGATGTCACTTAGGGCACAGAGAAATGGCGCCACATGCAAGGTGTTGGGCACGAGTTCGAGTCACTTGGGAAGCAAATAAATAAGTTTAATTTTTGCTTCAGGAAATTTGAGGTGGACGGCATGGGTTTCTAGAAAAGGAAGAGTTTTATTTGCATAAATATGTGAATAATAAGAGATAAATAAAGGAGTTTTATTCACATAAATATGTGAATAATAAGAGATAAATAAAGGATTATTTTCTAAGGAGATAATTGATGGATTAAAGGCTTTTATCTTTTAAATAAAAGAGATAATATTATCAAAAAGAGGAGTGGTGGCCAAGTAAGGGACTCCTAGGCTGATAACTTTGGCTATAAAAGGAGGGCAGGAGGGCTACTCATTCACTTTTGCTTCCTCTCTGCCAAAATTCTCCCAAAGCAAAACCCCTCTCTGCCGAAATTTTCATTAAGCAAAAATCCCTCTCTTTCTCTTCTATTTCTTTTCCGTTCTACTGTCAAGCCGAATCTTTGTGGATTCTAAGGAAGAGGGCAATCATCCACAACACATAAAAGGGATCTTTGGAAATCTAAGGATCTAAGGTAAGGATTATAATATAAATATTTGGTTAAAGATTATGATTCACGTTTTCAAAGTTAGATTTAATCTAACACGAAGTTATAGGATTTCGACAGGATTATAAAGGAATCCTCTTCAGATTTGGAATCCCATCATAAGGTAAGTGATATTCGGCCAAGGCTAACTTGTTAAATATTTGGGATTATTTTTCCATTATTTCAAAAGCCGAAAACTAATCTATGGAGAAATATAGTGGTTAGCCGATTTCAAGGGAGGAACACAAACCTTCGGGATTTGATTAGCAATCAAATCGGCAAAACAAGGTAAGTGGTAGTAAATTCTACTTCTAGTAGGATTTGGTTTTTTTTTAGAATAAAAGGGGTCATTTATATGTTTTAATTAATGGCCGAATATAGGAGTGAAAGATTTAGACCGGTAGATCGCTCTTCGGGAATTCACGGAATCTATTAAGCGAAAAAGGTGTGTACTCTTACTAGCTTTCAATAAATTGCATGGCAATCATTAGATATGTAAATATGTAACAGTATGTGAATGTGGCTAAGCACCACAAATGTGGTAAGGAGTACCCAGGTACGTTTCCTACTTATGATAGGATTGTGAATGTGATATATTTTGAACATGTGATTAGTAACATGAATGAAAATTTAGTATGTGAAATATGTTATGAAATAATTGGGGCATTCGGGATATTTGTGGAGGAAGAAAGTGAAGGTGATGACTACGGTCTCACCAACGTAAAGTGGTGACTACGGTCACATAAAGTGAAAAGTGGTAACCGGTTACATCCGGTGAGTACTGAGTGTCTAATGACACAACATAAGTGGTCGATGAGCACGTCGATCGCAAATGATCGCTTTCGATGGTGTGTAGCGGATGGAGGGTCGACTTAGTAGTCCCCACGGTGTGCGAGGTTGAATACGGGTGGTGTGTAAGCGGATGGACAAATAGGTTTGGGTTTGGGTTGCATCATCCTTTATTTTGTATGAACATGAAATTGATATGACTTGTATGCCTGATTTGTTGAAAATTAGTACTGTGTACACATTGAGTCCGTGGACTCACCCCGTTGGGGAATTACTTTTCGGTGATGAGCGGTAATGGACCGGGTCGGCGAGGAGCTAAAGGTGGCCATGCAACACTTGAAGAATTTATTAGAATTTAGACTCTATTTAAATTTAGTACTTTAAATTTTATTTTGGGTTTGAATGATGTAATAAGGCCATAAGGCCAGTTGGATTTTCTTTATTTCTCATTTATTTTATTTGATTAAGATACAAATTATTTTTTTGAATAAAGTTAAGTAAATTTATTTCTTTTAAAATTATTTTGTCACCTTATTTAAGTTGGATTTTCAAAATTTATTAAATGGATTCCAATTTAAGCCCAACCCAAAACAAATTTTTCTTAATTACACAAATTTTCTCTAAGTTAATCAGGACATTGAAAACCGATTTTCTTAAGGAACATACCAGATCCGGTTCGGGCTCGTGGGCGGGTGTGGGGTGTTTCAATTGTATCGAGCCCGATTTTAAACTCTCTACTGTGGGCTAAGGCCCAAAACATTTTTAATTCGAGCCCAAATGATTTTCTGTGAAAATAAGCAGGTTTCTGGCATGGCACCTGAGTCTCCGACCCGCAGTCCACCAGGTAAGTACCCCTAACTCTATATGTGATTATATGATTTATATAGGGGTAGAAAAGGCATGGAACGTAGAATAGTGTGATAGGAATTTGAACCCAGGATTAGACTACTCAAACACATGAAACTCATAAGATTTAATGAACTTAACAAACCTATGGCTAAGTCATTTGAGATAGGGTGTGGTAACCCACATGACGCATGTCTAGGATTGGATCCGAAAGAGCACTGGTATTTAGCGATCCTAGTGACTCACCTCCTCTTCGCAGAATCCTGCAGTGCGTAGCTTCGGTTCGCCTCTAACTCGAGAAGGCTCGGTGGTGTAGCAACCTCATGCGCATGTCTAGGAATGGTTTCGATGGGAGCTTGGTATTTAAGCGATCAGTGTGACTCACCTCCTCTCCACTCGAATCTGCACAGTGCGTAGTTTTGGTTCACCACGACCAAAGGGGGCTCGATCATAAAGCTAAACATAATGACTAAAACCGAAAAGGAACTAGCCATTTTTTTAAAAAAAAACAAAACAACAAACCCTAGATTTCAAAACTCTTTACTAAATTTTCGAAAACCATCTTTACAATTTTTTCTGAAAAATTTCTAATTTGTGAAAATTACAAAAATGCCCTTGGTGGCAAAATTACCAAAATACCCTTGATTCACAAAATGTCAAACTTTTCAATGGTTTTGTCAAAACTCCATTATTTTATAATGTTCATAAACCCTAATGTGCAAACCATCAAAAATGCCCTGATTTTGGAAAAAAATTACAAAATTCCCTAACTTACAAAATTACCAAAATGACCCTGATTTCTAAATTTTTGCAACATCACCATTTGAAAGGTTAAACTCTCAAAAAGAACCCACAAAGTTTTACAACTTCTAAAATATCCCTGATTTGTTAACTTTTACAAATTTAGCCCAGTTTGCAAAAATTACCGAAATACCCCTGAGGCCAAAAATTTCCAAAATACCCCCGGATTTCAAAATTTTTCCAAATTACTCCGGGACTTTGAAATTACCAAAATACTTTTTGACAAAATCACCAAGGAACTTTTTCTTTTGAAAAATTACAAAAATGCCTCTGTAGGACAAAATTACGAAAATACCCCTAGGTAGTGGAAAAAACAACAACAATGAAAACTACAACATTTCTCTGAATGAACGAAAGTTCATAATTGATTGTTAGATGTATGAATGAATGAAAAGACTGAGTGCATGTATGAATACGAAAGAACCACTCTTAAATACTTTTTCATAAAACTGTTCGCGGTTAATCAGTGAAACAAAAGTTTTGATGCATAAAACTCGTTAAGCAGTTAAATCGCGACGTTAGAAATAAGTTCTAGGGACGTGAACTTAGAGATTGTGCCTAGAAAGTATGATGGTTCTATTAAGATCAGAGCGTAAGCGTAAGCATAGTGCGGTGAGAAGGATGGTACAATTGTTAGTAAGTAATTTGAGGACGAAATTATTTTTAAGGAGGGTAGAATCGTAACATCCTAGATTAGGGGTTATGCGTTTGTGCATAATTCATGAGTTAGTAGGTTTTGGCAGTGTTTGGAAGTGTATTAAGGGTTTTTAGACTTCTAGGATGGAAGAAGAAAGCTTTGGAAAATTATTGGTTTTAAGTAAAAAGGAGCTAGGTAAATGAGGCTTTAAAAGAAACTCCGTGTGAAGCATGACACAAGGAACCATGTGGTAAAATGGCATGTTTTATGAATTATGAATGTGTTATGTGAATTCTAGAAATAATGAAATGTATGGAAATGTAAGGAAATATGGAAATGTAAGGAAATGTCAGAAACGTATGGAAATGTGAGAAATGTAAGAAATGTATGGAAATGTAAGAAATGTATGGAAATGTAAGGAAATATATGGAAATGTATGGAAGTGTATGGAAATGTGTGGAAATGTATGGAAATGTAAGGCAATGTAGGAAATGTAAGAAAATGTAAGAAATGTATGGAAATGTAAGGAGATGTAAGGAAATGTGAGAAATGTATGGAAATGTAAGGAAATGCAAGGAAATGTAAGGAAATGTCTTGTCTTGGAAATGTAGGGAAATGTCCTGAAAATGTAAAGGAATAAAGAGGAAAGTGAACATTTATGGAAACTAGGAATTGTAAGGAAATGGTTCAAAAATGGAAAGTACACATTTTTGGAAACACAGAACATTTTGGCCCGAACATTTTAGGAAACTGAACATTTTGGAAATTGAACATTTTAGGAAACTGAACATTTTGGAAACTTGGAATGTAAGAAAAATGGCAAGTTCTGAGAGCCGATCGAAAATTTTAGGAAACTTAGAAATGACCAGAAATGATGAGTTTTAAAGTTCAAAATAGGAAATAAGGGCTAGAGGGCCTTAAAAGAAAAAGTTGGAGAAGTTTGACACATAAACAGGCCTGGAAAAGTGGCTTGAAGATGTCACTTAGGGCCTAGAGAAATGGCGCCACATGCAAGGTGTTGGGCCTGAGTTCGAGTCACTTGGGAAGCAAATAAATAAGTTTAATTTTTGCTTAGGAGAATATCGAGGTGGACGGCATGGGTTTCTAGAAAAGGAAGAGTTTTATTTGCATAAATATGTGAATAATAAGAGATAAATAAAGGAGTTTTATTCACATAAATATGTGAATAATAAGAGATAAATAAAGGATTATTTTCTAAGGAGATAATTGATGGATTAAAGGCTTTTTATCTTTTAAATAAAAGAGATAATATTATCAAAAAGAGGAGTGGTGGCCAAGTAAAGGGACTCTCTAGGTGATAACTTTGGCTATAAAAGGAGGCGGGAGGGCTACTCATTCACTTTTGCTTCTCTCTCTGCCAAAATTCTCCCAAAGCAAAACCCCTCTCTGCGAAATTTTCATTAAGCAAAATCCCTCTCTTTCTCTTCTATTTCTTCTCCGTTTCTCTTGTCAAGCCGAATCTTTGTGGATTCTAAGGAAGAGGCAATCATCCACAACATAAAAAGGGGATCTTTCGGAAATCTAAGGATCTAAGGTAAGGATTATAATATAAATATTTGGTTAAAGATTATGATTCACGTTTTCAAAGTTAGATTTAATCTAACACGAAGTTATAGGATTTCGACGGGATTATAAAGGAATCCTCTTGATTTGGAATCCCATCATAAGGTAAGTGATATTCGGCCAAGGCTAACTTGTTAAATATTTGGGATTATTTTTCCATTATTTCAAAAGCGAAAACTAATCTATGGAGAAATATAGTGGTTAGCCGATTTCAAGGAGGAACACAAACCTTCTGGATTTGATTAGCAATCAAATCGGCAAAACAAGGTAAGTGGTAGTAAATTCTACTTCTAGTAGGATTTGGTTTTTTTAGAATAAAAGGGTCATTTATATGTTTTAATTAATGGCCGAATATAGGAGTGAAAGATTTAGGACCAGGTAGATCGCTCTTGGGAATTCACGGAATCTATTAAGTTAAAAAAGGTGTGTACTCTTACTAGCTTTCAATAAATTGCATGGCAATCATTAGATATGTAAATATGTAACAGTATGTGAATGTGGCTAAGCACCACAAATGTGGTAAGGAGTACCAGTGCACGTTTCCTACTTATGATAGGATTGTGAATGTGATATATTTTGAACATGTGATTAGTAACATGAATGAAAATTTAGTATGTGAAATATGTTATGAAATAATTGGGGCATTCGGGATATTTGTGGAGGAAGAAAGTGAAGGTGATGACTACGGTCTCACCAACGTAAAGTGGTGACTACGGTCACATAAAGTGAAAAGTGGTAACCGGTTACATCCGGTGAATCTGATGTCTAATGACACAACATAAGTGGTCGATGAGCACGTCGATTGCAGCTGATCGCTTCGATGGTGTGTAAGCGGATGGAGGGTCGACTTAGTAGTCCCCACGGTGTACAAAAGTTGGTACGGGTGGTGTGTGTAGCGGATGGACAAATAGGTTTGGGTTTGGGTTGCATCATCCTTTATTTTGTATGAACATGAAATTGATATGACTTGTATGCTGATTTGTTGAAAATTAGCATTTGTGTACACATTGAGTCAGTGGACTCACCCGTTGGGGAATTACTTTTCAGGTGATGAGCAGTAATGGACCGGGTCGGCAGGAGCTAAAGGTGGCCATGCAACACTTGAAGAATTTATTAGAATTTAGACTCTATTTAAATTTAGTACTTTAAATTTTATTTTGGGTTTGAATGATGTAATAAGGCCATAAGGCCCAGTTGGATTTTCTTTATTTACATTTATTTTATTTGATTAAGATACAAATTATTTTTTTGAATAAAGTTAAGTAAATTTATTTCTTTTAAAATTATTTTGTCACCTTATTTAAGTTGGATTTTCAAAATTTATTAAATGGATTCCAATTTAAGCCCAACCCAAAACAAATTTTTCTTAATTACACAAATTTTCTCTAAGTTAATCAGGACATTGAAAACCGATTTTCTTAAGGAACATACGAGATCCTGGTTCAGCTCGTGGGCGGGTGTGGGGGTGTTTCAATTGGTATCGAGCCAGTTTTAAACTCTCGGCACCAGGCTAAGGCCCAAAACATTTTTAATTCGAGCCCAAATGATTTTACGTGAAAATAAGCGAGGTTTCGGCATGGCTTTGAGTCTCAGACCCATGATCCACGGTAAGTACCCCTAACTCTATATGTGATTATATGATTTATATAGGGGTAGAAAAGGCATGGAACGTAGAATAGTGTGATAGGAATTTGAACCCAGGATTAGACTACTCAAACACATGAAACTCATAAGATTTAATGAACTTAACAAACCTATGGCTAAGTCAACTTTGAGATAGGGTGTGGTAACCCATGACGCATGTCTCAGGATTGGATCCGAAAGAGCACAGTATTTAAGCGATCCTAGTGACTCACCTCCTCTTGCGCAGAATCCTACACAGTGCGTAGCTTCGGTTCGCCTCTAACTCGGAAGGCTCGGTGGTGTAGCAACCCTGCATGCGCATGTCTAGGAATGGTTTCGATGGGAGCTTGGTATTTAAGCGATCAGTGTGACTCACCTCCTCTCCACTCGATCCTGCACGGTGCGTAGTTTTGGTTCACCACGACCAAAGGGCTCGGCCATAAAGCTAAACATAATGACTAAAACCCGAAAGGGAACTAGCCATGTTTTTTTAAAAAAAAACAAAACAACAAACCCTAGATTTCAAAACTCTTTACTAAATTTTGAAAACCATCTTTACAATTTTTTCGAAAATTTCTAATTTGTGAAAATTACAAAAATGCCCTTGGTGGCAAAATTACCAAAATACCCTTGATTCACAAAATGTCAAACTTTTCAATGGTTTTGTCAAAACTCCATTATTTTATAATGTTCATAAACCCTAATGTGCAAACCATCAAAAATGCCCGATTTTGGAAAAAATTACAAAATTCCCTAACTTACAAAATTACCAAAATGACACGATTTCTAAATTTTTGCAACATCACCATTTGAAAGGTTAAACTCTCAAAAAGAACCCACAAAGTTTTACAACTTCTAAAATATCCCTGATTTGTTAACTTTTACAAATTTAGTGATTTGCAAAAATTAAGAAATACCCACGAGGCCAAAATTTCCAAAATACCCGGATTTCAAAATTTTTCCAAATTACTCGGGACTTTGAAATTACCAAAATACTTTTTGACAAAATCACCAAGGAACTTTTTCTTTTGAAAAATTACAAAAATGCCTCTGTAGGACAAAATTACGAAAATACCCCTAGGTAGTGGAAAAAACAACAACAATGAAAACTACAACATTTCTCTGAATGAACGAAAGTTCATAATTGATTGTTAGATGTATGAATGAATGAAAAGACTGAGTGCATGTATGAATACGAAAGAACCACTCTTAAATACTTTTTCATAAAACTGTTCGCGGTTAATCAGTGAAACAAAAGTTTTGATGCATAAAACTCGTTAAACAGATTAAATCGCGACGTTAGAAATAAGTTCTAGGGGACGTGAACTTAGAGATTGTGCCTAGAAAGTATGATGGTTCTATTAAGATCAGAGTGCGTAGCGTAAGCATAGTGCGGTGAGAAGGATGGTACAACTGTTAGTAAGTAATTTCGAGGACGAAATTATTTTTAAGGAGGGTAGAACTGTAACATCCTAGATTAGGGGTTATGCGTTTGTGCATAATTCATGAGTTAGTAGGTTTTGGCAGTGTTTGGAAGTGTATTAAGGGTTTTAGACTTCTAGGATGGAAGAAGAAAGCTTTGGAAAATTATTGGTTTTAAGTAAAAAGGGAGCTAGGTAAATGAGGCTTTAAAAGAAACTCAAGTGTGAAGCATGACACAAGGAACCATGTGGTAAAATGGCATGTTTTATGAATTATGAATGTGTTATGTGAATTCTAGAAATAATGAAATGTATGGAAATGTAAGGAAATATGGAAATGTAAAGAAATGTCGAAACGTATGGAAATGTGAGAAATGTAAGGAAATGTATGGAAATGTAAGAAATGTATGGAAATGTAAGGAAATATATGGAAATGTATGGAAGTGTATGGAAATGTGTGGAAATGTATGGAAATGTAAGGCAATGTAGGAAATGTAAGAAAATGTAAGGAAATGTATGGAAATGTAAGGAGATGTAAGGAAATGTGAGAAATGTATGGAAATGTAAGGAAATGCAAGGAAATGTAAGGAAATGTCTTGTCTTGGAAATGTAGGAAATGTCTCAAAATGTAAAGGAATAAAGAGGAAAGTGAACATTTATGGAAACTAGGAATTGTAAGGAAATGGTTCAAAATGGAAAGTACACATTTTTGGAAACACAACATTTGGAAATGAACATTTTAGGAAACACTGAACATTTTGGAAATTGAACATTTTAGGAAACCTGAACATTTTTGGAAACTTGGAATGTAAGAAAAATGGCAAGTTCTGAGCCGATCGAAAATTTTAGGAAACTTAGAAATGACCCGAAATGATGAGTTTTAAAGTTCAAAATAGGAAATAAGGGCTAGAGGGCCTTAAAAGAAAAAGTTGGAGAAGTTTGACACATAAGCAGGCTGGAAAAGTGGCTTGAAGATGTCACTTAGGGGCCTAGAGAAATGGCGCCACATGCAAGGTGTTGGGCTGAGTTCGAGTCACTTGGGAAGCAAATAAATAAGTTTAATTTTTTGCTTCCGGAAAGGCTGAGGTGGAATGGCATGGGTTTCTAGAAAAGGAAGAGTTTTATTTGCATAAATATGTGAATAATAAGAGATAAATAAAGGAGTTTTATTCACATAAATATGTGAATAATAAGAGATAAATAAAGGATTATTTTCTAAGGAGATAATTGATGGATTAAAGGCTTTTATCTTTTAAATAAAAGAGATAATATTATCAAAAAGAGGAGTGGTGGCCAAGTAAGGGACTCTAGGTGATAACTTTGGCTATAAAGGAGGGCGGAGGGCTACTCATTCACTTTTGCTTCCTCTCTGCCAAAATTCTCCCAAAGCAAAACCCCTCTCAGAAATTTTCATTAAGCAAAAATCCTCTCTTTCTCTTCTATTTCTTCTCAGTTTCTCTTGTCAAGCCAGAATCTTTGTGGATTCTAAAGGAAGAGGCAATCATCCACAACATAAAAAGGGGATCTTTCGGGAAATCTAAGGATCTAAGGTAAGGATTATAATATAAATATTTGGTTAAAGATTATGATTCACGTTTTCAAAGTTAGATTTAATCTAACACGAAGTTATAGGATTTCGACGAGGATTATAAAGGAATCCTCTTGATTTGGAATCCCATCATAAGGTAAGTGATATTCGGCCAAGGCTAACTTGTTAAATATTTGGGATTATTTTTCCATTATTTCAAAAGCGAAAACTAATCTATGGAGAAATATAGTGGTTAGCCGATTTCAAGGAGGAACACAAACCTTCGGGATTTGATTAGCAATCAAATCGGCAAAACAAGGTAAGTGGTAGTAAATTCTACTTCTAGTAGGATTTGGTTTTTTTAGAATAAAGGGGTCATTTATATGTTTTAATTAATGGCCGAATATAGGAGTGAAAGATTTAGGCCGGTAGATCGCTCTTGGGAATTCACGGAATCTATTAAGTTTAAAAAGGTGTGTACTCTTACTAGCTTTCAATAAATTGCATGGCAATCATTAGATATGTAAATATGTAACAAGATGTGAATGTGGCTAAGCACCACAAATGTGGTAAGGAGTACCCAGTGCACGTTTCCTACTTATGATAGGATTGTGAATGTGATATATTTTGAACATGTGATTAGTAACATGAATGAAAATTTAGTATGTGAAATATGTTATGAAATAATTGGGGCATTCGGGATATTTGTGGAGGAAGAAAGTGAAGGTGATGACTACGGTCTCACCAACGTAAAGTGGTGACTACGGTCACATAAAGTGAAAAGTGGTAACCGGTTACATCCAGTGAATCTGATGTCTAATGACACAACATAAGTGGTCGATGAGCACGTCGATTGCGGCAGCGCCTTCGATGGTGTGTAGCGGATGGAGGGTCGACTTAGTAGTCCCACGGTGTATACTGAGGTTGGTACGGGTGGTGTGTAGCGGATGGACAAATAGGTTTGGGTTTGGGTTGCATCATCCTTTATTTTGTATGAACATGAAATTGATATGACTTGTATGCGATTTGTTGAAAATTAGTATTTGTGTACACATTGAGTCAGTGGACTCACCCCAGTGGGGAATTACTTTTCAGGTGATGAGCGGTAATGGACCGGTTGGCGGGAGCTAAAGGTGGCCATGCAACACTTGAAGAATTTATTAGAATTTAGACTCTATTTAAATTTAGTACTTTAAATTTTATTTTGGGTTTGAATGATGTAATAAGGCCATAAGGCCCAGTTGGATTTTCTTTATTTCTGTTTATTTTATTTGATTAAGATACAAATTATTTTTTTTGAATAAAGTTAAGTAAATTTATTTCTTTTAAAATTATTTTGTCACCTTATTTAAGTTGGATTTTCAAAATTTATTAAATGGATTCCAATTTAAGCCCAACCCAAAACAAATTTTTCTTAATTACACAAATTTTCTCTAAGTTAATCAGGACATTGAAAACCGATTTTCTTAAGGAACATACCAGATCCGGTTCAGGCTCGTGGGCCGGGTGTGGGGTGTTTCAATTGGTATCAGAGCCCAGTTTTAAACTCTCGGCCTGTGGGCTAAGGCCCAAAACATTTTTAATTCGAGCCCAAATGATTTTCTCGTGAAAATAAGCGAGTTTTCGGCATGGCACCGAGTCTCAGGACCATGATCCACCAGGTAAGTACCCCTAACTCTATATGTGATTATATGATTTATATAGGGGTAGAAAAGGCATGGAACGTAGAATAGTGTGATAGGAATTTGAACCCTAGGATTAGACTACTCAAACACATGAAACTCATAAGATTTAATGAACTTAACAAACCTATGGCTAAGTCTTTGAGATAGGGTGTGGTAACCACATGACGCATGTCTAGGATTGGATCCGAAAGAGCCGGTATTTAAGCGATCCCTAGTGACTCACCTCCTCTTCGCGCAGAATCCTACAGTGCGTAGCTTCGGTTCGCCTCTAACTCGTAAGGCTGGTGGTGTAAGAAACCTGCATGCGCATGTCTAGGAATGGTTTCGATGGGAGCTTGGTATTTAAGCGATCCAGTGTGACTCACCTCCTCTCCACTCGAATCTGCACAGTGCGTAGTTTTGGTTCACCCCGACCAAAGGGGGCTCGATCATAGGCTAAACATAATGACTAAAACCCGAAAGGAACTAGCCATGTTTTTAAAAAAAAACAAAACAACAAACCCTAGATTTCAAAACTCTTTACTAAATTTTGAAAACCATCTTTACAATTTTTTTCGAAAAATTTCTAATTTGTGAAAATTACAAAAATGCCACTTGGTGGCAAAATTACCAAAATACCCTTGATTCACAAAATGTCAAACTTTTCAATGGTTTTGTCAAAACTCCATTATTTTATAATGTTCATAAACCCTAATGTGCAAACCATCAAAAATGCCCCGATTTTGGAAAAAATTACAAAATTCCTAACTTACAAAATTACCAAAATGACCGATTTCTAAATTTTTGCAACATCACCATTTGAAAGGTTAAACTCTCAAAAGAACCCACAAAGTTTTACAACTTCTAAAATATCCCTGATTTGTTAACTTTTACAAATTTAGTGATTTGCAAAAATTACAGAAATACCACGAGGCCAAAAATTTCCAAAATACCCCCGGATTTCAAAATTTTTCCAAATTACTCCGGGACTTTGAAATTACCAAAATACTTTTTGACAAAATCACCAAGGAACTTTTTCTTTTGAAAAATTACAAAAATGCCTCTGTAGGACAAAATTACGAAAATACCCCTAGGTAGTGGAAAAAACAACAACAATGAAAACTACAACATTTCTCTGAATGAACGAAAGTTCATAATTGATTGTTAGATGTATGAATGAATGAAAAGACTGAGTGCATGTATGAATATGAAAGAACCACTCTTAAATACTTTTTCATAAAAGCATTCATGATTAATCAGTGAAACAAAAGTTTTGATGCATAAAACTCGTTAAACAGATTAAATCGCGACGTTAGAAATAAGTTCTAGGGGACGTGAACTTAGAGATTGTGCCTAGAAAGTATGATGGTTCTATTAAGATCAGAGTGCGTAGCGTAAGCATAGTGCGGTGAGAAGGATGGTACAATGTTTGTTAGTAAGTAATTTTGAGGACGAAATTATTTTTAAGAGAGGGTAGAAGCGTAACATCCTAGATTAGGGGTTATGCGTTTGTGCATAATTCATGAGTTAGTAGGTTTTGGCAGTGTTTGGAAGTGTATTAAGGTTTTTAGACTTCTAGGATGGAAGAAGAAAGCTTTGGAAAATTATTGGTTTTAAGTAAAAAGGAGCTAGGTAAATGAGGCTTTAAAAGAAACTCTCCGTGTGAAGCATGACACAAGGAACCATGTGGTAAAATGGCATGTTTTATGAATTATGAATGTGTTATGTGAATTCTAGAAATAATGAAATGTATGGAAATGTAAGGAAATATGGAAATGTAAGGAAATGTCAGGAAACGTATGGAAATGTGAGGAAATGTAAGGAAATGTATGGAAATGTAAGGAAATGTATGGAAATGTAAGGAAATATATGGAAATGTATGGAAGTGTATGGAAATGTGTGGAAATGTATGGAAATGTAAGGCAATGTAGGGAAATGTAAGAAAATGTAAGGAAATGTATGGAAATGTAAGGAGATGTAAGGAAATGTGAGAAATGTATATGAAATGTAAGGAAATGCAAGGAAATGTAAGGAAATGTCTTGTCTTGGAAATGTAGGGAAATGTCCTGAAAATGTAAAGGAATAAAGAGGAAAGTGAACATTTATGGAAACTAGGAATTGTAAGGAAATGGTTCAAAAATGGAAAGTACACATTTTTGGAAACACAACATTTTAGGCCCAACATTTTAGGAAACACGAACATTTTGGAAATTGAACATTTTAGGAAACTGAACATTTTGGAAACTTGGAATGTAAGAAAAATGGCAAATTCTGAGCCGATCGAAAATTTTAGGAAACTTAGAAATGACCCCGAAATGATGAGTTTTAAAGTTCAAAATAGGAAATAAGGGCTAGAGGGCCTTAAAAGAAAAAGTTGGAGAAGTTTGACACATAAACAGGCCTGGAAAAGTGGCTTGAAGATGTCACTTAGGGCCTAGAGAAATGGCGCCACATGCAAGGTGTTGGGCCTGAGTTCGAGTCACTTGGGAAGCAAATAAATAAGTTTAATTTTTGCTTCCAGAAGGCTGAGGTGGACGGCATGGGTTTCTAGAAAAGGAAGAGTTTTATTTGCATAAATATGTGAATAATAAGAGATAAATAAAGGAGTTTTATTCACATAAATATGTGAATAATAAGAGATAAATAAAGGATTATTTTCTAAGGAGATAATTGATGGATTAAAGGCTTTTATCTTTTAAATAAAAGAGATAATATTATCAAAAGAGAGTGGTGGCCAAGTAAGGGACTCTAGGTGATAACTTTGGCTATAAAAGGAGGCAGGAGGGCTACTCATTCACTTTTGCTTCCTCTCCGCCAAAATTCTCCCAAAGCAAAACCCCTCTCACGAAATTTTCATTAAGCAAAAATCCTCTCTTTCTCTTCTATTTCTTCTCCGTTCTCTTTGTCAAGCCGAATCTTTGTGGATTCTAAGGAAGAGGCAATCATCCACAACATAAAAAGGGGATCTTTCGGAAATCTAAGGATCTAAGGTAAGGATTATAATATAAATATTTGGTTAAAGATTATGATTCACGTTTTCAAAGTTAGATTTAATCTAACACGAAGTTATAGGATTTTGACGAGATTATAAAGGAATCCTCTTGATTTGGAATCCCATCATAAGGTAAGTGATATTCGCCAAGGCTAACTTGTTAAATATTTGGGATTATTTTTCCATTATTTCAAAAGCGAAAACTAATCTATGGAGAAATATAGTGGTTAGCCGATTTCAAGGGAGGAACACAAACCGGGATTTGATTAGCAATCAAATCGGCAAAACAAGGTAAGTGGTAGTAAATTCTACTTCTAGTAGGATTTGGTTTTTTTAGAATAAAAGGGGTCATTTATATGTTTTAATTAATGGCCGAATATAGGAGTGAAAGATTTAGGCCAGGTAGATCGCTCTTGGGAATTCACGGAATCTATTAAGCGAAAAAGGTGTGTACTCTTACTAGCTTTCAATAAATTGCATGGCAATCATTAGATATGTAAATATGTAACAAGTATGTGAATGTGGCTAAGCACCACAAATGTGGTAAGGAGTACCTGTGCACGTTTCCTACTTATGATAGGATTGTGAATGTGATATATTTTGAACATGTGATTAGTAACATGAATGAAAATTTAGTATGTGAAATATGTTATGAAATAATTGGGGCATTCGGGATATTTGTGGAGGAAGAAAGTGAAGGTGATGACTACGGTCTCACCAACGTAAAGTGGTGACTACGGTCACATAAAGTGAAAAGTGGTAACCGGTTACATCCGGTGAATACGATGATGTCTAATGACACAACATAAGTGGTCGATGAGCACGTCGATTGCAAATGATCGCCTTCGATGGTGTGTAGCGGATGGAGGGTCGACTTAGTAGTCCCCACTGTACAGGTTGGTACGGGTGGTGTGTAGCGGATGGACAAATAGGTTTGGGTTTGGGTTGCATCATCCTTTATTTTGTATGAACATGAAATTGATATGACTTGTATGCTGATTTGTTGAAAATTAGCATCTTGTGTACACATTGAGTCCAAGTGGACTCACCCCGTTGGGAATTACTTTTCGGTGATGAGCAAGAATGGACCGGTCGGCAGGAGCTAAAGGTGGCCATGCAACACTTGAAGAATTTATTAGAATTTAGACTCTATTTAAATTTAGTACTTTAAATTTTATTTTGGGTTTGAATGATGTAATAAGGCCATAAGGCCCAGTTGGATTTTCTTTATTTCATTTATTTTATTTGATTAAGATACAAATTATTTTTTTTGAATAAAGTTAAGTAAATTTATTTCTTTTAAAATTATTTTGTCACCTTATTTAAGTTGGATTTTCAAAATTTATTAAATGGATTCCAATTTAAGCCCAACCCAAAACAAATTTTTCTTAATTACACAAATTTTCTCTAAGTTAATCAGGACATTGAAAACCGATTTTCTTAAGGAACATACCAGATCCGGTTCAGGCTCGTGGGCCGGGTGTGGGGTGTTTTATATAATTTTAAAAACTTTAAGAAACTAAAATAATAATTTACTATTTTGGGGCAAGCACTTACCTACCCTCTTCATGCCTTCCTGAGTTAAAAAGCACATCCTCTATTGAATTATCTAATAACTTAATCTGCAACTCCTTTTGCCTTCCTATTAAAACTTTGAAATAAAATCTCCCCAAGTAAAACTAAACTCATTGAATGCAGCATCATACTCAAGTTTGATCCAACCTATTTGTGGAGCTATCATTTACCATTATTAATCTCCCTAGTAACATTCCCTTTTGTCTATTCTAAGTAAAGTTATACCCATATTTCTTGCACCATTTTTTTGGTATTATCAAAATATCTTATATGTTGGTTTTAAAATTTATAAAGATTATTATTATCTTTTTAAATTTATAATTGTTCCTTTCAACAATATTATTTCTAAATTTTGAATCTAGATTTTTTTTATTGAGAATATAATATTTTTTTATCACTACGCGTAGATAAATTCTGACTAAAAATCTTTCTAATTAACACCTATGCTGAATTGCCCAACAAGCATGTGCAATGGTAATCAACACTTTTACATTCCCTAAATCAATGATAGTACTTAGGTAGCCTAAAATGTCTCCTAACATTTAAGGTAAGCTAATAAAATCCCTTTAGAGTTCATTAGATATTTTAGGTTGGAAGATTTATTACACATATTCTGGATTATAGTAAATACTATGTTAAACATATGATATCTTAACTAAATTTAAAATATTTAACTATTTATTTGATTTTTTAGATTTTCCTCTATTAAATATATTGGCATTTGGGTGATAGATTCTGACACTTTCTTATAAATTAATACATAGAAGTGTTATATTTCAAAAATAAAATTGATTGAACTATAAGATGTAATTTTTGGTTACTTATCTTATCTTTTAATTATGTAGTCAAGGGTTCAATCCCACTCATGGTCAACTATGTACCTTTCGGAAAGTACCTGTAATAATAGAATTAGTCACTACTGCCGATGGTAGATATATTAATTACTATTAAAAAAAATTGACTTGTTTGTTATTAGAAATCAAAATCATGAGTTGAATCCCTGGACAATTCTTTATGCAATTATCTTTTTCAATAGTTTTTCATTGAAAAATTCTGTTAAATGATTTTTTATATTTTTTACCAAACATGTTAAAAAATTTAAATTGCTAAAAATATTAATTTTTAATTAATTATCAGCAACACCTATATGTTGGTTTGTTAAAATATAATTATAAAAAAGTTATAAAAACATATAAAAATAATTTAATTTGAGAATAATGTTATACATCCCTTTATTGAAATATATAATTAGTAATATAAAATAAGTTTATTTAATATTTTTTGAGAGAAGGTTATTTAATATTTTTAAATTTTAATAATTTATATAAATTATATATAAAAAGAAGTCTCTATGGTCATTCCTTTCTTAACAATTGGGTACATAATTGGGTTTTTTTTCCTTTAAATTTTAATTTAGTTTTTCTATTATGCTTAAATTTGATATTTAATCTTTATACTCTAATTACTAACCTAATATATTTACTATATTTTTACAATGTTATTTATTAGTCCAAAGAGTTAACATCGTTATTAAAATATTACGAGGTTATATATTACTTAAATATCCTTAGAGTTTTAAAGATTAACATATGACTTTTCATTTCTTTTGAATTTACGTTACATTTTTCTTCTTACATTCAGAAAATAATCCACATCAAAATTTAAGAATATTATTCAATAAAAAAATTATTATGACGCGTTTGAATAGGTTTTTTTAGGAAAAATATGTCTTAGTATTTTCAACATTATTTTCATTGTTATATATCCACTAGGTAATTTTTTTTAAAAAAAAAATTAAAATGTCACCTCAATAAATTTAATAGAAAAATTTTAATGGCGGTAATAATTGAACCTGAATTTTTTAAATTGAAAAGTAAAGTGATTAAATTATTTAAAATATAAATAGAGAGACTGAATTCCAAATGTACAAAGTGTATAAAGACTTAGAGCATATTTTAATCTTCAAAATTTTACTCTCTATATAATTTGAAACAAACAAATAATCAACCTAATGCAAAATGTGTACTGAAACCATACTAATAATTATAATTTTTAAAACTCATCTAGTTGAATTAAGACCAATAAATTTTAAATGTATTGATAAAATACATTACACTCCCAAAAATAGAATGTATATTTAAACAGAGGGATAGATAAAAACTTAAAACATAAATCATAAACAAATATAAAAAAATCTAAACGGACTAAATAAAATCTTACATAAAAAAATAAAATCAAATGTGATCTTATTTAAGCGAAGAGAGCTACGTGAGACGAGTACAATTCCTACCGACATGCACATTCCCTTAGTTTGCGGAAGAGTCGACATATTTTAATGCTTTTTAGGTTTAAAGATTAAATGCATTTAAATTCAATGCTTTAGACATTGGGAATATTGATGATCAATAAACTATATTAAATTATTTAATCGAGAAAAATAATAAAATATTTGAATATTCATAAGTTCATTTAATTATAATTAACATTGATTATTTTTTATTTTCTCTTCTCCATCCCTCAGTTACAATTATGGATTTTGTATGATTATTAAGTCATAATACTTTATTATTTTACTCATTGATGAGGTGATTTAATGTAGTTGATGATGTATGGGATTTATACACTGATGATGCATTAAATATTATCCCAATATATTATTACTAATTTGTATATTCATATGGTATATGAGTTTTTTATATTTAATAATGAAAATGTTTTAATCAATTTCATATTAAGTTTTGGGATAATATCACATTTGGTACCTATAATTTCATAAAATGTCTAATATAGTATTTGAACTATCAATATGTGTTTTTATGATGGTACTTGGTGTTAACACTATTAGTGAATTGCTAACCAACCAATGCAAATTTAACACACATAATTTATTTTCCAAATCATCAAGTTCACATGGATGATATAATATTATATGAAAAACTAAATAAAAATTAAATTAAATTAAAAAACTTTCATTGATAATGAAAAAGTATAATTTAAAAATCAATTAAAATATTATTTCATATGTAAAATTCTTTAGAGAAGATGACCATTTACCTAAATGGAGAAAATGACGTTTTTATTCATGTAAGTTTAATATTTACTTCTTTTTACCAGCCATATGTTTAGTGATTTGTTTTTTTAATTTAATTTTTTTGTTTTATTTATTTTTCATATAATGTTATATTATTCATGTGGACTTATTTGTTTGGAAAAAAACTGTACGTGTTGAATTTTCATTTGATGGTTTACACATTTTATGAAAGTACAAGTATCATAATAAAGCACATATTGATAACTCATATATCATATTAGACGTTTTCAAAATATAAGTATTACGTTTAACATTTTATAAAAGTATAGTTACTGAATGCAACATTATCCCATAAGTTTTTGATAAATATAATAAGAAGATTTATATTTCCAAAGTTTACCAATAAAGACAATTTTATGCTTTAATATTTTTGGTATTAAAGGGACATTAAATTATGTATCATTTGACTTTCTTGGAATAGAAAAAAGAATAGAGTCATTTAGAATTAAATATGCTTCATAAATAAAATTAAAGAATTAAATATGCTTCATAAATAAAATTAACTTAATTAAGGAAATTAATTTTGGATTTGGTTGATTAGCGGAAAAAAGTTAACACTAAGAATTCTTAAAATAAAAATGATGCGAATCAAAATATTTTTAATTTTTAGATTAAATTGAATTTTTTAAAGTCATAAATTTATGATTTAATCTATCTAATTTTAAAAAAATAACAACACCCAATTTTTTTTCTTTTATGGTGCTGTTACAAGTAAAAGGAAAAAAAAAAAAAATACTACAACCAATTCCAATTAATTCTCAATACTATTAGAGTATGTTTGGACAGCACATGATAATTGAATGAAAATATAATTACTAGGTACTAATTACATTCTCTTCTAATTATAAAAAATTGTAATTCCCAAGACGCGTTTTCCTGACTAAGTGTAATTACATCGTAATTCCCTATGTCATGTTTGGTATTACAAATTCTAATTATACAGTTACATAATTTATATTTTGACAAATATTAATTACTATAAAAATGTCACATCCTAAAAATCGGGTTAGTAGAATTGAGTTTGTAGATCGAGAGTGGTCATGCCCCTATTTTTAAGGTTAGCTTTGTGCGTTTGTTAAAAAAATGAGTTACCGGTCTAATGATTAAGTGTTAGTGAATTTGTCCTTGAAACCTAAGTTTGGATCCATTCCCTCGCATCATTTTTATTTTGTGCAATTTTGCCTCAAACCCTAGTAAGTGTCACGTCTTGTTTTAAAAATAAATGTTGTAAAAGCTTAAATTAGAATGTGTTCTAGCCTAGTGGTTAAGAAGTAGTGTAGCTACCCTTGTGACACAAGTTCAAATACCTTCTCTTGCATTTTTGTTGAATTTCGGCAAACCTTGTGGTCAACCCTTACTTGTCGCCCATGATGGTGGAGATGGTGTTGGTGTTGACCCATAACTTGCTCATCTTATCCTCATCTTTCTTCACCCATTTCTCCTCTCTTTCATTGTAACATCCTGAATAGGGCCTATGCGTTTTCGGTTTAATTGCACGAAGTGACATGTTTTAGGTATTAAGAATAAATTTTGAACATTTTTGGAAACCCAGAAATGTATGGAAATGATTTGGAAATGAACATTTTTGGAAACTTGAAAATGCATGGAAATGATTTAGAAATGAACATTTTTGGAAACCTGAAAATGTATGGACATGATTTAGAAATGATTCAAAAGAGGAAAGTGAACATTTTTGGAAACTTGGAAATGTAAGGAAATGTCAAGTTTACAGAGCCAAACGAAAATTTTTGGAAACCTAGAAATGACTTAGAAATGTCGAGTTTTAAAGTTTAAAAGAGGAAATTAAGGCAAGGTGGCCTTAAAAGAAAAAGTTGGTGAAATTTGACACACAAACAGGCTTGGAAAAGTGGCTCAAGATGCCACTTAGTGGCCTCTGGAAATGGCGCCACATGCAAAGGAATTGGGCCTGAGTTCGAGTCACAGGAAAGCAAATAAAAGAAATTTTATTTTGCTTCGAAGAAGAAGTGAGGTGGACGGCACAAGGCTATAATTTAGAGCTTTTATTCTTTTATTTTTAAGAGATAAATAGTGGATAAATAAAGGGATAAATAAAGGATTTAATTTGGATTATTTTCAAGAGATAATTGTTGGATTAAATTCTTTTAATTTGAATAAAGTGATAATTAAAGGGATAAAGCTATCAAAATAGAAGAGTGGTGGCCAAGTAAGGGACTCTAGCTTAGTAATTTCGGCTATAAAAGGAAAAGAGAGGCCATTCTGCATTATTTTACTTCTTTGAAAGCCTCTGCGAATTCTCTTCACCAAATCTTCTTCTTCTTTTATTTTTGCCAAGCCGAAATACCTTGTGTTCTAGCCGAATCCTCCATCTTTATTCTTCATTCTCTAATCCTCCAAAAGTCGAAAGTTGTGAGATCATCATCTAGCCATAGCCGAATCTACGAAGATTGAAGTGAAGGTGCAATCGATTTCTTTCAAGTAAGGGTAAGGTCTCATTCGGTTTCATCCTTTTTCTTTTAAGATTTGCCGAAATCTAGGACTAACCCCATTAATATCTTGTTGCCAAAACTTTGAAGAGATCTTTCGGGATTTACAAGGAAGGAGAAGTTCTTTTCCCGAAAGTACACCATAGGCCACGTGTTCCCTAGTTATTCGGTGAGATTCGGGATTTAAAATCCACAAGGTAAGCATATGAAGTATTCGGCCAAGGCTTATTTTTGGTATTTAGAATTATTTCCTATTTATTCAAAAGCCGGAAACTGACCTAGTTAAATGATTTGGTGGCTAGCCGATTTTTAAGGAAGGAATACTACAAAGTTTTCGGGATTTGATTTATAGTGAAATCGGCAACAAGGTAAGTTTAAGAATACTAATCCTACTAGGATTTGGATTTGTGGTCGAATGGCTTTTATTAAAGCGAGTAAGTGATTAATCAAATGTACGGATTAAGGATCTAAGCATTAGATCAAGCTTTTAGGATCTCAAGGAATTTCTAAGCGATCAGTGTGTGTACCCCACACTATCTTTTAATACGATGTATGGCTTAAACTTGTTATATGTTCTAATATGAAAATATAAGAATGTGGCTAATGTACCATGTTATGGTACAAAAAGTACTGCACGTTTCCTACTCCTACTAGGATTACGAAATATGTTATATTTAACATGTGAAAAGTGACATGAATGTGAATTTAAGTATGATATGCATAATATGAATAATATGGGGCATTCGGGTTATATGAGAAAGGGGAAGTGAATGTGGTGACTTGGTCTCACTATCCGAATGTGGTGACTTCGGTCTCACTATCCGAATGTGGTGACTTGGTCACATTATCTCGAATGTGGTGACTTCGGTCACATTATCCGAATGTGGTAACTTTGGTTACATTATCTCAATGTGGTGTCTCATGACACAATTATCCGTGGCTATGCCATAAATTTTATATGGGCGATGAGCACGCCGTCGCAGCTGATCGCTTCGATGGTGTGTAGCGGATGGAGGGTTGACTTACTAGTCCCCACTGTGTGCAAGAGTTGGTATGGGGATGTGTAGCGGATGGCACCTAGGTTTGGGTTTGGGTTGCATCATCATTTTTATCTGTTATATGAATAAGTATTTGATATGAAAATGTATGCCCGATCTATTGAATTTTAGTGTTGTGTACACATTGAGTCTCATTGACTCACCCCATTGTGGGACTATTTTTCAGTGACAATCAATAATGGACCGGGTTCGTGAAGCTTAGGGATGGCCATGCTCACTTTGAAGTTTTATTCAATATGGACATTTAATTTTATTTAAGTATTTTAGAATTTTATTTTGGTTTTTACTTGATGTAATAAGGCCATAAGGCCCAAGTTGAATTTCTTTATTTCTTTTACTTTTAATTATTACGTTTATGAATCATTATTGATTAACGGATCAAACAAATTTAATTTTTAACCCTAAGTGTTTTGTCACTTTAAATAAATGGATTTCAATGTAAGATAAATTGGTTTTTAGTACAAGCCCAACCCAAACAATAGTTTTTTAAAATTCACACAAGTTTTTCCTAAGTAACAAAAGAACTTTGAACCGGTTTACTTGAGGAACATACAGATCCGGTCTGGGCTCGTGGGTAGGGTGTGGGTGTTTGATTTGATATCGAGCCAGATTTCAAACTCTCGGCTTGAGGTTTAAGGCCCAAAACATTTTCAAAGCGAGCCCAAATAAGTTTTTTTGAAAACATTTTTTTGAAATAAGCAGGTTTTTGGCATGCACCCAAGTCTCCGACCCGAAGTCCACCAGGTAAGTACCCCTATCCTTTGTGTGATTTATATTGTGATTTGTAGAAGGGTAGAAATGGAATGGAACGTAGATTAGCATGTTAAGTATGTGAACCCTAGGACTAGTTTACCCCAACACTTACATAAGACTTAATACTTAATTAAACAAACCTATGACTAAGTCGTCGAGTTAGGGTGTGGTAACCCTTGTGCGCATGTCTAGGATTGGATCCGGAAGAGCCTGGTACTTAAGCAGTCCTAGTGACTCACCTCCTTTTCGCTGGAATCCTACCTGGTGCGTAGCTACGGTTCACCCTAACCAAGAGGACTCAGTCACAGGCTAAACACAATAACTAAAACCCGAAAGGGAACTAGCCGTGTTTTTATAAAAACCTTAGTTTTTAAAACTCTTAAAATTACCTTTTTAATTTGTGAGAACTATTTTTACAAAATTTTCCGAAAAAATTTTCGATTTATGAAATTACAAAAATACCCCTAGTGGTAAATTACAAAAATACCTTGGTTTATGAAATTCCCAAAATACCCACAGTTTTTATCAAGATTTCATTACTTTATAAAATGTTCAAAAACCCTAATTTGCAAATTATCAAAAATACCTTGATTTTGGAAAATTACGAAATTGCCCTTAACTTACAAAATTACCAAAATAACCCTGATTTCCAAAATTTTTGCAACATCACTGTTTTGGAAAGTACAATTCTCAAAAAGAACCCTCAAAGTTTTGCAACTTTTGAAATATCCCTGATTTAGTAAATTTTACAAATTTACCCCGATTTGTGAAAAATTACCAAAATACCCCCGAGGTCCAAAATTACCAAAATACCCCCGGATTTCAAAAATTTTCCAAAACACCCCGGGAATTTAAAAATACCAAAATAATTTGTCACAAAATCACCAAGGAACTTTTTCTTTTGAAAAATTACGCAAATACCCCTGTAGGACAAAATTACGAAAATACCCCTGGGTAGTGGAAAACAATAGGAACGAAAACTACAACGTTTCTCTGAATGAACGAAAGTTCATAATTGGTTGATGGGTATATGAATGAATGAAAAGACTATGTGCATGTATGAATACGAAAGACCCACTCCTAAAACTCTTTTCATAAAATTTCTTCGCGGGTAAACAAGTGAAACAAAATTCTAATGCATAAAACTCTTTAATCAGATTAAATCGCGACGTTAGAAAATGAGTTCTAGGGGAAGTGGTCGTCGTGGAGCGGATAAGAGGAGTCTTGGACCGTCGAGATCGCGTCTAAGAGTCTTCAGAAAAGACTGAAGGTTGAGAATTCTGCTCGTGTTTTTAAGCCAACTACTAAAAATCCGGACCGTTCGTGTGCTCAGTGTGGAAGGTATCATGTTGGCGAGTGTTGGAACCGAGATCGGGAATGTTTTAAATGTAAGTCTAAGGCTCATTTGGTTAAGAATTGCCCTCAGGCAACGAAGGTTTGTGGTTTAAACCATGGAGGAAATGGTCATGGAACACCCGGTAGAGGTGCTGAAGGTTCAGATGTGAGACAACCAAGGATATGATAGCGGTTAAGTTCCTTGTTTTTGGAGTACTATTTATTGTTTTAGAGATAGTTCATTCTTGTGTTACAAGTGAACTGTTTGAAAATTTGGATGTGAACCAGAGAATGTGCCTAGAAAGTATGATAGTTCTTTAAGATCAGAGTGCTTGTGACAATAGCGTAGTGGGGTGTGAGTTAGACCGCACGATTGTTCGTTAGTAAGTAATTTCGAGGACGAAATTATTTTAAAGGGGTAGAACGTAACATCCTAAATAGGGCCTATGCATTTTCGGTTTAATTGCAGTGACATGTTTTAGGTATTAAGAATAAATTTTGAACATTTTGGAAACCCAGGAAATGTATGGAAATGATTTGAAATGAACATTTTTGGAAACTTGAAAATGCATGGAAATGATTTAGAAATGAACATTTTTGGAAACCTAAAAATGTATGGACATGATTTAGAAATGATTCAAAAGAGGAAAGTGAACATTTCTGGAAACTTGGAAATGTAAGGAAATGTCAAGTTTACTGAGTCGAACTAAAATTTTTGGAAACTTAGAAATGACTTAGAAATGTCGAGTTTTAAAGTTTAAAGAGGAAATTAAGGCAAGGTGGCCTTAAAAGAAAAAGTTGGTGAAATTTGATACACAAACAGGCTTGGAAAAGTGGCTCAAGATGCCACTTAGGGCCTCTGGAAATGGCGCCACATGCAAAGGAATTGGGCCTGAGTTCGAGTTACAGGAAAGCAAATAATGTAAATTTTATTTTGCTTCCGGAAGAAGTGAGGTGGTGGACAGACAAGGCTATAATTTAGGAGCTTTTATTCTTTTATTTTTAAGAGATAAATAGTGGATAAATAAGGGATAAATAAAGGATTTAATTTGGATTATTTTCAAGAGATAATTGTTGGATTAAATTCTTTTAATTTGAATAAAGTGATAATTAAAGGGATAAAGCTATCAAAATAGAAGAGTGGTGGCCAAGTAAGGGACTCTAGCTTAGTAATTTCGGCTATAAAAGGAAAAGAGAGAGGCCGTGCATTATTTTTCTGTTTCTTTGAAAGCCTCTCACGAATTCTCTTCACCAAATCTTCTTCTTCTTTTATTTTTGCCAAGCCGAAATACCTTGTGTTCTAGCCTAATCCTCCATCTTTATTCTTCCTTCTCTAATCCCTCCAAAAGCCGAAAGTTGTGAGATCATCATCTAGCCATAGCCAGAATCTCTGAAGATTGAAGTGAAGGTGCAATCGATTTCTTCAAGTAAGGGTAAGGTCTCATTCGGTTTCATCTTTTTTCTTTTAAGATTTGCCAAATCTAGGACTAACCCCATTAATATCTTGTTGTCGAAACTTTTAAGAGATCTTTCAGATTTACAAGGAAGGAGAAGTTCTTTTCCGAAAGTACACCATAGGCCACGTGTTCCCTAGTTATTCGGTGAGATTCTGGATTTAAAATCCACAAGGTAAGCATATAAAGTATTCGCCAAGGCTTATTTTTGGTATTTAGAATTATTTCCTATTTATTCAAAAGCCTAAACCGACCTAGTTAAATGATTTGGTGGCTAGCCGATTTTTAAGGAAGGAATACTACAAAGTTTTTTGGATTTGATTTATAGTGAAATCCAAGCAACAAGGTAAGTTTAAGAATACTAATCCTACTAAGATTTGGATTTGTGGCCGAATGGCTTTTTATGAAAGCAGTAAGTGATTAATCAAATGTAGGGATTAAGGATCTAAGCATTAGATCAAGCTTTTCGGGATCTCAAGGAATTTCTAAGCGAATCAGTGTGTGTATTTACACTATCTTTTAATACGATGTATGGCTTAAAATTGTTATATGTTCTAATATGAAAATATAAGAATGTGGCTAATGTACCAAGTTATGGTACAAAGTACTCAGGTATCTTTCCTACTCCTACTAGGATTACGAAATATGTTATATTTAACATGTGAAAGTTGACATGAATGTGAATTTAAGTATGATATGCATAATATGAATAATATGGGGCATTCGGGTTATATGAGAAAGGGAAGTGAATGTGGTGACTTCTGGTCTCACTATCCGAATGTGGTGACTTGGTCACATTATCCGAATGTGGTGACTTCGGTCACATTATCCGAATGTGGTAACCGGTTACATTATTCGAACGTGGTGTCTCATGACACAATTATCCGTGGCTATGCCACAAATTTTATATGGGCGATGAGCACGCCGATCGCGATGATCGCTTCGATGGTGTGTAGCGGATGGAGGTTGACTTAGTAGTCCCCACTGTATGCAAAGTTGGTACGGGGATGTGTAGCGGATGGCACCTAGGTTTGGGTTTGGGTTGCATCATCATTTTTATCTGTTATATGAATAAGTATTTAATATGAAAATGTATGCCTCGATCTATTGAATTTTAGTGTTGTGTACACATTGAGTCTGTTGACTCACCCCATTGTGGGACTATTTTTCAGTGACAATCAATAATGGACCTGGTTCTAGAAGCTTAGGGATGGCCATGCTCACTTTGAAGTTTTATTCAATATGGACATTTAATTTTATTTAAGTATTTTAGAATTTTATTTTGGTTTTTACTTGATGTAATAAGGCCATAAGGCCCAAGTTGAATTTCTTTATTTCTTTTTACTTTTAATTATTACGTTTATGAACTGTTATTGATTAACGGATCAAACAAATTTAATTTTTTTAACCCTAAGTGTTTTGTCACTTTAAATAAATGGATTTCAATGCAAGATAAATTGGTTTTCAGTACAAGCCCAACACAAACAATATTTTTTTAAAATTCACACAAGTTTTTCCTAAGTAACAAAAGAACTTTGAACCGGTTTACTTGAGGAACATACCAGATCCGGTCCAGGCTCGTGGGCCGGGTGTGGGGTGTTTCATTCATTTTCTTTTGTTTCTTTCTCTTTGTCACCTTTTGTTCACATCTTTGTAACACGTAAAACTCGGCCCAATAATTGTATCTGAATATGATGTGTCACACTTAAAATCAAAATAACTTTAAAACATTTGGCAGAAGCTTTATAAAATTTTACAAAGTTGGAAATATAAAAACATGTCAATGTTAATACATTACGAATGTTTAAATGACATCATTGACAGTTCAAAATAATGTTCAAATCATCTAGTGTATAAGCTTTAAATAAGTAAGCTTTATTAAATAGAATATGATAACTCAAATCCAGATATTGATATTTGATAATGTTCTTATAAAAACAATGTCTTATCAAAATGGTAGTTTTTTTATACAAATAATTTCCAAAATAGAATTATATGCCACCCTCAAGAGTCATATATGATATAGAACAAAGTAGCCAACTCACAAAAGCAACAACACTTTGGCGTAGTCTTTCTAACAAATAGTCCTGCTTCAATCAGCAAGCCTGAGAAGGTAAAGATAACAGAGTAAGCTCTACGAACTCAGTGTGTTCCAAAGAGACATTATACATATTCTTACTTACAATACAATTGAACCTTTCATAGGGACTTACACATAATAGTCATAGTACGCCTAATGGCGTATATAGAACACAAATAGACTTAGTTCGCCAACTTACTTAACATATGGGCATATACTATATACCAACTTAACACAATTCAGACAACCCATCTTCATGTCAGCCACGTACCCAGAATTTAGAATCAGAAGCATATCATACAGTCTCATTCATATACATACTCCCCATTAACTCCTCATACTATTTTCATTCAAATTAGTATGTTTTATCATGATCTGCCAATCCAGTTTGCAAAATAGCTGCCCTACTGGAGGCTACACAAACATATCTCCTATTCTCCATCACCATAGATCAGATCATATTTCTCATACTAGAAACAGATGGTAGTGGCTTAGGCATGAAGGATGACGCTCACTTCATATCACAGATAGGCTTAACTCAGATTGATGACACTGAATGACCATAAACCACACATACACCATTCATACATTACAAAGGTGGGTTACTTACCATACACGAATTATATAACCAAGAATTTTACAACACATGAAAGTAAAAAAGAACTCACTAGAAATTCTAGCACAAGTCTACAAAGCAGGTCCTTTGCCTTTATCGCTTGAACCCTTGTTAGCTTCTTGATTAATAAAAGAAGAGATAATTGTACATATCATGTCATCAATCTATCAAATCTTAACATGCACGTAAGAATCGATAGCATAAAATCTAGAAACAAGAAGTTTCCTTCCTCTTACACTAGTCTATTATTTATGCAAATACTAAAAACACGTAAATGACTTCAATGATAACCTAAGGGTTCATCAGTAATTACCAGCGAGTTGGTACTAAAGTAGATATTAGCTAAATACTATGAACCTTCACTTCGAAGAAGTTCTTCTAGACTTAGGTTGTAACACCCCTTACCCGAGTTCGACGCTGGAACAGGGTACGAGGCATTACCGGACTTAAACACAAGCAAACATACAAAATCGAGATGTAATTTCCATCCAAATTTAAAACTTTTCACATACATTCATATCATCCCTAAAACGAGCCTACGAAGCTCAATACATGCTTTGGAAGTGGTTCGAGACCAAACCGAGAACTTTAGAAAATTTTAGAAAACTTAGAAAAATTTTCATATTACATGGCTCACACGCCCGTGTGGTGCAAGGGACATGTCCGCGTCACTCTTGGACACGCCCGTGCTACAGGTCGTGTTCAAAATAGGGAACTCTCTGACTTGTGCCACATGGCAGTGCCACACGCTCGTGTGCTAGGCCGTGTGGTTGATTTAATTTCCATAATTTTTCATAAAATAGATACAGACTTTACACGGCTGAGACATACGCCCGTGTGTCTACTCGTGTGGGAAAAAATAAGGCTATTTACCAAGCCATTTTGTCACCCTTCCATGCACAAACCTACACAACAAACATAGAATCATTCCAAGCATATACCATCAACCAAATCAGCCACAACTAAGGCATCAACACCCCATTCACAGCTATCATTTATCATACACAAACATCACATATATCTCAACTTAAATCATGCAATTTCCCACATCAATGAAAAGCATCAATATATGCATATATATACTTAAACCAATATTAGCCAATTTCAATGACCATTTACAAAATGAATTATCAGCCAACGTAAGCTGACACATATGACTAAATCAATTATAACACATAACAAAATGACCAAGTCCCTATACATGCCATAACTCAAGATATTAAAATCAATGGTACCCAAAATATTAAGTTGATAGTGTGAATGGATCTCTGACAGTTTTCGATCCTCGAGCTGGCTTGGTGACACTATAAAAAAAGGGAAAAAGAAAGGGGAGCAAGCTATATAGCTTAGTAAGTTCCTATGCAATTAATAAGCATTATAATCACATATGTATCAGACAAATAAACATGATGAACTTGTCATAAATAGTATCAAGATCTTCTAATCATAACTTACTTATTCATAACCTTACTAAGAGATTCATCACATATCGAGCTTATTAGTAAATGAGTTTTACGTACGTACCTGTACCAACTCGCAACATAATCATAACCTTTCACAACTTTGACATACTCGTTGAATTTCCCGTTGAACCATTTGGAATACTAAAGGATACTCACGAATCTCGTACACACAATACCATACCAATGCCATATCCCAGATATGGTTTTACATGGGATCTCTTATCGATGCCAATAGCCCAGCTATGGTCTTACACGAAGCCTCATATCGATGCCATATCCCATATATGGTCTTACACGTAATCTCAAATAACCCTAATGTCATGACATTCGTATCCTACCTATTCCTAAGGTTCAACCGGGATTTCTCACTTTTCAAAATTTATCGATTACATCCAAGGAATCAATCATAATTCATACAATATTAAAACATTTAAAACATAAAGAAAACAATGCATTATTTTCATACGAACTTACCTCGGTACAAAAATAGTAGAAGTGGACCTAATCGTCAAACACCTTGTTTTTCCTCCGATCTAGGTATGAACCTCATTTCTCTTGATCTATAATAGAAATTTTAACTCATTTTTATCCACATTTCTCAATTCAGTCCAAAAATCACATTATGAAAAAAATTACATTTTTGCCTCTAAACTTTGACATTTTTATATTTTGGCCCCTAGGCTCGTAAAATGAAATCTATTCGATTTCTTTTAGACCTAAGCCTAGAAGAACCTCTTTCATTCTTATAACAGCCCACATTATTCAATTAATCACATTTTTACACACATTTTAAATTTTTTTTACAAATAGGTCCTTTTGACATTTTTATCAAAAATTACCTAGCAAAAGTTGTTTATCTAACATTAAACTTGCATAATCTACCATTAAACATCAAAATACACACATGTCTAACATGGTTCAAACCCTAGACCTCAATCATCTCTCAAATTAATGGTAGAAATAGATAGATCGGATGATAACGACTTCAAAAATGTAAAGAGCATTAAAAATGGGGTTAGGATGTACTTACAATCAAGCTTGGAAGTTGAACAAACCCTAGCTATGGTGACCTTATAACTTTCAGCACATGGAGAAGAAGATGGACAAAAATTTTGGCTTTATTTTCCCTTTTTATTAATTTATTTACCAAATGACCAAAATGCCCTCAATGCTTAACTTTGAAATTTCACCTATTCACGTCCATTTTTGTCCAATAACTTATCCAATGGTCTAATTACCAACTAAGGACCTCTAATTTAAAATCTCATAGCAATTGGACACCTTTAACAAGTAGAACTCAACTTTTGCACTTTTTACAATTTAGTCTTTTGTACTAAATTAAGTGCCCAAACGTCAAAATTTTTGAACGAAATTTTTACGAAATCATTTCATAAAATTGTAGACCATAGAAATATAATAAAAATAAATTTTACTGCATCAAATTTGTGGTCCCGAAACCACTATTCTGACTAGACCTAAAATCGGGTTGTTGCAACTCTCCCCCTTCGGGATTTTCGTCCCTGAAAATCTTACCAGAAAATAAGTTTGGGTACTGTTTTCGCATAGCTTCCTTAGGTTCCCACGTAGCCTCTTCAACACCGTGCCTTTGCCATAAAACTTTCACTAGGGCTATGCTCTTATTTCTCAACTGTTTAACTTCCCGAGCCAAAATCTTGATCGGTTCTTCACCATAAGTCATATCGGGTCGAATCTCGACCTCTGTCGGAGAAATCACATGTGAAGGGTCTGATCGGTAACAGCATAACATAGACACATGAAACATGTTGTGGATCCTTTCCAACTCTGTCGGTAAAGCTAACCGATATGCCACTGGCCCTATTCTTTCAATAACCTCATACGGCCCAATAAAACATGGACTTAACTTGCCTTTACGGCCAAATCTTAGAATCTTCTTCCGCGGAGATACTTTCAGGAATACTTTATCACCAATCTAAAATTCGATCTCTTTTCTTTTCAAATTTACGTACGATTTTTGTTAATCTGAAGCGGCTTTCAAGCAATCACAGTATAACATCCCAAAATTGGGCCTAGTAGAATTGGGCCCAATGGGCCTTGAGCGTAGTAGTGTTTAAATTTTTGGGAGCAAGAGAACGGCTTTAGTGCAAGTTGAACCTACTAAGTGAGTGATTTTGGAAGATTAGAGGGCTTCTATGAAGTCCTAGGATCAAACTTTGGCTTTATGGAAATTTTGGTTTTAGGCGAGAAAAACCCCAAGAGTTAGTAGATAGGCCTTAAGAATAAAATGTGGAGGAAAATGGCACAAGTGGAGTGTGTGGTGTAGTGGCAAAGTGGCTCCACATAAGAGACAAGGGGGTGACGCCACAAGGAAGGAAGGAGGTCCAAGGTTCAAGTCTTGGCTCTTGCATTTTGGTTTTTGTTTTTACATGGACCTTAGAATTTGGCTATAGATTTATATTTAGTTGCGCATGGTTTAAGACACAAGAGGAGCTTGTGGCCAAGTGGTTAGCGGCGTGAATTATGTTGCATGGGAGCCTAGGTTCGAATCTCATGACAAGCAAGGGAGTATTTATTTTACGAATTGGACGGCAAGAGTTTGAGTTGGATTTAAACTCTACTGACGAAGGGATCCCACATCGGAAAGATACAAAGAAGGAAGGTGAGAAGCTAGCTATATATAGAGCATTCTATGATAAGAGGAAGGATACTTTGGTGGGCGTTTGGGTGCAGGAATGGTCGGAGCGCGGATTAGCACCAGATTCCTATCAGGTGTGTAACTCTCTCTACTCTAGTTGTAGAGCGGCAAATACCGAAGTGCCGATCACGGCAATAGTTGTCACACGAGTGTGCGAGCATACGTGTGGTGCTTCGACGCGATAGTTGAGGCCATTAGTAGTATTCTTGTGGGTTAAGGCTGCTTGGGCCACGATGGGCCGAAGTGGGCCCAATGGGCCCGTGGGCCTAATTAATTAAAATTGTATGATGGTGTAGTATATAGTGAACTAGACTAGGTGTATCTCATATACGTGGCTAGATTTCTGTTAGGTAGGCCACACGAGCGTGTGGGCCTGAATGGCCGGAATTGGGTTTTAGGCTCAATAGTCCGCATGCACTGTAAATGGTAGTTGAGTCGCCGAGGCGATATTAGGCCTTCGTAAAGGCCAATCGAGGCGCAAAATTATCAAATACCTCGATAGGTAAATTACGTAAATACCCTAGAAGGTAAATTCATCGTTATACCCTCAGAGGTTGATTAGCTTGATTATGTTGTATTTGTTATTCGATTATGATGGTAATCCGCTTCATATGTTATATTTGATATATGATTTGCATACATGTCATCGCATACACGAATTATTATGTCACGACATGTTGCATGGGCTTGGGATATGATGAAAGGAAGTGTTGTAGTGGCTCGCCACGATCCGCTGAAGCGGCTCGCCATGATCCGCTGTAGTGGCTCGCCATGATCCGTTCTCGTGACTCTGTCACGATTCTGACGATGAGCAGCATGACTGCCATCAATGGTGTGTAGCGGTGAGGGTTGCTTGTAGAAATCCCCAATGGTGATTGGCTGGTACGGAAGGTGTGTAGCGGATAGAAATCTAGGTTGGGATGGGTTTTGCATCATCTTGCATATGCTATCTCGTTATTCTCAGATTGCAGGCTAAGGCCCGCTTGGTATTTGAATGGGCTCGCCCAAAGCCTATGGTTGGTGTGGAGTGATTGCACACCGAGTCTTCTTGACTCACCCTTCTCGCTAAATTTTTGCAGTGCAATTCATAGATCGCGGGTTTTGGAGCCGGGGTGGACTCGAGGTGGCCATGCGTTACGATTACTTCTTTCGTAAACTCCGTTTTAATTTGAACTTATTTTAATTCGAGATTTTATTTTGTAATAGGGCCACTATTACTTTAAATTTGGTATTTTATTTGGTTTAGCTTTTAATTTGATTACTGCCTATTATTATTAAATGTTCAATACGAAAATTTCCTAAACCCTTAATAATCCTTTTCCAAAATGTTAAATAAAGGATTACCAGTGAATAAATAATTAAACTCAAAATTTTTAACAAACGCGTAGTTTTAAACAACCTTTTATGTGACATGCCAGATCCAGTCGTAACGTCTAGGTCGGGTTTGGGGTGTTACAATTATGGTATCAGAGCCTAGGTTGTAAAACTCGGCTGTGGAATGGGCTCGACAGCATTTTCCAAAAATTGGTTTGAAATATTGTTTAAGAAATATATGTTTTACTGGAAGTATAGCACCCGAGTCTCCGGCACCAAATCTGTAAGTTCTCTTTGTACTATATTCTATTATATGCTGAATGATTGTATTTATTCTGCGATGTGTAGATATGATGCTTGAATATAGAAATTGTATTTATGTGTGGAAAATATCTGTTTGCTTTGGTGTTAGATAGTTGGTTGTGTGAAGGGGTTCTAGGATTAAGTTAGAAAGGGTATCAGTGTTATTAGATCAGAGTACGCAGCGAGAGCATAGTGGTGTGACCTGTGCAACTATTAGATAGTTGGAAATTTCGAGGACAAAATTTCTTTAAGGGGGCAGATTTGTAACATCCCGAAATTGGGCCTAGTAGAATTGGGCCCAATGGGCCTTGAGCATAGTAGCGTTTAAATTTTTGGGAGCAAGAGAACGGCTTTAGTGCAAGTTGAACCTACTAAGTGAGTGATTTTAGAAGATTAGAGGGCTTCTATGAAGTCCTGGGATCAAACTTTGGCTTTATGGAAATTTTGGTTTTAGGCGAGAAAAACCCTGAGAGTTAGTAGGTAGGCCTTAAGAATAAAATGTGGAGGAAAATGACACAAGTGGAGTGTGTGATGTAGTGGCAAAGTGACGCCACATAAGAGATAAGGGGGTGACGCCACAAGGAAGGAAGGAGGTCCAAGGTTCAAGTCTTGGATCTTGCATTTTGGTTTTTCTTTTTACATGGACCTTAGAATTTGGCTATAGATTTATATTTAGTTACGCATGGTTTAAGACATAAGAGGAGCTTGTGGCCAAGTGGTTAGCGGCGTGGGTTATGTTGTATGGGAGCCTAGGTTCGAATCTCATGACAAGTAAGGGAGTATTTATTTTGCAAATTGGACTGCAAGAGTTTGAGTTGGATTTAAACTCTACTGACGAAGGGATCCCACATCGGAAAGATACAAAGAAGGAAGGTGAGAAGCTAGCTATATAGAAAGCATTCTATGATAGGAGGAAGGATACCTTGGTGGGCGTTTGGGCGCAGGAATGGTCGGAGCGCGGATTAGCACTAGATTCCTATCACGTGTGTAACTCTCTCTACTCTAGTTGTAGAGCGGCAAATGCTGAAGTGCCGATCACGGCAATAGTAGTCACACCAGCGTGCGAGCGCACGTGTGGGGCTTCGACGCGATAGTTGAGGCCATCAGTATTATTCTTGTGGGTTAAGGCTGTTTGGGCCACGATGGACCGAAGTGGGCCCAATGGGCTTGTGGGCCCAATTGATTAAAATTGTATGATGGTGTAGTATATAGTGAACTAGACTAGGTGTATCTCATATACGTGGCTAGATTTGTTTTAGGTGGGCCACACGAGCGTGTGGGCCCGAATGGGCCAGAATCGGGTTTAGGCCCAATAGTCTGGTACGACCAGAAATGGTAGTTGAGTCGCTCGAGGCGATATTAGGCCTTCGAAAAGGCCACTGTAGGCATGAAATTACTAAAATACCCTCGATAGGTAAATTACGATAATACCCTTGAAAGGTAAATTACTGTTATACCCTTAGAGGTTGATTAGCTTGATTATGTTGTATTTGTTATTCTGATTTATATGGTAATCCGTTTCATATGTTATATTTGATATATGATTTGCATACATGTCATACTGCATACAAGAATTATTATGTCACGACATGTTGCATGGGCTTGGGATATGATGAAAGGGGAAGTGTTGTAGTGGCTCTGCCACGATCTATTGTAGTGGCTCTGTTACGATCTGTTGTAGTGGCTCTGCCATGATCTGTTGTAGTGGCTCTGCCACGATCTGTTGTAATGGCTCTGCCACGATCTGTTTTAGTGACTCTGTCAAGATTCTGACGATGAGCAGCATGACTGCCATCAATGGTGTGTAGCGGTGAGGGTTGATTGTAGAAATACTCAATGGTGATTGGGCCGTACTGAGGTGTGTAGCGGATGGAAATCTAGGTTGGGATGGGTTTTGCATCATCTTGCATATGCTATCTGTTATTCTCAGATCAGAGGGCTAAGGCCCGGCTTGGTATTTGAATGGGCTCGGGCCCAGCTATGGTTGGTGTGGAGTGATTGCACACTGAGTCTTCTTGACTCACCCCTTCTGCTTAAATTTTTACAGGTAATTCATAGATCGCAGGTTTTGGAGCCAAGGTGGACTCGAGGTGGCCATGCGTTACGATTACTTCTTTCGTAAATTCCGTTTTAATTTGAACTTATTTTAATTCGGGATTTTATTTTGTAATAGGGCCACTATTACTTTAAATTTGGTATTTTATTTGGTTTAGCTTTTAATTTGATTACTGCCTATTATTATTAAATGTTCAATACGAGAATTTCCTAAACCCTTAATAATCATTTCCAAAATGTTAAATAAAGGATTACCAGCGAATAAATAATTAAACTCAAAATTTTTAACAAACGCACAGTTTTAAACAACCCTTTTATGTGACATGCCAGATTCGGTCGTAACGTCTGGGATGGGTTTGGGGTGTTACACACAGATTACCTTTACTTTTTCTTCGGTTTTTCTAACCAAGTCAACCCAATGAATCTATTTCTCACTAAGCTCTATCCAATACAACAGTGTTCTACACTTGCAGCCATAGAATGCCTCACACGGTGCCATCTTTATACTCAACTGAAAACTATTGTTATAAGCAAATTCGACTAAAGGTCAGAGAGGATTTAGAAAACATCCTTCATCATAAGGAACTTCTATGGAAACAGAAGGCTACGTGCAATTGACTTCATATGGGAGATCAGAATACAAAGTTTTTTTATAGATGTATTCTTCAGCAAAGGAAACAAAATAAGATAACTGCTTTGAAGAATGGCAAAGGAGTTTGGATATATGATGATAATATTCAAATGATGGTGATCAATTTTTTCCTAACAAATATATGGTGAGCAACTTCGTTACCTCCTAGCTCTTTTCATCAACTTTCTCATGGGAATGTTCAATTTTTGGGTAAGGCAGTAACAAATGAAGAGACCAGGACTGGTCTTTTTGATATGGCACATTTGAAGGCATCGAGAAGTGATTATTTCCATGCACTTTTCTTCCAAAGCCAATGTGATCAAGTTTGTAGTTCTGTTTGTGGTTGGGTTAAAAATATTTCAACAGGAAAAGTATTGATCCAAGTTTGAATAACACCTTGATTGTTCTTCTACCCAATAACCAAGCTTCCGAGGATTTTTCTTACTTTAGGTCTAATAGTTTATGATCTGTCCTGTATAAGCTAATTATGAAAGTCATTACCAACCGCTTTATAGTTGTTTTCCAAATATCATTACGCAGGAACAAACGTGGTTCATAATTGGGTGTAACATTACTGATAATATAATTGTTGCACTAGAAGTTATCCACTCTATGGAAGTAAGTAGAAGAATAGGCAATGGATAGCTGTAAAGATGGATTTGGAGAAGGCCTACGATCGTGTATGCTGGGAATTTATTGATGCTTCTCTCAAAGTTGTGGGGCATCTATGGACACTGATAATATCATTATGTTTGCTATCTCTAACTCTACTATGTAGATATTATAGAATTGTGTCCCATCTCAAATGTTTTGACCGACTAGGGGTATCCATTAGGGGTGTCTGTTATCCTTGTATCTATTTGTTCTTCTTATGGAGTGGCTTGGTCACAACATTCATTCGACTATTCAGTTTGGGCGGTGGCATCCTACTTGCCTAAGTCATTTAGGTCCAACTATCTCTCATCTTTTTTTAGATGACCTTATCATTTTTGGGAAAGCAAACGAGTATCAAGCCAGGTTTCTTAATGGAATTCTCAAAGATTTTTGTAATTTTTCCGGTCATCGGATGAATGCAAAGAAATCTAATATTTTTTTCTCTAAAGGAGTTAGTAAAGAATTAGGGAAACACCTTAGTGATATTTGGGCTTCTGCATGGTGCAAAACATTGGTTCTTATTTAGGAACTCCGCTCTTTCATGATAAAATGATTAATAACACTATGAGATTCGTAGTTGATCAGGTTCGCAATAAATTGCAAAGTTGGGAGGCAACGAAATTGTCTTTAGTTGGTAGGGCCACCTTGTCTTAGTCAGTTTTGTTAACTATACCCAGCTATTTCATGCAATCGATGATGATTCCTAAAGGGCTTTCTGAGGAAATTGAACAATTGGTTCGCCAATTCATTTGGGGTTTGTTGAGAGGGGAAAAGAAGATGGCATTTGGAAAACCAAAACACGTCTTTTTTTATGAAGCTTAGTTTTAATATTGCGTCCAACTCAAATGCTTTATGGGTTCTGGTTTTAAAGTCAAATTATAACGTACCAGTGTTCTACCAAAGTCCTTAACATGGGAGCGGTGCTCTTTTCTTTGAAGAAGTATTTTTAAAAGTCTAGCCACTAGTAAGAGAAAATCTTTTATAGCCTATTAGGAATAAAAATTTAATCAATTGTTGGCATAATCCTTGGATTCCGAAATATGGTTCTTTAGTTAATCATGTTCCTTCCCATCCAAATATGGAAAGGGAGTGTGTGCTTAGTAAAATGGTTACAGAGGAAGGTTGTTGGAATCTTGATCTATTTCGATTATGGGTGTTGGAGGATATAGTTAGGTGTATAATGGCTATTTCTCCACCTCATCTGAAAGTTGGATTAGATAAGATCATTTGGCTAGGGTATTCAAATGAATCCTTTTCAATCAAGAGAGCTTATTGGAGAATTTGAGAGGGTTCATGTAATTCGAAGGATAACATTTGACATTTCCCTTGGAAGTTACAGGGTCCTTAGATGGTTAGATATTTTATTTGGCTCGTACTTAAACAACGCCTTCTTACTAATTCGGAGCGTGTGAAGAGAGGGATTGGACATGATGGTTCATGGCGTCACAGGAGTTGCCCCTAGTGTGGCCGAGTATTGGTTGGTGGCCGATGCTCTGAGTCATAAAACAATGACTGATTTGAGGGTGATGTTTGCTCACCTTAGTCTATTTGATGATGAGAGTCTGTTGGCCGAGTTACAAGTTAAGCTGACTTGGATTGATCAGATTCGGGATAAGAAGTTAGGGTATGAGACTCTGGGTTTACTGTTTCGTCAGATTGATAGTGGCAGTTCTTCAGATTTTGTGCTAAATGATAATGGTGTATTATGTTTTTGAGGTCAGATCTGTGTGCCAAATGATGAGGGAGGTGCATAGTAGCCCTTACGCTATGCATCCCAGTGGTAATAAGATGTATCATGATCTTCGTGAGTTGTACTGGTGGCCGGGTTTGAAGTGTGAGGTTACAAATTTTGTGGCTTAATGTCTGACGTGCCAGCAGGTTTAGGCTGAGCACCAGTTTCCCTCAGGTTTGTTACAGCCAGTTAAGATTCCCTTATAGAAATGGGAAAATGTGACTATAGACTTCGTTAATAGGTTGCCCTTGACACCCACTAAGAAGGATTCTGTATAGTCATCATGGATCGATTGACAAAGTCTGCTCACTTCATTCTGGTTTGGACAGACTACTTTCTGCAGAAGTTAGCAAAGCTCTGTATTTCTGAGATAGTAAGATTACATGAGGTTTCTGTTTCGATTATTTCTGATAGAGATCCTCGCTTCACTTCTCGGTTTTGGAAGAAATTACACGGGGCTCTAAGTTTGAGATTAGACTTTAATAATGTGTTCCATCTTTAGACCGATAGTCAATTTGAGAGGGTGATTCAGATACTAGAGGATATGCTTTAGAGTTGTGTGATTGATTTTCGAGAGAGTTGGGAGGATTATTTTTCGCTAGCTGAGTTTGCCTATAATAACAGCTTCCAGTCTAGCATTCAGATGGCACCTTACGAGGCTCTGTATAGTCGTAAGTGTCGCACTCCACTATGTTAGAGTAAGTTGAGTGAACGTCGAGTATTGGGTCTTGAGTTGGTTTCTGAGATCGAAGATAAGGTAAGGCTAATTCAGGATTGTCTGAAGGTGGCTTTTGATAGACAGAATTCTTTTGCGGATCTGAAGAGGAGAGATATTGAGTATTCTGTGGGGGACATAATCTTTCTTAAGGTTTCTCTGTGGAAGAAGGTTCTGAGATTCGATCGTAACGGCAAGTTGAGCCCTAGGTTCATTGGGCCGTATCAGATTCTAAAACGTGTAAGACCGGTTGCCTATCAGTTGGAACTACCTTCAGAGTTGGACCGTATCCACGATTTGTTTCACGTCTCGATGCTGAGGCGATATCGGTCTGATCCATCTCATGTTGTTTCTGTTGATGAGATTGAGGTTAGACCGGACTTGACTTTTGAGGAGGAGCAGGTTCAGATTCTGGATCGTGATGTTAAGATTCTGAGAAGGAAGTCCATTCTTTTAGTTAAGGTTCTATGGCAGAATCATGGTACTGAGGAAGCCACGTGGGAACCCGAGGACTCGATGCGTCAGCAATATCCTCATCTATTCTGAGCAGGTAAATTTTGAGGTCAAAATTTCTTTTAGGGGGTAAAGTTGTAATGTCCCAACTTGTTAATTTCTGTTTTTGTAAGTTTTTGACACAACTGTGTTTCTGCTTCAATGGTTATATGTTCTAGGTGTATGCGAGAGGTCTTGGGTTCAAGTCTTAGCCTTGGCAAATTCTATTATTTTTGAACTGAGCCTTATTCTTGTTCAGTGGACTTATATTATATTGTTCGTTAATCCATATCAGAATGAGCCTGCTGGTTCGAGTGGTAAGGGAGCCAGTGTATTGGAGGTCCTAAGTTTGAAACCCTGTGTTAGCATAGATGTCTTATTTTTGCTCGGTTGTCGGAGGGAGTTTTGGTTTAACTGAAAGTCTGAGACTGCTGTCTGTTAGTGGGTTAGTGGGAGAAAAAGGGGGATTTGGGGATAATTTGGTCTCATTCTTTTTTAAAATTTTCCTGTTTCCAAAAAAAAACTGACATTCTTTCTCTTCTCCCCTCTACCCAAATTCTGTCTCTCCCTCACCCATTTCTGTTTTATTTCTTTTCTGAATCCGTCTCGTTCTTTTTGTGCAACGTTTGACTATGCTTGTTCGGTAAGTTTTGTATTGTTAGAATTTTAACGTTTTTTCTGGCTAAGTGTTTAACGAGAGGGTTTGTTTTGTTACTCTCATTTTTGGCGAAGGTCAAGGATCAGTTAGGGCTCCTGCGGTGATTTAAGTTTTTGGGGTTGCTGTTCGTTAGCAGTAAGTATTCACGTGCATTGAATAATGTTGTAAGGTTTTGTTGTGAAATTTTATCAGTTGAGTTTCATTAGTGTTACTAAATTCGAACTTTGGAAATGTCGATTTTAGGTTCTAGAAGGCTTGAGTGTGTTTTGACATCAAATTGATACCACGAGTGTACCTGAAATACAGAAAAAGAGGTTTTGACAAAAGTCGAAAATCTATTCTATCGACGCCACATGATCATGTGGTCACCCGTATGGTAGGTCATGTGGTCGACGAAGGCATGTCCATGTGGTGGCTCGAGTGTGGCCGTGTGAGCCACACGGCCTAGGCCAAGTTGGGGGTGTGGGCCTACACGAGTATGTTACACGGGCGTGTAGTTTTTGGGCCAGGCCGTCCGGGCCACACGGGTAAGGCCAATCTAGGCGTGTAGGCCTACACGGGCATGTGGGCCCAAATTTTTGAAATTCTCCAAGGGTAGCACAGGTCATCCCAAATGACTGTGGCCTATTGTAGGGTCGGTAAGGGCTAACTAAACCCTAAAAACTATGTGATCGGTTAGTCTAAAACACTATTCTGAGTATGATTATGCATGGCTGATTACCATGATAAGTTGCATATCTGATACCTATAACATGTTTAAACTGTTAATTCTGTATTTGTTTCGGGTGGGATTGATATATAAGGAGGAAGTATTCTGTACGGCGTTAATCGCCATAATCTGGCAGCTTGGATGCATTTTATTCTGATATGTGTCTTAATGGCACAACATGGTGTGTAGGGATAGGTGGTATTTTTTTAACCCCATATGGTGTGATAGGCTGGTCGAAGTTGTTGTGTAGAGGATGGGGGTAGGACTTTTGCATATCTGCTTCTGATTTTGATATCTGGATCTGTTCTGACTGTGTATTTGATTCTGTATGATTGTATGCTTAATTCTGCCAAGTTACACACTGAGTTTACGTAAACTCACATCTGTTTGTCTGTTCTAACAGGTAATCCACAGTCTTTGGTGGATTAGGACAGCAGGGACTCAGCGGTGACCACGTTTTCGTAAAACTGATTAAAAGTCATTAATTTATGGTTTTACTTATGTTTTGGTAATTATTTTGAGAGTTTTTAATTTTTGGGACTCTCTGGACTGTTTGGTTTTTAACTGGTTATCTTGGGATTATTTGACTATTTAAATGGTTTGGCAAAATGTTTTATTAAAAACGACGGCTTTTATGCAAACAAAGGTTTTTCTAAAAAAAACTGGACTCTTGAAATAAAATGACTTCATAAGCTTCTGCTTTAATTCACGTTTTAAGGAAAAAAAAACCAAAAGAAAACTAAATAACGCTTTAATAATGAAAGTAAGCAACTATGAGATGAAATGCTAAATGGCCTTGTTATGTTGAATACATTTTCAAAACCATTCATTGTAACACTTGTGGCTTTGGCCATAACATCTATGCTGGGTTTGGGGTGTTATATTGTCGGTTGAGGAGGGTACTCAACTAGATTGTTTGAACTAAGACTACTTTAAGACTGCCTTCGAGGGAAAATATGTGGGCGTGAGCTATGTTGATGCTAGTAGGCGAGAGTTCATGAATCTCACACAAGGTGATAAGTCTGTGGCTGAGTATGACGCTGAGTTTCTGAGATTGAGCCACCATGCTTGAGGCATGGTGGCATTCGAGTATGAGAAATGTGTCCGTTTTGAGGATAGCTTGAAGGATAGTCTTAGGGTTCTGATTGCTCCACAGAGGGAGCGTGAGTTTGCTGTTTTGGTAGAAAAGACGAAGATCACCGAAAGGGTTAATGCGTGGAGTGCCATAATAGAGACCGTGATAGAGGCAAGAATAAGAGGGATTAAGAGCCCTCTAGTTCTTTTCAGAGGACTAAGATACGGACCAAACCTGATGGGCCTGCTAGAGTGGGAGTTCCTATTGCTCCTACTGGGATTTAGCCTTGCGGTGATTGTGGTAGTCACTATCCGGGCGAGTGTTAGAGGAAATTAAGGGCTTGTTTGCGGTGTAGGTCTTTAGAGCATCGGAGGAGAGAGTGTCCACATCATACTGATCAGATGCAAGCTTCAGGATCGAGTTTTGTTCAGCCTCAAAGGGCAGTGCAGTAGCCACCTAGGGGCCGTGGACCGGCTAGAGGTGGTAATGGTATAGGTTGATGATAAAGAGCACCGGGTGGAGGTGCTAATCAGATTGAAGCTAGGTAGCCTGCACTGGTTTATGCTACTCGACGCCAAAAGGACAGAGACAACCCTGATGTGAACACAGGTACGTTCTTTATTTTTGATGCTCCATATACTGCTTTGATAGAAATAGGTTCTACACACTCCTATGTAGCTAGTTTTGTTTCCGAGAACTTTGGGGCTTCAGTTGAATGTACTTCTGGTGAGATTACTATACTGAGTCTGTTGGGGCAATTTGTTCAGATTAGTAGACTATATAAGAATGTTCTATTAGAGGTATAAGGGGCTGTGTTTCTGGGAAATTTGATGGAGAGTTAGACTTAACTCTGGGTATGAACTGGTTGGTAGAGCACCGAGTTAGTTTGGACTACGCAACTAAGAGGGTTGTTCTAAGGATTGAGGATGATAAGGAAGTGGTTGTGATCGGTGAGCGTTGAGATTACTTATCTAATGTGATCTCTGCTCTAGTGGCTGTGAAGCATATTTGGCTTATGTCAGTGTCTCAGTTTTTGGGGACTCTTCTGTCGGGAATATTAGAACAGTGAGGGAATTTTTGGATTTATTCCTGAGGAGTTACCGAGTTTACCTCCAAATTGAGAAGTTGAGTTCGGCATTAAGCTTCTATCGAGTACAGCTCTAGTGTCCATTGCTCTGTACCGTATGGCACTGAAAGAGCTTATAGAGCTTAAGGCTCAACCTCAAGAAATTTTGGATCGTGGTTTCAACCGTCCTATTGTGTCTCCGTGGGGGCACCAATTCTGTTTGTGAAAAAAATGATGGTACCATGAGGATGTACATCGACTACCGGCAGTTGAATAAACTGACTGTGAAGAATAAGTACCCACTTTCGAGGATCAACGACCTGTTTGATCAGTTTCATGGGGCTGCAGTATTATCGAAAACAGATCTTCATTCTGGGTATCATCAACTTAAGGTTAAGGAAGCTAATATTCATAAGGCGACTTTTAGGACTAGTTATGGGCACTATGGGTTCCTAGTTACGCCCTTTGGTTTGAAGAATGGTCCTACTGTATTCATGGATGTGATGAACTAAGTTTTTCAGCCGTATCTGGATCAGTTCGTCGTAGTCTTTATCGGTGATATGCTGGTTTGCTCTAAGACTGAGGATGAACATGATCAGTATTTTAGAGTTGTGCTTCAGATACTCCGAGAGAAACAATTCTATACTATGTTGAGTAAATGTGAGTTTTGGTTGCGAGAGGTAACATTTCTGTGGCATGTGGTTTCTACTGTGGGGTCCAAGTTGATCCTAGAAAGATTGAAGTTGTGCTTGATTAGAAACAACCTAGGAACGTTTCGGAGATCTGTAGTTTTCTACGTCTTGCGAGTTATTATAGGCTGTTTATTGAGGGGTTTTTACTGATTGCAGCTCCTCTAACTAAGCTTCTACATAAGAATGCTCCTTTGTCTAGACTGATGCACAACAATCAAGCTTTGAGAAGCTAAAGTCTGTTCTAACTCAGGCTCCTGTTCTGCTATAGCTTGAATTTGGTAGGGAGTTTGTGGTGTACAGTGATGCGTCGCACATTAGTCTGGGATGTCTATAGATGCAAGTTTGTAAGGTTGTGTCTTATGTGTCCCGATAGCTTAAGTCGCATGAGGGAAATTATCTGATGCATGATCTCGAGTTAGCTATGGTGGTGTTTGTGTTAAAGATTTGAAGGCACTATCCTTATGGTGAGAGGTGTATCATCTACACCGATCACAAGAGCCTCAAGTACCTCTTCACTCAAAAGGAGTTGAATCTTTGATAGCGTCGATGGGTTGAGCTACTTAAAGGTAATGACTGCATGATAGAGTATCCTCTCGGTAAGGCCAATGTGGTGGTTGATGCTCTCAGTCGTAGAGCGATGACTGATTTAAGAGCGATTTTCACTCGTGTTTGATGATGTAGGTCTGTTAGCCGAGTTGTAAGTTAAGCCAACTTGGATTGATCAGATTTGAGATAAGTAATTAGGGGATAATTCTCTGGTTTTACAGTTCCGTCAGGTTGAGAGCGGCAGTGCATCTGATTTTGGGCAGAATAAAGATGGGAATCTGTGTTTTTTAGAACGGGTTTGTGTACTGAACGATTTTGATTTGAGATAGTCGATTATGAGGGAAGCTCATAGTAGTCCTTATGCTATACATCCCGGTGATAATAGAATGTATCGAGAACTTCGTGAGCTATACTGGTGGCCGGGTTTGAAACGAGAGGTAACAAATTTTGTTGCTCGTTGTTTGACATGCCAGTAGGTTAAGGCTGAGCACCAATTGCCTTCGGGTTTGCTTCAACTTGTTAAGATTCTCTTGTGGAAATGGGAACGAGTGATGATGGACTTCGTTAGTGGGTTACCCTTGACACCCACTAAGAAGGGATCTGTTTAGGTCATCGTGGATCGATTGACCAAGTCTGCCCATTTTATTTCGGTTCGGATGGACTACTCTCTGCGAATGTTAGTGAAGCTCTATATTTCTGAGATTGTGAGACTGCATGGGATTCTGGTTTTGGTAATCTCTGATAGGGATCTTTATTTCACATCTTGATTCTAGAAGAAACTTCACGAAGATCTGGGTTCGAGATTGGACTTCAGTACTGCATTCCATCCTCAAACTGATGGTCAATCTGAGAGGGTGATTCAGGTATTGGAGGATATGCTTCGAAGTTGTGTAATTGATTTCTGAGGTCGTTGGGAGGATTTTCTACCGTTAGCTGAGTTCGTCTACAACAATAGTTTCCAGTCTAGCATTCAGATGGCACCTTACGAGGCTTTATATGGTCATAAGTGTCGTACTCTGCTATGTTGGATTGAGTTGGGTGAGCGACGGATTTTGGGCCCTGAGTTGGTTTTCGAGACTGAAGATAAGGTTAGATTGATTCGGGATCGTATAAAGGTAGCTTCTGATAGACAAAAGTCCTATGCAGATCTGAAAAGGAAGGATATCGAGTACTCGGTGGGTGACTTTGTATTCCTTAAGGTATCTCCATAGAAGAAGGTTCTGCGGTTCGATCGTAAGGGCAAGTTGAGCCTTAGGTTTATTGGGCCATATAGGATTCTGAAGCATGTAGGACCGATCGCTTATCAGTTAAAGCTATCTCTAGAGTTGGACCATATCCATGATGTGTTTCATGTCTCGATGTTCAGGCAGTATTGGTTTGATCCATCTCACGTTGTCTCTGTTGAGGAGATTGAGGTTAGACCGGATTTGACATTTGAGGAGGAACCGGTTTAAATTTTGGATCGAGACATTAATGTTCTGAGAAGGAAGTCCATTCTGTTGGTAAAGGTTCTATAGCGGAATCATGGCACTGAGGAAGCCACGTAGGAACCTGAGGACTTGATGCGTCACCAGTATCCTCATTTGTTCGGGTCAGGTAAATTTCGAGGCCGAAATTTCTTTTAGAGGGTAGGGTTGTAACACATTGAATAATTTAAGTCTGCTTTTGGTGAAATTTGGCAAAAATGTGTATCTGCTTAAGTGGTTAAGTGTTTTGGGTGTGTGTGTGAGGTATTGGGTTCAAGTCCCACTTTTGGCAATTCTGTTATTTTTTTTTATCCTAGCCTTATCCCTGCTGGATAGGCTTTTGTAATATTGTTTTTAAACTCATATCAGAATGAGCCTGCTGGTTCGAGTGGTAAGGAGTTAGTTTGTTGGATGTCCTTTGTTTTATTTTCTTATTTTCTTATTTCTTTTTATTTTTTTCTCTCTCTTCCCAATTTTTCCTCTGATTCTGACGTTCCCTTTCTTCCTTCTCCACTTTCTTTTGGTTTTCTCTCAAATTTTGTTTTTCATCTATTGAATTCCCATCGTTGCATATGTGAAATCAGTGCTTTCCGTTTGATTTAAGTAAATAGTGCTTTATTGATGGCGGTTTTGATTTTAGTGTGATCATCTCTTTTTTTTTTTCGAAATTGACGTGGTGGTGTGGTTGGAAGTTTTTGATCATTAAGGATTTTTCTTTAGTAGGAAAAGGCACTGAATCAATGAATTTTACTTCAACGGCTTCAACAGTGTCTATAGCTATTTTCGTTGGTGGTAAGTTTGGTTGTGCTACTCGATTTTTTGCATTAATGAAACCTTAAATTGGTTGCTAATAGGTCATTGGAATGCTACCTTTAGGTTCTGGTGGGCTCAGGATTGCTGTAGCATCAAAATCGTATCAGGTGTGTACTCTAAACACAAAAAATTGAGGTTCGACGAAAGCCAAAAAGGGCACTATCGACGCCACATGAGCGTGTGCCCGGCCGTGTGGTTGGCCGTGTGAATGTCATAGGTGTTGCTGTGCACGAGACACGACTGTGTGGCGGTGTGAGTGTGGCTGTGCGGGCTACACAAGCGTGTGGGTCCACACGGGCATGTGGGCCCAGGATTTTGAAATTTTCCCTAGGGTCACACGGGTCGTTCCGATCGACTGTGGGGTTACCGTGGGGTCGGTAAGGGCTAACCAAACCCTAACCCATGTGATATGATATTTTGATAGTTTGACCTAAGTAGGACATTGATAGGTATGTCTGACTATTCTATTTGAGTATATATGATATCTGTATACGAGCATGTTAAGCATGTTAATTCAGTATTTTGTATCTGTGCTTGGGGTGGGATTTGCATATGTGGAGGAAGTGATCTGTGCGGCGACCTTTCGCCTATATTCTGGCAGCTTGACTGCATATTATTCTGTTATGTGTCGCATCGACACTGTATGGTGTGTTGGGATGGGTGGGTGTTTTTAACCCCACATGGTGTGATGGGATGGTCGGAGATGGTGTGTAGAGGATGAGGGTAGGATTCTGTTTATTGATTTTGATATCTGTATCTGTTATAGACTTACGTCCGAATCTGTATCTGACTGTACATGAAATTTTGTGTATGTTGCATGATTATTTTTGTTGGGTTATGTAACACCCCTAACCCGTATCTGTCGCCAGATTAGGGTTATGAGGCATTATTCATTTAATCACAAGTCATCACCCTCAATAAAACTTATTAAACTAATTAATACAAATTCAATTCATGATTTTACAATCAGGTAAGTTACCACAAAATATTATCACTAACATCATTTAAAAACTAATTCTATTCAAATAGCACAAACACTATTCATTTGGTCTTTTTGAATAGCATGGCTGAATATGAATATTTATTCTTAATCAACTTGTACAAATCAAATACCTTTGCTTATTCATTCACATGCATGTCATAACTAATTATTCACTATATTAGGTTATTTTAAAGTAACTCCAAAATAAATCAACACCATAGCCGAATATATATAATGAGCATACTTCAAATTTATTCATTAATATAACTCTCCTAACATAAATTTAAATATCATTCAAATTAAGATTCATGATTTAGCCGAACATACCAAAGAGTATAAGACCATGATCAATCGTAACTAAACATATTCAAGTACCTACTATAACATTATTGAGCATATACTTCATTCATGAACATTCATTCGAAAAGTATATATAAAGCACCCTTCATGAATTCATAAAACATTCATACCAAAACATGTCCATATCAAGACCTATCATGCACAAACATATACATCACTTCATACATAAATAAGTCAACCCAAACATAGTAATATAGCCATTTTTGCATGGCACCTTTATACAATCATATTTACACCCTTTAAAACATTTCAATAAGTAATTCAGCCTATACATGCCATAGACCTTAAGTTCGAATACAAAAAAAAAAAGGTACCAAAATAGATGATAATGTGATTGACTTTGGCGATGATTCCCGAGCTCGAGCTTCGACTTCAAAATCTATGGTACATGATAACAAACACACCATGTAAGCTATTATTGCTTAGTAAGTTATAAGCAATGGTATCATATACAACAATTCATTATACAAACTTCAATCATTTCAACTTAATCATAAAAGAACTCTTAACCGCAATTACATATAACATATTACCAAGCAATCCTTACCAAATTCAGTTGATCTCTAAGCTGAATACTCACATACCATTTAGCCATTTTGAACAAGCTCATAGATTAATGTATACATCTCAATTCCATAAATTAATAAAGCAAGAGTAACTTACCTCATTAGTACTAAGTTACTAAGATATCAGGCATTATTTACCAAAGTAGCACCTCTCGGTTATCTCCATCCATTAGTTTATGTTTTGAGAGATCTGTAAATCCGCACACTTAGTGCAATTCATGTAACGTATCGCACACTTAGTGCCGTATAGTGCCATTAGACCGATTTCGCACACACAGTGCTCGGTATTTTAGCTCGCACACATAGTGCCCATTCGACCGATTTCGCACACATAGTGCTCGGTATTTTAGCTCGCACACATAGTGCCCATTAACTCATTCATTCACAAATACACGTACAACTTCATATTCTTTCATATGTACACATATATTTAAAAGTTCACTAGCATCACATTTCTCTTATCTCATGTCATCACATTCGGCATCATCTAAAATACATATACAAACTTATCCTATCTCATGTCATCACATTCGACATTCCCTAATATTCATATACATAGCTATCCGCATATTCAATTACCAATACTATTCTTGTTCCATTTCCATATATATCTATATATATATACATACATATATATATATCCCTTAATACAAAAACATATATTCGGCCAACTCAATAAATCAATGGTTATACATATATATATTAACCCACATTCGGCTAAAACACATAATAATTTCCATGCCTCATTCGGCATATTTAAAATTAAGTCTATTAATTCACTTGAACATGTACAGGTTATTATAGAAATAATTCAATTTAATCCGATTGCTTAAGAACTTACCTCAAAAATCGACGGATTAAACTTTCTGGCTATTCGTCTAACTTTGTTTTTCCCCGATCCAATCCCGGTTCTTTTCGTTCTTGATCTAAATAATTTCAAAATAAGCTCATTCAACACTTTTCTCATTCAATTTAATTCAAAAACATATAATTATGCAAATTACCATTTTACCCTATCATTTACAATTTTTACAATTTAGTCCCTATTGTACAAATCACAAATTACTCAAAATTTAACCACCATCCTTTAAGGCCGAATTTTCATCCTCTCACTACAAGCCTATACAACTCATTTTCTTAGCATTTTAACCTCTAAAAATTTTCTTTTTATCAATTACTCCAAATCACCTAATTTCATCCAAAATTCAAGAACAACATTTGTTAATCTATCACATACAATTTATATTTCATCATTAAACAACAAGAACATCAAGTTTCCTTCAATGGCATCTCATGAAAAACACAACCAAATCACAAATTTAAACATGGAATAAATAAAGCTCAAAACATCTATCTCAAAAATGCAAGAATTATCAAAAATCAAGCTAAATATTTAACTTAATCAAGCTCAAATGAGGCCGAATGTAACTAAGTTTTCTTTTCTTTTCCTTTGGCTATTTTTCGGTCATTTTAGGAAGAAAAGATGAACACTTCTCATCTTTTACTTATTTTATTATTTTATCAAATAATAATAATACATTAATATTAAAATATAATAAAACAAATTAATCACTATTACATGCAAATGATGGACGGCACTAAGCCAAAATTTTGGCTAAATTGCACTTTTAATACCTCAATTTAATAAGCCACCTTCAATTTAGTACTTGCACATTCAACCACCAAATTTTCATTTTATGCAATTAAACCCCTTTTTCACAATTAAGCACTAAAACGTTCAAATTTTAATACGAAAATTTCACAAGCACTAATTCACACATAATAAGCATTTAAAATAGTATTAAATTATTTTTTCGACTTAGATTCGTGGTCCCGAAACCACCGTTTCGATTAGGGTCAAAATCGGGCTGTTACAGGTTACACATTAAGTTTACGAAAACTCACATTTGTTTGTCTGTTCTGTTCAGGTAATCCACAGACTTAGGCGAGTTGGTGCGACAGAGGCTCAGCGGTGACCACTCGACATATAACTGTTTATTTATTTAGTAATATCAGTTTTATTCTAAAATCTGGTTTTTCTTGAGAGTTTGTAATTTTTTTGGGACTCTCTGGACTGTATGGTTTTAACTTTTGGATTTGGATTTTGGTTTTGCATTATTTTCCGCAATGTTGACAAAAACACTTTACGCAAACAAATGGTTTTTGGAAACACGAGATTAGTTTTGGTTTGAAAAGAATTTCAAACTTCTGCTGCGAAATAAATGGTTAACTCTAAAGAACATCATATAACAGTTTCAGTAATGCATATGTATAAATGAATATGTTTTATAATACTTGGACATTTTATCAAATAACTAAACATGGTTTTATCGAAGTATCATCGGTTTCAAAACCCTTCTTCATAAGACTTCCGGATTCAGCCATAACGTCTAAGCTGGGTTAGAGGTGTCATAATGAATCACATTTTGTTTTGAAATTATGGCATTACATATATAATAAGAGTATTTATTTGTTATTATTTATTATCATAAAATATTAGGTCAAATTAAAAGTGATCTAATTTGGTTCATGTTTATTGGGCTTTAGTTATTAAATAAAGTATGGATCAAATATGTATAGATACTCTAGTAGCTAATTTCTAATTGATGATGGGTTGATTAGAAATTAGGGTTAATGTGCAAAAGTTATATATTGGGGTTATAGTCCCCAAATTACACATACTTAACTTTTTTAATATCTCATCTTTAGAAAAGAGAGAGCCACCTTCTCTAAATTACTTATGTGCTTTGGAAGATAAAACTATAAGATTCGAAGATTTCAAGAAATCGATGGATTCATGTACGCTTCCACATCTAGTTTTGTTCTTGATTTATTCTTGATGATCTGACATGATAAATCCTGGTTAGATAAGTTTTATATTAGATCTTGTTTTACGATTCTAACAAGTGGCATCTGAGTCTAGCCATGCTTAATCATTGGGAATTGGTTAAGTTTCTTTCTTTTTGGAATGTATGTGTGGGTTGGGTTTATTATGAATGTACTTCTAATCAGTTCTCTGGTGAATAACTTTGTTTTTGTTATTAGTTTAAGTTGAATTTGTTTCATCAAACATTCCAATTTTTCCTAACTAGAGATGAAAAATTTCGTGTTTAATTACTAAATCATAGATTTAAATTCAATATTGTAATAACCCGTTTTTCAGTGGTGTGGGAAATAGTACTTTTAGGACCACAAATCCGACGAGTGAGTTCATATAATTAGTGTTTAAATTATACGAGTGAAGAGCAATTTTATAATGAATTTTTATTTGAAGAATTTTAACCAATTAAATTAAAAGTTAGTATAGGTGATTCGATTTAAAAGTCAAGTGGTTATTGAAAACAATGTATTAAAACCTTGTTTCCATAATTTAAAGCAGTAAATATTTTTATTAAATAATTATAGAGTCGTTTTATAGGTGAATTGAAGTTTGGTCTAGTAATTTTAATGATTGATTTCTTAACTTAAGTAAAAAGACTAATTTGTAAAAGAGGTAAAAATTAATTGCTATAGATTTAAAATACTAAGGGGACCAAAATGGTGATTAGACCATAGTCAAAAATTCCAAGCGGTGGTGACATGATTAAATCCACTAACTTTTGGGTTATTTGCCCATTTAGTCCTAATTAGTTTAGGGTTAAATTGAAATAAAGTTTGTTTAATTAGAATGCAATATAATTAAAGGACCAATTATGTAATTGGACCTCCCTTAAATGGCCTAATAATAGAAATGATGTGGAATTCTCTAGATTATGGTAAATTGCATTTAGATCCTAATTAATTAAAAAGGACTAGATCGTAAAAGCTATAAAAGTTTATTAAAATTGGTTTGAAAGGTCTAAATTATTAAATGGAGGAGACTTTAATGGTAAATATACCGTATGGGTATTAAGTGGACGGTACAAGTGTTAAAATTCATGAACTTTCGTTTGTTTTTAATGGGTAAAGTAGTAAATTGTAAATACTAAGTAAATAAAAGCATACAATAAAAGAATAAGTCACCACTTTCATATTTTCTTCTTGAGGAAGCACCGAACAACCATGGTTAGGGGTTTTGAGCTTCGGTCAAGCTTGTCCTTCAATTGGTAAGTTGATTTTAATTAGTTTCTTGTAATTTTTATACTTTTGAGATCATTGCAATTAGGCCTAGTTAAATTATATCTCCATTTTCAAAACGGTTAAAGATTATGGATTGTGACATTGATGAGTTTTGGATATTCTTGAAGTTTTGTGGTAAATTATTAAGCTTGATTGTTAAATAAGACTATTTTGTAAAGTAATTTTTAGTAATTTTAATGTTAAAGGACTAAAATGTTAAAATGATACAATTACAAGGACTTGGTATAAAATAATTGCAATTATGGGCTGTTATGAGGCCATTTAATATTCGGCCAAGTTAGAATTTGAGTAAAAATGTTTAAATTGCATGTTTTGGGCTTAGTGACTAAATTGAATAAAAGTAAAATATTTGGGGAAATTTTATAAAAATGTCAAAAAGTGACTTAATTGAATAAAAGAGATAACTTTACTGATGGAATTAGTTAATTGAATGAAAATTTTATTCTAGATCAAGAATGGGGTTGTAAATCGAGGCATAGAGAAGTTACTGAATAGTCCTTGTACCTTTGTCATTGTTGTAGTTTAGTTAGGTAAGTTTGTTCGGTTTAATTTTAGTATATTTTTAAAAGTATTATATGAACCTAATTGCATAGTGTTGGATTATATTGATGTGTGTAATTGAAAATGAAAATAATGAATTGATATAACGTTGATTACTGATTGAGATACTCTGAATTGTTACTGCAAATCAGTCCTGTAATTTTGTTTTTATAAGTATGTTACAGATAATTTCCTTAACACTTGTTTTACTTTAGTACTTGTAGTGTTTTGTGATTATTGAACGTTTGATTTAACAGAGGTCAATAGTAAAATTGAAATGTATTGAGTGTATTGAATTGGGCTATGAACCTATCAGGCTTTATGCTAGTGTACTGTAATGTATCGGGCCTTCTGCCTAGTAGGCTTCGTGTCGGTGTATTTATCGGGCTTAATGCCTGTAGGTTTCGTGTTGGTTTAATTATAAGGCTTAGTGCGTACTAGGCTTCATGCCAGTGTAAAAATTTGTACTGTATATTTGGTGATTAGAGATCTTACTAAACGATAACTTGGAATATGATTTGAATTATTATACTGTGTAATACTCACATGTTGTGAGCTGTGATTGACAGAAATTTTGATAATAACCTTGTGACAGGAACTTTGCTCTTTAATCTTGTTATTTGATTTGTTATGTTTAAATTCAGAAAGATTTATCGTTTTATCGACGAACTTACTAAGCTTTAAAAAGCTTACTCGTGTATTTGTCTTGATTCCTTGTAGATAACGTCTTGTGGATAATCGGGCAGTCAAATCAACTTGAAGAATCACACTATCCGGGGATCTTTTGGTAGATTTTGGTTTCTACTTGGCTTATATGGCATGTAATAGGAGAAATTGATTATGTTTGTAAAGATTCATAAGTACTTATTCGTGTTGTTGTTAATGTGCATATGGTGATGTGATATAAGTAATTAAGTGAGATGTGCATACTTGATTCTATGGTAAAACATAAGAGATTGGGCATGAGATAATATGTTCGGCTTGAATTTTGGTATAGCCTTTTGGGATAGAAAATAAGTTATTTGAATGTGCTTGTAGCTTGTATACTTAGTTAAGAAAATGAATTGTGTAAGTACTTGAAATGTGATGTCATTGATGACACATTGGTTAGACCTTAGGATGATTATTTTGGCATGTTTTGAGTGTCATTGAAATGCATTAAAAAGTCTTATAATTATGTGTTGAGAATTGGTTTAGGTACCTAAGCATTTGGATGTGAACTAAGTATGTTTTGGGTCATTTTTGGGTACACATGGCCTGCGACACGAGTTGTCACATGGCCGTGTGTGACACACGGGTAAACCACACGGGTGTGTGCCCTGAAGGTGTTAGGTGCAGTTTTCACATAGGCTGACACGGTCTTTGACACGACCATGCGAGGGTATTTCAAATGCTACACGAGCCAACACATGGCCTACGACATGGCCGTGTGGATTTATTTCGAAAGGTACACGGTCTGTCACACGGCCTAGCTACACGGTCGTGTGACCCATGTTTTGAAAATTTTTAATTTTTTCCCTAAACTTTTTGATTTGTTTTGAATTGGACCCTGATTGTTTCTAAATTAATTTTAAGGCCTCGTAAGCTCGATTTAATTTCAGTAAATGTATGTATACTTTGATTTGAATTATTATGAAGTTTTGTTAATTAATTTGACAACTTTATGCTATCTGTTTTTGATTGTTATGTAAAGTACGATAATACGCCGTAACCTTAAATCCAGTGGCGGAATCGGGTTATGGGTGTTACAAATATTTTGTTGGTTTATTATCTTTAGTCGTGTTTGTTACAAAGTTTTGATATTTTTTATTTAACATAGTCTAAAGAATTTTCGGGTGATTTGTAAAAAGAACAAATACATTGGCTTTGAAGTGTTTTATTTGGGGATGCTTTTGTCAGATATTGGTTTGGGAAACCTCTATCGCATCTGATTAGATTTTTACTTTTCTTTGAAGGTTCTTATTTTACCCTTAGTTTACTTGTATGAATACATGTTGGCATTATATCTTACCATTTGTTTAATGTGTGCTGGTGTTGATATTTGTCCTGCCAATATAAACCATGAATTTATGGATCTTTTAGCATGTTTCTGCTTTAATATATATATTTGGTGGTGACGAAATTTTTATAAGTATTCATGCATCTAAAGGCTTTTTACTCTAATCCACTTAATTATAAATGCAGTTTTGGAGTTATATATAGATGCAAAGGAAGTTGGTAATATTTTTATTATATGCATATACATATCAATGAATTTAATGGAATAATGCATGATCTTATTTTGCATGAATTGAGATTGATTTTAACGGTATGATTTGTAACATCCTCAAAACCCCCTTGGTTATAAATAATATGAGATAAAATCTTAGTGAAATAAGGTATAAGATCAAAGAAAATAAAAGTTGCAAGATATCAAAAGAGAGTTAAATCAAGAAGCATGACATGATGTATAATTGTTTCTCGATAAAATAAGAAAAAAGATATAAAGATGATAAAAGAGAATATTTAAGAGTATTAAAATGATGATAATAATAATGATTAAGAACTAGGTTTTAGTATATTGATTTAAAGTAAGGACTAAATCCTAAATATGTGAAAAGTTTTTGGCTCAAGTGTAAATATTCAAAATTTAGGGGATCAAAGTGGAAAAATAAGAAAGTTCAAGGACTAAAAGTAATCCAATTTACTATGATATGGAATTGGCATGCAGGGATCAAATTGAATAAGTGAAGAATTATGAAGGACTAAATCGTAATTTTATCAAATTAAGTGATGATTTAAGGATGAAATTTTAAAAGATCATAAAGGGCAAAATGGCCAATTAGAGAGAGAGAGAACTCTAGAAGGCAATGATGATGTTGGAGATATTTTGAAGATATTTTGAAGATATTTTATAATTATTTAATTAGATAAATATTAATTTATTAATATTTTAATAAGATATTTTATTAATATTTTTTTATAAATAGCTAGTATAAAAGGAGAGAAATAGGAAGAAAAAAAAGAAGAAAAGAGGACTTCCCATCTTTCCAACGTGGTGAGTGAGGGGGAGAGAAGAAGAAAACTTTGTTGTATTTTCAATTTGGTCCTTCTACCAAAAATCCACCATTTTCACCTAGAATTTCAAGAAATTTTCATAACCACCAAGAGGGAAAAGTGATAAGGAGACTATGGAGAACAAGAAAATCACCTTGGATTCAATAAAATGGGAGTTGGAGGAGAGAGAAAATCAACTTAAAGTTTGAAATCAATAAGATAAGGTAAGAACATCAAGATTTCAATATATTTTTAAGTTTGATATTATTGAAAAAGCATGAAAATGATGTTAAAGTAGAGTTTTCTTATATAAGGTTTTATGTTCTTAATATTTCAGTAAAGGGAAATAAGAGGAAGTGATGGGAAATATTGTAGAGAAAGGAAAGGAGGGTGTTATAAACTTGGTTATCAACATTTTGCATTAAAATAGTTTTGGACAGCAGCAGTGGTCTGACTTTGAAAATTCACCAAAAATTTTAGAAATTGAATTAGAGGTTAATTAAAGTATGAAATTAAATATTATTGAGTCTAGTTTTACATAAAATAAACGGTGTAAGAAAAAGAATTTCATATTATGAGATATATGAATTTTTGTGAGACAAGTTCAGATTAATTTCGGGTTCCCCTGTTCTGACTTTGGAAAATCATCAGAAATTATAAAAAGAAATGATTATGGGTTTTAATTTATATGCTTAAATTATTAATGAGTCTATTTTCAAGAGAAACAAACAAAAACATCATCCAAACCCTGTACTAAGAGATAATTAATTTTTAGTAAAGAAATGTTTAAGTTGTCAAACAGCAAAACAGAGACAAATTTGAAGAATTTACTATACTTATTGGCTAAGTCATAAATTGTGAAATTTTTATGGCAAAAATATATTTTAGTCTAGTTTCAAAAATATCAACAGAATCTTAATTTCAAATTCTGTAGCTCAAGATAGAAATAATTTAGTGACTATGACTCAAGTGGACAACTTTGATATGAACACATAAATAAATAGTGGAATTATAGATAATGTTACATATAAGCATGTTATATACTAAAAGTTAAAGATTCTAAAAAATATATACATAAAGGATGTGGAATGGAGAGGAGGAGGAGGAAAAAAATATGAATATATATAGTAGATGAATTTGAAATGTTTCGAAATGGTTATAAGTGATGGAATGATTAATACATGTGAGCATGTTTAAACGAATTAATAAAATAATAAGTGAATAATTGTTAATTGATGTGATATTGAATTCTTTGTTAAAATTTTATGAAGAATTAAATTGATTGGCACAATTTAGAAATAAATATGAAATATATATAAGTGGGTAAACTAATTTTGCAAGTGCAAGTCCTCCAATGGTCTTATTTGTAAAACTTCAATATTTGTGTTAATTTTATAAACTTTGTTACCTTTGATTAAATATCATGTTTTTTTTGAGGATTTGAGATTAGAAGTAGATGTAAGTGGATGATATGTAAAATGAAGTGACGGTTATGACATCTGAATACGGTTCAGGTAATAATATAAAATAAATAAATAAATAAAAATAATGCGTGGAACTTGTAGCAAAATGGAGACGACGTCACGATGATAAGTTCGCCATGTCATGACGTGGAAACCCCAACGTCGCAACGATCGTTCAAAAATCTTTATGAATTTTACAATTTGGCATTTAATCAATTGTGAAAATTTTAATGAGCTCTTTTAACTCATAATTAGTTCTATCGTAAATTCAATTATTACTAAAATTAGTTAATGATCTAAATTAATTAAATAATATGATAAATTGATCTGAAATTTTCAGTAGTTGCTTCGGCAACGAATGTGACATCTTGATGCCTTGACTTGGTGATCGAGTCGGGTATGCGGTGTTACATTTGGTGGTATCAGAGCTTAGGATTTCCTATTTCCGGGCTAAAAGTGTGTAACGCCCCAAAATTTTAATTTTTGATTTCGTGTATGTGTGACACACAATGTCAATCTACTTCAGTGGTTATGTGTTTTGGGTGTGTGTGAGAGGTCCCAAGTTCAAGCTTTACTTGGACAAATTTTGGTATTTTTATAAATAAAGCCTTAACCTTGTGCAAAGGGCTTAAGTTTAAATGTTGGGAAAATAACATCAGAATGGGCCTGCTGGTCTGATGGTTAAGTGGTGTGTTATTATGGTGGAGGTCTTGTGTTCGAATCCCTGTGCAGTCAAAAGTATTATTTTTTTTGCTCAAATTTCGAGATAGAGTTGTGCAATAGGGGGATTCTTAGTAGTTGATGTGAAGTGGGAATTACGGGAGAAGATTAAGGGATTTTGGGGTTATTGGGATTTTATTTTATTGTTTTCATAACCGAATTTTGACTCTCTTTTCCAAAAACAATTTCTGCCGTCTATTATTCTCCCTCTCCTCTTGCCGAAGTTCTCTGAGTTTTTCCATCTTTCTCTTCTTTTTCTTCTATTTGATTTTTCCCTGATCCATTTATTTTCCTTCATTTTAACACGCGGTTAGTGCTCGCTTAGTTTCAGGAAGTTTTTCTCTTCATTTTTTGTCATGAATGTAACACCCCAAACCCGGCCTAGACGTTATGGCCGAATCTGGTGATGCCACAAGATAGTGCTTTTGAAATCGAAGCCCCGCTCCAGCCATTTCTTTCCTTTTTAAAAAGTTTTTCATTATTTTATGTTAATTCTAAATAGTGTCATTCGTTTCCAAAACGTTGTCCGTTTTCCAAAACATATATACTTTGCAGAAGCATTTAAAACATGGTTGCGTAATCGTGGTGTTTTGGTAAAACATTTGCTTTTTTTGAAAACCCGCGCTTCCCTACTTCTAGCAGTAAAAATCATAAAACATTGCAAACACTAAATTTAAAAAAAAATCCATAATGGCCATAATTACATAAAACTTTTCCCAGATATAATAAAAACTGTAAATAAGTATAAAAACCGTAAATCTAACGTGAAGCAAAAGCAATGGTTACTGTCGAGTCCTCCGCTGTACCGATCCATCTAGTGTTGGGGATTGTTTGAACAGATTAAACATAAAAGGGTTAGTTTCGCAACTCAATCTGTAATCCCCATAGATATCAAACGTACCAAGTAATCACTAGAAATCAGAAATCACAGATTGGGCCGGAGCCCATTACAGAAACAGTTTTGGCCTTAGCCCACTCGGATGCAAAATTAGATCAGAATATCAGAATCCTACCCACCAGCCTCTACACACCATCTCCGTCCAGCCCTACACACCATGTGGGGATATAATCAACCCACCCATCCTTACACACCATACTGTACCAAAGTGCGGCACATAAATAGAATAATGTAGCTGAGCTGCAAGATAGCAGGCTTAAAGCCTTTCAGACACTTCCTTCGAAATATCATTAACCCTCCCCGATGCAATGCAACATACAAAATATGACATGTAACATGCAAATAGTCGATCATACATTCAGTTCAGTACAGATATCATGCTCAGTCAGACCCGATATGTAATATCCCTGATTTAAGGCTTGTGCATTATTACTTAATTGAATGAGAAAGCATGCCTTTGTGTGTTATGAATGTGTTTTTATGAATTTTGGGAACTCTAGAAAATAGGAGAATAACTTAGAAAATATCATATTTTAAGTTTCAAAAAGGGAGCTAAGCTTGATAGGGCCTTAAGAGAATTTGTAAGGGAATTATAACACAAAAATGGGCTTGGTAAAGTGGCTTGGAGGCGCCACTTAAGGCCTCTATAAATGACGCCACCAAAAGGTGTAAATGGGCCAAGGTTCGAGTCACATGGGAAGCCAAATAAAAGCTTTTATTTTTGCGGCAACAAGGGGAAGTGATGGACGGCAATGGCGGCTTTGAAAAGGTGAGGATAAAGACTTGATTTATCTCTTTTAAAATTCGACTATTAAGAGGAGATAATAATTGACCCATTCAAATTATTTTCAATGGATAGAGGAGAGGAAAAATAGGAGGAAAATTGGGATTTGATAGAGGAGGATAAGAAGTGGCCGGCCAGGGGACTCCTTTAGTGATGAATTTCGGTCATGTAAGGGGAGTAGGTGCCGAATTTCCTTTTTATTGAGTACCCACTTTCTTCTTCTTTTTCTTGTAGCCGCCTAGCCGAATTCTCTAAGCCTCCAACTCTCCTCTCTCTTGCATTTTCTCTCTTCACCATTAAAGTGGCCGAAACACCATCTCAACCTCGTTTCTATACCTATTTTTGTGTTAGTCGAATATCCCATTACCATTGGAGATGTTTAGCCGAAACCTTTTTCTCTTATTTGGTCTCTTCAAGCAACGTGGTGGTAAGTAATTTCTATCCTAGCAATCCGTTTGGGTTCTCTTTCTTTTAGGTGTGCCGAATCAAGGATTAAGCCTTGGTTGAGGAATGGCCGAATATGCTTGTGCCATGATGTGTGTTTCTTGTAAAGGTAGCCGACATTAAGGAGCATTTAAGGAGAAGCTTTCAGGATTTAGATCCACAAGGTAAGTGCTTAAGATATTCGGCCAAGGACCTATTTAGTGACTTAGATCTATTTCTTACTTATTCAAAAGCTAAAAACTAACCTGTGATGTGATTTGGTGCTAGCCGATTTCAAGAGGGAATCTTTCGGGAATTGAAGTGATCAAGGTAAATGATATGTAGTATTCAGCCAAGGGCCATTTTCCATAGGTTTATGCATAAGCCGATTCTAACAGTTAGTAGGCAGGGATTTCGATTACTCAAGGAGCAGGTGACAGTTTCGGGATTTGATTAGTAATCAAATTGGAAAGGTAAGGATTTTTGGTTACAATAATCCTTCGGGAGTTGGTTTTATAGCCGAATAGGCTTTTGCTAAAATACTAAGTATTGGCTGAATGTAGGAACTTGAGATCTAAAGCAATAGATCGGATTTTCGGGATTTGAAGTGAACTCGATAAATATACCAGGTGTGTACCCCGCATTAAACCTAGATAGATTTATGGTTATGTCTTAATAAATGTGTTAATATGAACATGTAATATGTGGTTAAGGGTACCATGCAACGGTACAAAGTACTCAGGTACGTTAACTTACTACTACTGTAGTTATGATATTATGAATATCTGTTATGGCATAAGTGAACATTGATAAGAATGTGAAATAAGGCCTAAGGCATGTTAATTGTATGATTTGTATGACATGGGGCATACGGGTTATATGGAAAGGGGAAGTGATCTGGTGGTTTATACCACAAATATCTGAATGTGGTGACTTCGGTCACATAATTCGAAAGTATGGTGACGCTTGTCACAAAAAATATTATCGAGTGGCTATGCCACAAAATTATAAGGGCGATGAGCATGTCGCTGCGGCATCGCGCCGATGATGTGTAGCGGATGGAGGGTCGACTTAGTAGTCCCCACAGTGTGCTGGTTGGTACGGGTGATGTGTAGCGGATGGCTATTTAGGTTTGGGTTCGGGTTTGCACCATTAATTCCACCTGTTATATATATATGTGATATGTTATGATATGCTTGAATCGTTGAAACTTAGTGTTGGTTACACATTGAGTCTGTTTGACTCACCCCGTTGGGGAATATTTTCTTTCAGGTGACACTCAGTGATGGACCGGGTCGGCAGGAGCTTAGTGGTGGCCATGTTCAGCTCGGACTTTATTTTATTTGAATTTTCTTTATTTTAAGTACTTTGGTTCTATTCGGATTTTGCTTGATGTAATAAAGCCTTTGCTATTAACTGTTTATGCATGCATTTTTAATTATTATATTATGATACAATTTTTATTAAATTAAACCTTGAACGATTTTTCTTAAATAAAAATAATTCCTTAAATATTTGACACCTAATACAAATGATTTTTTTTTTTCAATTTAAATGGTAAACTCCACAAACTTGGTTTTTATCTTTTACTTGTAGTTTCGAAGTACAACGGTAAAGTTTTATAAAACCTAGATTTCCAGAATAAACTTTTTTTCAACTCAAGCCCAACCCAAAATAAAATTTCTTTCTCAAAACCATTAAAATTTTCCCAAGTATTCAAAAAGTTTTGAACCGTTTTACTCGAGGAACATACCAGATCCGGTCAAGGTTCGTGGGCCGGGTTTGGGGTGTTTCAGCTTGGTATCAGAGCCCAGTTTTAAAACTCTTGGCCTTGGGTTAAAAGCCCATAACGTTTTCAAAAGAAGCCCAAATGAAGTTCGTGAAATTTTTTTTTGAATAAGCAGGTTTTCTGGCATGGCACCTAAGTCTCCGACCCGAAGTCCACCAGGTAAGTACCCCTATCTATTGTGTAAATTATAGTATGATTTAGTGAAGGGTATAAATGGAACGTAGATTAGTATATTAAGTACTTGAACCCTAGGACTAGGTTACCCCAACAATTTCATAAAACTTTAAGCCTAATTAAATAAACCTGTGACTAAGTCGCCGAGTTAGGGTGTGGCAACCTTTGTGCGCATGTCTAGGATTGGATTCAGGAAGAGCCTGGTATTTAAGCAGTCCTCATGACTCACCTCCTCTTCACTCGAATCCTACCTGGTGCGTAGCTACGGTTCACCCTAACCAAGAGGACTCATTGACGGGCTAAACCCAATAATTAAAACCCGAAAGGGATTAGCTGTATTTTCATAAAAAATTTAGTTTTAAAATCACCAAATTACCCCTTTAAATTATAGCAAAATTTAGTTTGAAAATTTTTCAAAATACTTCCGATTTACGAAATTACCTAAATACCCTAGTGGTAAAAGTACTAAAATGCCCTTGGTTTTCAAAATTACCATACCACCCTTGATTTTAATGAAATTTTCTTACTTTGCAAAATACCAGAAACCCCTATTTTGGAAAAAAAATTATTAAGATATCTTGATTTGGAAAAATTTACGAAATTACCCTTGATTTACAAAATTACCAAAATAACCCTGATTTCTAAAATTTCTGCCATACCTCTGATTTGGGAAAATTTTCAAAATACCCTCGAGTTGTGAAAATTTCAAAGTGCCTTGATGTATTAAGATTTTCAAAATTGACCCCGATTTATTACCAAAATACCCCTGTAGGAGAAATGACGGAAATACCCCTGGGGTAGGAACAGACAACAATGTTGAATGATGACTGTGTGTGGTAAATGCTACTGAATGGATGTACTTCTCTAAATTAGGATAGAAGACTTGAAACTCTGAATGATCGGAAGAACTACTATTAAACTTCTTTTCATAAAATGGTTTGCGGATAATCAGTGGAACAAAGGCTAATACATAAAACTTTGTAATCAGATTAAAGCGCGATCGTAGAAATGTGCTCTAGGGGATGCGGACGTAATGTGCGAGGAAGCGGTAGAGGTAGAATGACCGTGTCGGAACCCGTTAGATCGTGTCAAGGATCTGAAAATGAGGTACCACCACCACCACCAGCTGTAGGTGTGGAACAGCAAGATCGACGGGGATGATCTTTGTATCGCAGTTGTCTTCGCGAGTTCTTGAGATGGTGGTCGGAGCGGTGGAAATATGGGAGCTCGACGAACCTGGCGAGAGAAATCGAAAGGAATTGTGGCGCTACTTCGCGACGAGGCGTATCAGTGGTGGCTCATAGTTCGGGATGGTGCCACAGCTGAGGACCTTACTTGGGAATATGTTAAGGCGGCATATCAGAAGAGGTATGTTGGTACCAATTATACGGATACACAAAGGAAGGCATTTCTGGGGCTGGTTCAAGGGAACAAGTCCGTGGCGGAATATGAGGCTGAATTTTTAAGGTTGAGCAGGTATGCTCGAGGGATAGTGGCTACGAAACATGAGCGATGTGTCCGATTTGAGGACGGGCTAAGAGATGATCTGAGGTTATTGATAGCTCCGCAGCAAGAATGGGAATTTGCTGTGTTGGTAGAGAAGGCTAAGGTAGCCGAAGGAATTAAGGACTCGGTAAGGCAGAACTCTAATCGGAATAGATAGAAGAGAGGTTTTGGATCGTCAGGATCGTTTGGAAATGTTCAAAAGAGGCCTAGAGCTGATGGGAAGATGCACTTAGGGGAGTGTTGGAAGAAAACAGGAGGATGCTTTAAGTGTGGATCTAAGGATCATATGATTAAGGATTGCCCAATAAAGATAGACGAAAGTCAACCAGCAAGTCAGGGTTATAATCAGGCTGGAAGTGGAGGACAGCAGCCTCAGCGGGGTCGTGGTCTGAATAACAGAGGTAATGGTGCTGAAAGAGGACGTGGAACACCGGGCAGAGGTGTTGGTAATACTGAAGCAAGGCAGCCGGGTCTGGTATATGCAGTTCTTCGAAGGGAGGATGGAGACGCACCGGACGTCATAACCGGTACGTTCCTTATATTTGGCAAGCCTTATTTTGCTTTGATTGATGTGGGCTCGACCCATTCTTATGTTGCATGTAGAGTAGTTGAAACTCTAGGCATAGCCTCTGAACTTTCTAGTAGGGAGATGACTGTAGTAAGCCCATTAGGTGAAACTGTAGTGGTGAACAAGATATTTCAGAAAGTACCTCTAGAGATTCAAGGAGTGATTTTCCTTGTCGACTTAATGGAACTACCCTTCGGAGAATTTGATCTCATACTTGGTATGGACTGGCTAGTGGAACATCGGGCTGTATTGGATTGTACAGCTAAGCGAATGGAGCTAAGGACCCTGGAGGATGAGGTGATAAGTATGATAGGAGAAAGAAGAAACTACTTGTCTAACGTAGTTTCAGCCTTAAAGGCTGATAAGATGGTTCGGAAAGGGTGCAAGGCATTTTTGGCCTTCGTAAGTGCGTTGGATGCAAAATAAGGGGGAGTTAGTGGAGTTAGAACTATAAAGGAATTTGCAGATGTCTTTCTGGAGGAATTACCTGGAATACCCCCGGATAGGGAAGTGGAATTCTGAATTGATTTACTGCCGGGAACAGCTCCTGTGTTAATTGCCCCTTATAGAATGGCACCAAAGGAGTTGGTTGAGCTCAAGGCTCAGATCCAAGAATTGCTTGATCGTGGGTTTATTCGACCCAGTGTATCTCCATAGAGAGCACCGGTCTTGTTTTTGAAGAAGAAGGACGGAACTATGCGTATGTGCATAGACTATCGTCAGTTGAATAAGCTGACTATCAAGAACAAGTATCCTTTACCAAGGATACACGACTAGTTCGATTAGCTTAAGGGAGCGGCGATATTCTCAAAGATAGATCTAAGGTCGGGGTATCATCAATTGAAGGTGAAGGAAGCAGATATCCATAAGACAGCTTTCTGAACAAGATACGGGCATTATGAGTTCTTAGTGATGCCGTTCGGATTGACGAACACCCCAGTCGCGTTCATGGATATGATGAACCGGGTTTTCCAACCCTACTTGGATCGATTCGTCATTGTGTTCATTGACGACATCCTTGTGTACTCCAAGTCTGAGAAGAAGCATGATGAGCATCTTCGGATTGTGTTGCAAGTGTTGAGGGAGCAAAAGCTGTATGCCAAGTTCAGCAAGTGTGAATTTTGGCTTAAGGAAGTTGCTTTCTTAGGGCATGTGGTGTCTGCTGAAGGGATAAAGGTGTATCCCAGAAAGATTGAGGCAGTGTTGGATTGGAAACCACCTAAGTCTGTGGCTGATGTTCGCAGTTTCTTGGGATTGGCAGGCTATTACAGAAGGTTTGTAGAAGGGTTCTCATCAATAGCCACACCTTTGACAAAGCTGTTGAGAAAGGAGGTACCTTTCGTATGGACAGATAAGCAACAGGAGAGCTTTGAGAAGCTTAAAAGGGTTTTGATCAAGCTCCACTTTGATTGACTGAGGCGAGAAAGGATTTCGTGGTGTATTGTGACGCTTCTCATACAGGATTGGGATGCGTGTTAATGCAGGATGGGAAGGTAGTTGCTTATGCGTCTCGACAATTAGGGCCTCACAAGGTTAACTACCCGACGCATGATTTGGAATTGGCGGCAGTGGTCTTTGCTCTTAAAGTATGGAGGCACTATTTGTATCGAGAAAAGTCGTTGATCTACACAGACCACAAGAGCCTTAAGTATCTGTTGACTTAGAAGGAGTTGAACCTGAGACAGCGAAGGTGGGTGGAGTTGTTGAAGGACTACGACTGTTCTATAGAGTATCACCCGGGCAAGGCAAATGTAGTGGCAGATGCCCTAAGTCGGAAGGTGGTGTCGGATTTGAGGGCGATGTTTGCACATCTAAGCTTGTACGACGACAGAAGTTTGTTAGCAGAGTTGCAAGTCAAGCCGACGTGGTTGAATGAGGTGAAGGAATGTCAGTTAGTGGATGAGGATTTAAGTGCTAAGTTGCAGCAAGTGCAAAGTGGGGAGTTGGAAGATTATGGTATTAATGATGAGGGACTATTGTGTGTCAAGGGTAAAGTTTGTATCCTGAAGAATGAAGAGTTAAGGCAGAAGATTCTTCAGGAATCGCATAGTAGCCCTTATGCTATGCATCATGGAGGTACTAAGTTGTACAGAGGTCTAAGGGAACAATTTTGGTGGCCTGGTCTAAAATGGGAAGTTACCGAATTTGTCGACAAGTGCTTAACGTGTCAGCAAGTTAAGGCTAAACACCAAGTTCCATCAGGATTGCTTCAACCGATAAAGATTCCACAGTGGAAGTGGGAGAGAATCACCGTGGACTTCGTTAGTGGGCTTCCCCTTACGCCTACTAAGAAGGACTCGGTATGGGTGATAGTGGATCGGTTGACAAAATCCACGCATTTCATTCCAGTGAGAGTTGACTATTCTTTGCAGAAGTTAGCAAAGTTGTATGTGGCGGATGTTGTGAGGTTACATGGGGCGCCGGTATCGATCATTTCAGATAGGGATCCAATGTTTACATCTCGGTTCTGGAAAGCACTACATCAGGCTTTAGGCACCAGATTGGATTTCACTATGGCTTTTCATCCACGATCGTGACGGCGCAATCAACGAGTAATCCAAGTGTTGGAGGATATGTTAAGGGGCTGTGTGATAGACTTCAGAGGAAGTTGGGAAGAATATTTGCCTTTAGTAGAATTTGCATACAACAACAGCTATCATGCCAGTATTCGAATGGCATCGTATGAAGCACTGTATGGACGGAAGTGTCGCACTCCTACATGTTGGACGGAATTAGGGGAACGTCGAGTTTTGGGCCCAGAGATTGTGGCAGAGTCCGAGGAAAAGGTTGAGGTAATTCAGGCACGGTTGAAGGAGGCATCTGATAGGCAAAAGTCGTATGCGGATCTCAAACGAAAGGAAATAGAATTTGATGTGGGAGATCAAGTGTTTCTTAAGGTTTCGCCATGGAAGAGGGTGATGAGGTTTGGTCGCAAAGGGAAGTTAAGTCCCAGGTTTATAGGACCTTACCGGGTATTGAAGCGAGTTGGACCACTGGCATACCAGTTGGAGTTGCCACCAGAGTTGAAGCAGATGCACGACGTATTCCATGTTTCTATGCTATGCCATTATCAATTGGATCAATCCCATGTAGTCCCGGTTGAAGAGGTGGAGTTAAGGCCAGATTTGTCCTACGAGGAAGAGCCGATTCAGATTTTAGAACGAGATGTGAAAGTGTTACGAAGGAAATCAGTTCCTTTAGTTAAAGTGTTATGGCGCAATCATGGATCGGAGGAAGCTTCGTGGGAGCCGGAAGAAGCAATGCGACAGCAATACCCTCACTTATTTCAGCCAGGTAATTTCGAGGACGAAATTATTTTAAGGGGGTAGAACTGTAATATCCCTGATTTATGGCTTGTGCATTATTGCTTAATTGAATGAGAAAGCATGCCTTTGTGTGTTATGAATGTGTTTTTATGAATTTTGGGAACTCTAGAATATAGGAGAATGACTTAGAAAATATCGTATTTTAAGTTTCAAAAAGGGAGCTAAGCTTGATAGGGCCTTAAGAGAATTTGTAAGGGAATTATAACACAAAAATGGGCTTGGTAAAGTGGCTTGGAGGTGCCACTTAAGGCCTCTGTAAATGACGCCACCAACAGGTGTAAATGGGCAAAGGTTCGAATCGCATGGGAAGCCAAAAAAAAGCTTTTATTTTTGCGGCAACAAGGGGAAGTGATGGACGGCAATGGGGCTTTGAAAAGGTGAGGATAAAGACTTGATTTATCTCTTTTAAAATTTGGCTATTAAGAGGAGATAATAATTGACCCATTCAAATTATTTTCAATGGATAGAGGAGAGGAAAAATAAGAGGAAAATTGGGATTTGATAGAGGAGGATAAGAAGTGGCCGGCCAGGGGACTCCTTTAGTGATGAATTTAGGTCATGTAAGGGGAGTAGGTGCCGAATTTCCTTTTTATTGAGCACCCACTTTCTTCTTCTTTTTCTTTTAGCCTTCTAGCCAAATTTTCTAAGCCTCCAACTCTCCTCTCTCTTGCTTTTTCTCTCTTCACCATTAAAGTGACCGAAACACCATCTCAACCTCGTTTCTATACCTATTTTTTTGTTTGCCTAATATCCCATTACCATTGGAGAGGTTTAGCCGAAGCCTTTTTCTCTTATTTGGTCTCTTCAAGCAACGTGGTGGTAAGTAATTTCTATCCTAGCAATCGGTTTGGGTTCTCTTTCTTTTAGGTGTGCCGAATCAAGGATTAAGCCTTGGTTGAGGGATGACTGAATATGCTTGTGCCATGATGTGTGTTTCTTGTGAAGGTAGCCAATATTAAGGAGCATTTAAGGAGAAGCTTTCGGGATTTAGATCCACAAGGTAAGTGCTTAAGATATTCGGCCAAGGCCCTATTTAGTGACTTAGATCTATTTCTTACTTATTCAAAAGCCGAAAACTAACCTGTGATGTGATTTGGTGCTAGCCGATTTCAAGAGGGAATCTTTCGGGAATTGAAGTGATCAAGGTAAATGATATGTAGTATTCAGCCAGAGGCCATTTTCCATAGGTTTATGCATAAGCCGATTCTAACAGTTAGTAGGCAGGGATTTCGATTACTCAAGGAGCAGGTGACAGTTTCGGGATTTGATTAGTAATCAAATCGGCAAGGTAAGGATTTTTGGTTACAATAATCCTTTGGGATTTGGTTTTATAGCCGAATAGGCTTTTGCTAAAATACTAAGTATTGGCCGAATGTAGGAACTTGAGATCTAAAGCATTAGATCGGATTTTCGGGATTTGAAGTGAACTCGATAAATATACCAGGTGTGTACTCCACATTAAGCCTAGATAGGTTTATGGTTATGTCTTAATAAATGTGTTAATATGAACATGTAATATGTGGTTAAGGGTACCATGCAACGGTACAAAGTACTCAGGTACGTTAACTTACTACTACTGTAGTTATGATATTATGAATATCTGTTATGGCATAAGTGAACATTGATAAGAATGTGAAATAAGGCCTAAGGCATGTTAATTGTATGATTTGTATGACATGGGGCATACGGGTTATATGGAAAGGGGACGTGATCTGGTGGTTTATACCACAAATATCTGAATGTGGTGACTTCGGTCACACAATCTGAGTATGGTGACGCTTGTCACAAAATATTATCTGGTGGCTATGCCACAAAATTATAAGGGCGATGAGCATGTCGTCTGCAGCGACTGCCTTCGATGATGTGTAGCGGATGGAGGGTCGACTTAGTAGTCCCCACAGTGTGCTGATTGGTACGGGTGATGTGTAGCGGATGGCTATTTAGGTTTGGGTTCGGGTTTGCACCATTAATTCCACCTGTTATATATATGTGATATGTTATGATATGCTTGAATCGTTGAAACTTAGTGTTGGTTACACATTGAGTCTGTTTGACTCACCCCGTTGGGGAATATTTTCTTTCAGGTGACACTCAGTGATGGACCGGGTCGACAGGAGCTTAGTGGTGGCCATGTTCAGCTCGGACTTTATTTTATTTGGATTTTCTTTATTTTAAGTACTTTGGTTCTATTTGGATTTTGCTTGATGTAATAAGGCCTTTGCTATTAACTGTTTATGCATGCATTTTTAATTATTATATTATGATACAATTTTTATTAAATTAAACCTTGAACGATTTTTCTTAAATAAAAATAATTCCTTAAATATTTGACACTTAATACAAATGATTTTTTTTTCAATTTAAATGGTAAACTCTACAAACTCGGTTTTTATCTTTAACTTGTAGTTTCGAAGTACAACGGTAAAGTTTTATAAAACCTAGATTTCCAGAATAAACTTGTTTTCAACTCAAGCCCAACTCAAAATAAAATTTCTTTCTCAAAACCATTCAAATTTTCCCACGTATTCAAAAAGTTTTGAACCGTTTTACTCGAGGTACATACCAGATCCGGTCAAGGCTCGTGGGCCGGGTTTGGGTGTTTCACGATATAATCATATCACATAAATAGGGGTCTAAGTAATGCTTACCGACCCTACAGTAGGTCCATAGTCGACTTGGGTGACCTGTACAACCTTATAGATCTTTTTAGAAATATGGGCTCACACGTGTGAGCCCACACGGCCCAAATTGGATTTGACTGTGTGGATCACGCGGCTTGTCCCAGAATCCTACACACCTGTGTGCTTCATCTGTGTGGGCCTACACGCCTGTATAGCCCACACGGCCCAATAAGTCGAGCCCTTATATTGCACACGGCCTTGCTCGGCCATCACACTGTCGTGCCACTTGCGCATGGCCTGGCTCGTCGATCACACGGCTGTGTTGTGGCTCACAGCCTTGCACACGGCCTACCGCACGGCCGTGTGGTGTCGATAAAATCATTTTTCAACTTTCACCAATTCTCATTTTCTGTGTTTTCGGGTACACACCTAGTTTTGATTGAAGCTAAAATGATCCCCGAGCACTCCAGAACCTATATTCGATAACCCAAAGCCCGCGTTCAATGGTATTAGCAAAAATTTACTGAAATTGTAACATGATAACCATCCTTCAACAACCAAAAACCTTACCTCCGAACGAATAGTAGGGACTTTACAACCTCACATTGTGTCCCAAAATTATAAAAGCCAGTATAAGAAAATTGGGGCGTTACAACTCTACCCCCTAAAAAAATTTCGTCTTCGAAATTTTACCTGATCGGAAAAGTTGAGGATATTGCTGACGCATCGAGTCCTCCGGCTCCCAAGTGGCCTTATCAGTGCTATGATTCCGCCACAACACTTTCACTGAGGTGATAGACTTTTTCTGAAGGACCTTTAGGTCGCGCTTTAAAATCTGTACCGGCTCCTCCTCGAACGTCAGATCTGGTCTAACCTCAATGTCCTCAATAGGCACAACATGCATGGAATCAGAGCGGTAGCGTCTCAACATTGAGACATGGAACACATCATGAATGCGATCCAACTCTAGAAGAAGCTCCAACTGATATGCGACTGGCCTCACTCATTTCAGAATACGGTACGACCCAATAAATCGAGGGCTCAGCTTACCCTTACGACCGAACCTCAGGACCTTCTTCCATAGCGAGAACTTTAAAAAACTAAGTCCCCCACAGAATACTCAATATCCTTTCTCTTCAGATCAATATAGGACGTCTGCCTATCAGATGCTGCTTTCAGTCGATCTCGAATCAATCGGACCTTATCTTCTATTTCAGAAACCAATTCTGGCCCCAAAACACGTCGCTCACCCAACTCAGTCCAACATAAGGGAGTGCGAGACTTACGACCACTTAGGGCCTCGTAAGGTGCCATCTGAATGCTAGACTGATAGCTATTGTTGTAGGTGAACTCTATCAATGAAAAATACTCCTCCCAACTACCTCGAAAATCTATAACACAGCTCCTCAACATATCCTCCAGCACTTGAATCACCCTCTCCGATCGACCTATCCGCTCGAGGATGGAAAACAAAGATCAAGTCCAACGTTGAACCCAGAGCCTCATGCAATTTCTTTTAGAACCGAGATGTGAAGCAAGGATCCCTATTGGAGATGATCGAGACAGGAACCCCATACAGTCTCACTATTTTAGATATATACAGTTTAGCCAATTTCTGGAGAGAAAAGTCCGTCCTGACCGGAATGAAGTGAGCAGACTTGGTCAATCGATCCATGATGGCCTAAACAGAATCCTTCTTACTGGGTGTTAAAGGCAACCCACTAACAAAGTCCATTGTTACTTGTTCCCATTTCCACATCGGTATCTTTACAGGCTATAGCAACCCCGAAGGAAACTGATGCTCAGCCTTAACCTGCTGACAAGTCAAACAGCGAGCAACGAATTCAATAACCTCACGCTTCAACCCTGGCCACTAGTATAACTCTTGCAGATCTCGGTACATTTTATTCCCGCTGGGATGTATAGCGTAAGGGCTACTATGCACTTCCCTCAGAATCAACTGTCTCAAATCCTTATCACTCGGTACACAAATCTGACCACGAAAACAAAGTACACCATCACCAGCTTCAACCTGATGAAAACACAACTCAAGAGACTTATCCCCCATCTGTTTACCTCTAATCTGATCAATCCACGCAGGCTTAACCTGAAGTTTCGCTAACAGACTCCCATCGTCGAATAAACTGAGTCGAGCGAACATCGCTCTCAGATCGGTCATAGCCCTATGGCTCAAAGCATCCGCCACCACATTGGCCTTACCAGGATGGTACTCGATGGTGCAGTCATAATCCTTCAACAGTTCAACCCATCTACGCTGCCTAAGGTTTAACTCCTTCTAAGTGAGGAGATATTTGAGGATTTTATGATCAGTGTAGATAGTACACTTCTCACCGTACAGGTAGTGCCTCCAAATCTTTAAAGCGAAGACTATAGTAGCCAGTTCCAAATCACGAGTATCATAGTCTATCTCATGCGTCTTAAGCTGACGTGACGCATAAGCTACAACCTTACTATCCTGTACCAGTACGCAACCCAACCCCACATGCAACGCATCACTGTATATGATAAAATCCTTCCTAGATTCAGGCTGTAGTAGAACTGGGGCCTGAGTCAAAATAGATTTGAGCTTCTCGAAGCTCTCTTGTTGCTTATCAGTCCAGCCAAAGGGAACTTCCTTGCGCAGAAGCTTGATTAACGGTGCTGTGATCAAGGAGAACCCTTCTATGAAGCATCGATAATAACCTGCCAGTCCTAGAAATCTGCAAATTTTAGACACATTCCTCGGCTGTTTCCAATCCAACACAGCCTCAATCTTACGAGGACCAACACGAATCCCCTCTGCAGAAACCATATGTCCTAAAAAGGTTACTTCCCGGAGCCAGAACTCACACTTACTAAACTTCGCATACAGCTATTTCTCACGAAGAGTCTGTAGTACAACTCTGAGATGCTCATCATGCTCGTCCTAAGTCTTAGAATACACTAGGATATCATCGATGAATTGTAACAGCTCGATTTAGACCCTATTTGGAACGGTGGTTTCAGGACCAAGATCCTAGTTAGAAAAATATTTTTAAATTATATTATGTGTTTATTATGTGTGAATTTAATTGTGTGAAATTTTCGTGCTTTAATTTCGTCGTTTGAGTGTCCGATTAAATAAAATGATTAAATCGCATAAAATGAAAATTTAGTGGTTATTTTTAGAAGGGCGAATAGTGGTTGTTCTTTTAATATGGAGGTTTTATGTTGCAATTATGCCATTGGATTTATGAATGGATGGCATTAGACATATATTATAAAGTTTTTATATTAACTTAATAAGGTTAATTTAGTAAATATGTAAATTATGTTAATATAATAAAAACATAAAACAAAAATCACATGCGTGTTCATCATTTTTGACCGAAACTCAAAGAAAAAGAACAAATTTGAAGGCTTTAAGGTTCGACGCACTTGGGAGCTTGATTTAGGTATGTGTTTTGTTTGATTTTTGATAATTTTTACGTTTTTGAGATCGTTGCTATGAAAAGTACAAAACCCATGCATTAATTTTTTATTTTGATGAATATTTTGAGTTGAGCCATTGATGAATTCATGTGATTTTTGTTGTTAGATGATAGATTATGAAAGATATGTTTTGAATTAACATGTTTTGTATTTGAAATTTTGATGATTTTGAGTAATTAGGACTAAATTGTAAAAATAATAAATTAAGGGACTAAAATGTGAAATAAATAAAATGTATGGACTTGTATGAGCATGGGTAACATTCGGCCTAAGCATGGTGTGTGCAAATTTTGCATTTTTTTGTTTTATGCAATAGGGACTAAATTGCAAAAAGTGTAAAATGTCAGGGGTAAAATGGTAATTTTCCCATTTATGTGTTTTTAGACTAAATTGAATAAAATGGTGTTTAAATAAGTTTAATTTGAATATGTTTAGATCAAGAACCAAAGAAAATAGATTTGGATCGGGGGAAGTAAAAAATAAACGAGTAGTCGTTAATTCCGTCCGTCGATACGAGGTAAGTCTATAAGCATATAAATGTTGTTAAATTTGAAAATATATAAATGTTATATGTTGAATGGAATTTTGTGAATATATTTGTGTATTGGTCTAATATAATTGAGCTTGGGAGCTAAGTTACGAGTTTGATTCGATCGAGATTTGATGTCCGAAAGTCCCGTACGAACCTTAGGAATAGCTAGGATACATATGTCATGACATAGGATTTCCAATAAGTGTTTTCGTGTAAGACCACGTCTGGGATGTTGGCATCGACTTGTGATTTACGTGTAAGACCATGTTTGGGACATTGACATCGTATTTGATTCGTGTAAGACTATGTCTGGGATGTTGGCATGTATAGGCTAGTAATATTATGTTTGGTTTTGAAATTTGTATATTTATAGCCATGCAAAAATGGCTTGATCATGATGCTTAAATTAGGGTATATTTGATTATGATATAAGTTTGTTTTGGTAATTATGTTTCATGGCATGTATGTATGGTGTTTTGGTTATATGTCTTGATTGGTTATGACATGAATGCCTTATAAATTAGTTCATGATGATAAGTTTAATACATAGTATATATACTTATGGTGTTTGGATATGTGATTCGATAATGGGTAATGGTAAGCATAGTGTATCATTCGGCTTAAGCAATAGAGTAAATGATGGATGCATGTTTAATTCATGGTATGTGATATATTAGTTAAGTAATGTTTATGTCATATGTGTATGTATTTGCTTTGATCATTTTGTGAGATAAGAATTAGGTTATATAATGCATGTTTATATTCGGCTAATCTTAAGTGAAATAAATGTATATGGCTATAATACGATCATTTGTGGTTTGGCTATTTTGATTCGGTTTGTGCTGGCAAGTATACACATATATTATGCTTGAATAGTTGGTTATTTAGGTTTGTTTTTTTTATATAGTTCCTTGGATAGTTGAAAGAGTGATGTCTAGGCATGATTTATGGCATATGATATAGGCATGATATGTGTTATTTTGTTGTGTACAAAAACGGTTCATTTTGATGGAGTAAAATGCGCATTATATATATTAGCATCAAAGTCATGTTCAGCCATGTTGTAATGTTACTATGGTTGTATATGCATTTGGTTATTAAATGGTGTAAAATAGTTCAATTGGTTTTATTATGCGCATGTGTAGAATTAAGAAATGATATGTTTGATATTCGGCAAATGAAATAGTATGATTTGCTTATTATTGAATGTAGAAACTTAGTACGAATGTTAAGGCTATTTGATGATCGAATTTAAAAGCTCTTTGTACGGTTGAAATAATGATGTTTAGGTGTGATTTTTAGTATGCAATTTGGGTATGTTTTAACTTGTTATTTGAGTTCGAAAATGGTTTATATATGATAATGTTAAATGCGCATATGACTATGATGTTTAATGTAACAGTTCGGGTTACACCCTAGTCGGAATAGTGGTTTCAGGACCACAAATCCAAGTCAGTAAAATATTTTAATATTATTTTCTGTGTCTGCAATATATGATTAAACATGTGTGAAATTCCTGTGTTTAAATTTATCTGTTTGGGTGCTTAATTTGATAAAAGGTTCTAATTGTGAAAGATGCAAAATTATATGTCATATATTAAAAGTACCAGTGTGTTATGTCTTTATAATGTGGTGGCCTTATGTTGTTATTAAACCATTAACATGGTTAATGGACACTTATGACCTTATGTACATATGTTTTGTATGTTATATTAAAAGGGTAAATTAGTAAAATATGTGTTAATGTTATAATAATAAAACAAAAAGATGAAAGTGGTCATCTTTTATTCATTCATTTGACCGAATATACAAAAGAAAAAGAAAGGATAAGAACTTCAAGGTTTCAGCTAGGTTTAATCCAAATTTAAGGTATGTTTTGCTTCAGTTTTTGATAATTTCTACGTTTTTGTAATCATTGCTTTGTATACTTCAAAACCCATGCTTCAATTTTGTGAATTGATGATGTTTTTGAAATGAGCCATTGATGAATTCATGATTTTTGTGATGTTTGATGGTGAAATATGAAAGATATGTATTTGATGAACATGTTTTGTCTTGGAAGTTTTGGTGATTGTGAGTAATTTGGGTTAAATTGAAAGAATAATATTTTGAGGGACTAAATTGTAAAATAAATGAAATGTGTGGACTTGATTGAGCATGGGTGATATTTGCCCAAGTATGAGTATCATGAAATTTGATGTATTTTGTGATTTTGTGAAATAGGGACTAAAATGTCAAAATGCAAAAATGTGAGGGCTAAATTGCAAATTGCCCTAAATATGTGTTTTTGGATTTAATTGAATGTTTTGGTAAATAAATGGGTTAAATTTGAATATGTATAGATCAAGAATCGAAGAAAACAGACTTAGATAGCGGAAAGTCAAAAGTTGTCGAATAATTGAATCCGATCGAATATCCGAATCCGAAGTAAGTCGATATACAAAAAAATGTATTTGAATTGAGTTATTTATGTAACTATGAAATTTGGTTGCTATGATTATGCTCGAGATGAGATGTATGTGACATCCGAACGACAAGTTACTGATGTCCGAAAAGTCCCGTACGAACCTAGGAATAGATAGGAATACATATGTCATGACATAGAGGTCCAATATGTGATATCATGTAAGACCATGTCTGGGACGTTGGCGTTGATTCGAGTTTTCGTATAAGACCACGTTTAGGACGTTGGCATCGATATGAGATTTACGTGTAAGACCATGTCTTGGACATTAGCATCGTATTGATTCGTGTAAGACCCTGTCTGGGACAGTGGCATCAATATTTGGTTACATGTAAGACCAAATCTGTGACGTTGGCATTGTACGACTATTCCGAGCATTCTGAATATCCTATTTAGTTTCGAACGGTTCAACGGGCAAGTCTGAGAAACGAATGACTATGTGATTTGTATATCCGTTTCAGGTACATTTGAAAAGTACACTATGTGTGTATGAAAGGTAAGTATCTATATGGACTTACTAAGGTGAATATGTGTATTGAAATGATGAGATAATATGTGAATATATATGGAAACACGAAAATTTATATACTTTTTTCACGCCCTTTTTGACCCAATTTCATGTGGTTCCGAGTAAATTCTTGTCGAAAAATAATTAAATATTATAAAATAATTAATTTGTGCTAAAAATATGAACATGCTGAATTTTAATTAATTTTATAGTTAATTTTGTTTAATTTTAATTTTTCGACAGAATCGCAAAAAGGGAAAAAATTGGCTCGGCAGACACTGCTCGAAGAATTAAACCAAGAAGCGATTTGAAGTGTCAAGACGACTCTATTTCCAGCCCAAGACGGTCCAATTATGAAGATTTAATCACAATTTAATTAATTTTAATTTATTCCAATTTAATTTGGGCTAAATAAATTATTATTAATTAATTATGGGAAAACGTTCCAGTTAAACCGCACTGGTTGAACCGATTCAGCCTGTAACACCCTAAATTAGGGGTTGTTGAAAATTTAATTATTTTAAATACTTTCCCATGTGTGTGCTTGAAGAGTTAAATTCTAGGATTTATTTGACATGTTTAAAGGACTAAAAATAACCCGAGCTAGGCCTGACCCAGTATTAAAAATTTCTTTTTAAGTGTCTAAAAGGAGGAAGCTAGGTGAGATAGGGGTTAAGTAAAAATTTGGGAAAAGTGTGACACAAGGAACTAAGCGGCACAATTGGCTTGGTGCGTCTAAAGGGTGTTACAAGGGAGGAGGTTTGAGTCTTGGGAGGTACAAGGGGGATGAGTTTTATTTTTGGCTTTTTGACGCTAAAGGGAAGGGGGCCGAGTAAGAAGGCTTTAAAGAACTTTGGGGGCAAGGTATAGACATGAAAGGTGGGTTGGCCAAGTGGCTACCATGCGCCACTTAAAGAGCTTGTGGTGATGATGGGCGCAGTCTTTGTCTGAGTGCTGAGCGACATTTTGCATTTTAATTTTTGGGGTAAACGGCCTAGGGAGGTCTTATAAATAAATAAGGGGACTTTATGGCATGAAAGTCGGGCTGGAGGAGTGGCTTGGGGTGCCACTTAAGGGTGTTGGCACGAAGGTCTCGGGTTCGAAACGTAAGGAGTGTTATTTTTGGGCTTTTTGCGTTAAAGGAGGAGGCCAGGAAGAAGGCCTTATAATTAAATGGTGGGGTAAATTGACATGAAAGTCTAATGGGAGAAGTGGCAAGGGCGTTGGAAGAGGGGGGCTACAGTGGGGTCTTGGTTTCGAACCTCAGCAGCTGCAAATGGTTTTTTTATTTTTTTTCCTCTTTGCTGTTGGCGTGAATTGGCCTGCACATGGTCCTTTGTTTCTTTCGGCTGGAGTTTGACAAGCACATGGTCTCTTTTATTTTCATTATTATTTGATTAATCCTTAAAAGTTGGCAAGATAAAACTTAGGCTTTTAATTTATTCAATTAATTTGAATATTTTCAAACAATTGGTCAGGAGCAATTCAAGGAAATTGCCGAAAATTTGAACTCTTCATGGGAAGAGTGGACGGCAAGCATGGGGGTTTAGTGTTTTATTTGCTATAAAATTGTTGAGGGGATTAAGGAATTAAAAGGATGATAAAATTAGATTTATCTTGGATAAATCAAGGTGAAATTATCACAAATTAAGGGAGTGTTTAGAAAATTGGAGACCTTGGGGAAATTTGTCCATATCTATTTTGTACAGCAAAGATGTGCAAAAGTTGAATCAATTTTCTTTTCTTTTCTCCACAATTTGTTTCTTTCTTGAAATCTCCATTGTTTCATAGCCAAAACCATTCAAAAATTCCAGCTTCTCTTCTCTTTTACAAGCTGAACATACCCCCTCTTTAAGAGGAAATTTCCAGCAAACTCTTTCTCTTCTTCCTCTCTTCATTGTGCTACCAAAATCTCCCTTAAACTCTTAGCCAAAATTGTCCAGAAAATTCCAGCACTGTTGTTTCTCTTAGCCGAATACACCCTCCTCCTTCACTAAAATTTTCAGCCCTTCCAATTGTGTATTAGGTCGAATATCATATCTCCAACAAGGTGCTGCCAATTTTCAATAAGAGTGGTAAGGGGTATTCATCTCTTTTGGAATTAAAATTATGGCCCATGATTCGTATTAACTTGATTAAAACCAATTGTAGGGAAGCTTTCGGGATTTATTTTCCAAAGGACTAATTAAGGCTTCGGGATTTGTTAGGAAATCAAATCTGTTTAAGGTTAAGAGATCTAACGTTATAGATCGGCTTTTAGGGATCTAAGAATTTCGATAGAAGCGGTGTGTAAGATCTCTCTACACACTTTATTAATTTACATCTTTGTTATTATTTGCCTTAGATTTTTTGGTTGTGGTTAGCTTGTGGCATAATCATGGATTTGGGTAAGTCCTCTAACTTGTAATTTTTGATATATGTTTGCATGCCATCACATGATGTTTAATACTATGACACGATATATGAAATTTGTTGTATAAGCATGTGATGGTGGGATTGATGAGGAGGGGGATGAATTATGGGTCGTCGAGTGGTTTTGACCACAAGATGGGTTGGCCCCATCAGATTATTGTGACCTATGGTCATCAGTGGTTTTGACCACAACGATTGATTATTGCGACTAAGTCCCAGTGGTTTGGTACCACCAGTGGTTTTGACCACATTTGATATATTGTGACCTATGGTCATCAGTGGTTTTGACCACACGATGGGTTGGCCCCATCATTTGAATTGTGACTATAAGTCATCAGTGGTTTTGACCACACGGGGTAGAAAAGGAGTATGGATGGCTAGTGGGGTTGCATGAGCATGTTTATTAATGAATTGTGTATGAGATGTAATTTCCGGGTGGGGGATTTACACACTGAGTCTTGGTGACTCACCCCTTCCCTTAACATTTTGCAGATGAGTAGATCGCGGAGGTGGAGCCGGATGGACTCGAGGTGGCCATGCAGTGGACATTTTAATTTGATGGACTTGGGTTTTATTTTTTTAAATTTTAAAGTTGATTATATTTTTGTTAAGTTGTAATAAGGCCTCCTAGTTATATTTTTATTATTCTATGTTTGGATTAATTTGTTTAAACTATTTCTTAACATTAAATTAAGTACACATGTTTTCAATCAAACGTAAAATGTTCTAAACATGCCATCGGGCACTTTTGCAATCTATAAACAACCCGACTTAATAAATATTTCTAATCAACACTAAGTATGGTTTTTAACAAGAAACTTGAAAATGCAAGGTTTTTAACAAAATTCAAATTGGTTTTAGAAAGATTTCAAAACGTTTCCTCAGTAGCAACCCAAATTCGGTCGTAATGTTTGGGCCGGGTTCGGGATGTTTCAAATTGGTATCAGAGCCCAGTTCAAAACTCGGCTGTGGGGCCCAAGGCCCAAAATGTTTTGTTTTTATGATAGTAGGCCTTATTGGAATGTTTTGAAACTGTTTTGGGTTTTGAATAGCATGGCACCAAGTCTCCGGCACCTATCCGCCCAGGTATGTACTCCTAACTTCTGTATGATTTATTTTTGTAGAAGGGTAGGAAGCATGGAACGTAGATAGCGATAAGTATTTTGAACTTTTAGGACTAGTTACCCCAAACAAGGACATAAGACTTTAAAGCCTAATTGAACAAACCTAGGACCAAGTCGCCGGAGTTAGGGTGTGGTAACCCAGTGCGCATGTCTAGGATTGGATCTGGAAGAGCTTGGTATTTAAGCGCGATCCTCGTGACTCACCTCCTCTTCGCTTGGGAATCCTACTGGTGCGTAGCTTCGGTTCACCCTAACCAAGAGGACTCGGTCATAGGCTAAACACAATAAAACCCGAAAGGGATTAGCCATGTTTTCATGAAAACTCTAGTTTTAAAATTGTTTAAGTACCCCCTAGATAATAGGAAAAATTTATTTTCGAAAAATTTTCAAAATATTTTTGACTTACCAAAATTACAAAAATGCCCCTAGTGGCAAAATTACGAAAATACCCTTGGTTCCAAAATTACCGAATTACCCCGACTTCAATAAAATCTTCTTACTTTGCAAAAGTAGCCGAAAAATTTCGTATTTCAAAATTAATGCCCTGATTTTGGAAATTTACGAAATTACCCCTGATTGACAAAATTATCAAAATACCCCTGGTTTCCGAAATTTTGCCATATTTTTAAATTTGACAATTTTGAAAAATGCCCCCTAGTTTTGGAAATTTCAAAATGTTCTGAATTATGGAAGTTTTAAAAAAAAATAAAAAATTCTCCGATTTATTACGAAAATACCTTTGTAGGAAAATGACGAAAATACCCCTGGGATAGAAACAGGACAGAAATGTCCGAGGAGTGAATAAGTAGGTATGGAAGGTATTAGGGAATGGATGTTCCTCTCTGTGTGAACTAGGATAGCAAACTTAAAACTTTGTTTGATCGAAGGAATCCCTATTAAATTTTTCATAAAATTTCGTCGCGAATAATTAAGTGGAACAATTACTAATCCATAAAAATTTCTTAATCAGATTAAAAGCGCGTTAGTTAGAATGAGTTCAAGAGGTCGTGGACGTCCGCCGCGTGCTCGTGGTAGGGAGTAGGATGACCTTGTCGAGCCAAAGCAAGGTCCGCCACGGCAGTGCGAAATGAGATCTAGGATCTGGCCGGTATGAAACCGAATTTCAAGATCGACGGGTAGAAATGATGTCGTATCTCAAGTCAGACGGGTATTGGAATGAGTTGCCGAGGTCGGGTGGTGCAGGAGCCCGTAAATCTGTGGTTGAACGACTCCGGGCTAATGGAGCGAAGTATTTAGGGAGTTTCCGGAGTGGCACCCAGTCTGAGAATCTTGGTTGGAAGCAAGCCCGAAAGGATCATGGATGACATAGATTTTACTGGTGAGGAGAAATTAAAGGGTGTAATTTCTTTGCTTGAGATGAGTCATATCGGTGGTGGCTCAACGTAGGGACCAGGCAGTGGCAGAGAACCTTACTTGGGAATTTTTCAGGAAGCCTACCAAAAGAAGTATATCGGAACTAGCTATGTAGGCCGCACTGTGAAAGGCTTTCTTGAACCTGGTTCGGGGAAATAAGTCGATGGCGGAATATGAGGCGAGAGTTCCTCGGTTGAGTAGGTATGCCCGTGGTATTGTGGGTACCGAGCATGAGCGCCGTGTCGAGTTCGAAGATGGGCTTAGAGATGGTGAGAATGATGATAGCTCCACAATAGGAACGAGTTTCTTTGTTCTTGTGGAGAAGTCTAAAGTTCTTTGAGGAGTAAGACAGTCAGTTAAGCGGAACCAAGAACGGAATTGGAATAAGAGGAGCTCGGAACCTTCAAGGTTCTCGGGTAATGAACAGAAGAGGACGAGGTTTGATGGGTCGGATCAAGCTGCTAGGCCTGCTGCTGCTATTAATCCTCAATGGCCACCACGGTGTGACAAGTGTGGCAAGTTTCACAAGGGGGAGTGTTGGAATGGTAATCATGGATGCTTTGAGTGTGGGTCTATGGAGCATCGAGTTAGAGACTGTCCTAAGAAGGCAGCTAAGCTGAGAACGGAGGGTCAGGATTGTGCATCGAACAGAAGGGATAACCAACAACCACAGAGGGGTCGAGGTGCAGTTAGGGGTAATGATAATGTTAGCGGGGGTGGTCGAGGTGCTGAAGGTGCAGAGGCGAGGCAACCAAGGCTGGTTTATGCAGTTGGCCGTCACAAGGAGGAAGATGTGCCAGACATGACAACGGGTAAGTTTCTTATTTTTGGAATACCCTCAATTGTCTTGGTTATGGTCACGTTAGTTCATTCTTAAGTTGCTAGTAAAGTGTATAAAACTTGGATTATGAACGTAGGGAATGTTTCTAGAAAGTATGATAGATCATTAAGATCAGAGTGCGCAACAGTAGCGTAGTGTGATGAGTTAAGGATACACAATTAGACGATAGTAAGTAATTTCGAGGACAAAATTATTTTAAGGGGGTAGAATTGTAACACCTTAAATTAGGGGTTGTTGAAAATTTAATTATTTTAAATACTTTCCCATGTTTGTGCTTGAAGAGTTAAATTCTAGGATTTATTTGACATGTTTAAAGGTCTAAAAATAACCCGAGCTAGGCCTAACCCAGTATTAAAAATTTCTTTTTAAGTGTCTAAAAGGAGGAAGCTAGGTGAGATAGGGGTTAAGTAAAAATTTGGGAAAAGTGTGACACAAGGAACTAACTGGCACAATTGGCTTGGTGCGTCTAAGGGTGTTGTAAGGGAGGAGGTTTGAGTTGTAGGAGGTACAAGGGGGATGAGTTTTATTTTTGGCTTTTTGACGCTAAAGGGAAGGGGGCCGAGTAAGAAGGCTTTAAAGAACTTTGGGGGCAAGGTATAGATATGAAAGGTGGGTTGGCCAAGTGGCTACCATGCGCCACTTAAAGAGCTTGTGGTGATGATGGGCGCAGGTCTTTGGTTCGAGCTGCTGAAGCAGCATTTTGCATTTTAATTTTTGGGGTAAACGGCCTAGGGAGGTCTTATAAATAAATAAGGGGACTTTATGGCATGAAAGTCGGGCTGGAGGAGTGGCTTGGGGCGCCACTTAAGGGTGTTGGCACGAAGGTCTCGAGGTTCAAAGCATAAGGAGTGTTATTTTGGGCTTTTTGCGTTAAAGGAGGAGGCCAGGAAGAAGGCCTTATAATTAAATGGTGGGGTAAATTGACATGAAAGTCTAATGGGAGAAGTGGCAAGGGCGTTGGAAGAGGGGGGCTGCAGTGGGGTCTTGGTTTCGAACCTCAGCAGCTGCAAATGGTTTTTTTATTTTTTTTCCTCTTTGCTGTTGGCGTGAATTGGCCTGCACATGGTCCCTTGTTTCTTTCGGCTGGAGTTTGACAAGCACATGGTCTCTTTTATTTTCATTATTATTTGATTAATCCTTAAGAGTTGGCAAGATAAAACTTAGGCTTTTAATTTATTCAATTAATTTGAATATTTTCAAACAATTGGTCAGGAGCAATTCAAGGAAATTGCCGAAAATTTGAACTCTTCATGGGAAGAGTGGACGGCAAGCATGGGGAGGTTTAGTGTTTTATTTGCTATAAAATTGTTGAGGGGATTAAGGAATTAAAAGGATGATAAAATTAGATTTATCTTGGATAAATCAAGGTTGGAAATTATCACAAATTAAGGGAGTGTTTGCCGAAAATTGGAGACCTTGGGGGGGCTGTCCATATCTATTTTGTACAGCAAAGATGTGCAAAAGTTGAATCAATTTTCTTTTCTTTTCTCCAAAATTTGCTGCTGCCGAAATCTCCATTGTTTCATAGCCAAAACCATTCAAAAATTCCAGCTTCTCTTCTCTTTTACAAGCTGAATATACCCCCTCTTTAAGAGGAAATTTCCAGCAAACTCTTTCTCTTCTTCCTCTCTTTATTGTGCTACCAAAATCTCCCTTAAACTCTTAGCCAAAATTGTCCAGAAAATTCCAGCACTGTTGTTTCTCTTAGCCGAATACACCCTCCTCCTTCACTAAAATTTTCAGCCCTTCCAATTGTGTATTAGGTCGAATATCATATCTCCAACAAGGTGCTGCCAATTTTCAATAAGAGTGGTAAGGGGTAATCATCTCTTTTGGAATTAAAATTATGGCCTATGATTCGTATTAACTTGATTAAAACCAATTGTAGGGAAGCTTTCGGGATTTATTTTCCAAAGGACTAATTAAGGCCAAGGATTTGTTAGGAAATCAAATCCGTTTAAGGTTAAGAGATCTAACGTTATAGATCGGCTTTTCGGGATCTAGGAATTTCGATAGAAGCAGGTGTGTAAGATCTCTCTACACACTTTATTAATTTACATGCTGTTATTATTTGCCTTAGATTTTTTTGGTTGTGGTTAGCTTGTGGCATAATCATGGATTTCGGGTAAGTCCCCTAACTTGTAATTTTTGATATATGTTTGCATGCCATCACATGATGTTTAATACTATGACACGATATATGAAATTTGTTGTATAAGCATGTGATGGTGGGATTGATGAGAGGAGGGGATGAATTATGGGTATCGTCGGTGGTTTTGACCACAAGATGGGTTGGCCCCATCGATTATTGTGACCTATGGTCATCAGTGGTTTTGACCACAACGATTGATTATTGCGACTAAGTCCCAGTGGTTTGGTACCACCAGTGGTTTTGACCACATTTGATATATTGTGACCTATGGTCATCAGTGGTTTTGACCACACGATGGGTTGGCCCCATCATTTGAATTGTGACTATAAGCCATCAGTGGTTTTGACCACATGGGGTAGAAAAGGAGTATGGATGGCTAGTGGGGTTGCATGAGCATGTTTATTAATGAATTGTGTATGAGATGTAATTTCTGGGTAGGGGATTTACACACTGAGTCTTGGTGACTCACCCCTTCCCTTAACATTTTGCAGATGAGTAGATCGCGGAGGTGGAGCCGGATGGACTCGAGGTGGCCATGCAGTGGACATTTTAATTTGATGGACTTGGGTTTTATTTTTTTAAATTTTAAAGTTGATTATATTTTTGTTAAGTTGTAATAAGGCCTCCTAGTTATATTTTTATTATTCTATGTTTGGATTAATTTGTTTAAACTATTTTTTAACATTAAATTAAGTACACATGTTTTCAATCAAACGTAAAATGTTCTAAAAATGCCATCGGGCACTTTTGCAATCTATAAACAACCCGACTTAATAAATATTTCTAATCAACACTAAGTATGGTTTTTAACAAGAAACTTGAAAATGCAAGGTTTTTAACAAAATTCAAATTGGTTTTAGAAAGATTTCAAAACGTTTCCTCAGTAGCAACCCAAATTCGGTCGTAATGTTTGGGCCGGGTTCGGGATGTTACACAGCCATTAATTGGGTAGCCCAAACCGTCCACAATAAAGGCCCAAATCAGCTTATTTGCTGATTTATTCAGCTTGCAAAGGAGCCCTTGAAGATCTTTCAAAATCTCATTCAAACCCCTTCGAAATTCAAGGCTTTTAAGATTTGTCCAAGCTAATTTTAGCAAAGTTGAATCCAGCAACTTTGCCACATAGGATGGCCAGCCAAGAGGGACTCTTTGCTGCTAATTTTTTGCTATTTTTATCAGCCCCTAAACACCTATAAATACAGCCCCTAGTTGCTCATTCAAAGCATCCTTCAATTCTCTAACATTCTATCATTCTCTCTTCTTTTCTCTCAACTTTTCTCCCTTCATTTTCATTCCATTTTCCCCTTGTTCTTGTGCCGATTTCCCCTCTTGGAAAAGAGGTGTTTTTCCAGCCATTTGAAGCAGCATTTGAAGTGTTCATAAGCCCCCTTGATAGCCGAGGACAACAAAGAACGAAGGAGGAATCAATCAGACAAGTCGCGGAGAGCCACCGGATTTGTTTATCGTTTCCTATCTCTTTAAATTATTTGTTGTTGTTTTGACGAACATGTTTATGAATATTCATGCTTTTGAAATGTTTAATTTAATCAATTTAGCTTGAATTTAATTTGTGTTGGTTTGATTTCACTTCACCCTCTTGGATTATTAAAATTATGTTTATGCTGTTAAAGGCCTCGGTGAAATGTTTGATTAAGTAAAATTATGCTAAGTTATCTGGCATTATAATTGTTTAGATAGCTAATGAATTAATTATTTAAACGCATTGAAATTGTAATTAATGGACACAATACTTAATCTGTGCATGTTTAATTCTTCTAAGGTAGCTGAAGATTAAATTAGCATTATATTTGATGATATGTATGCCTTGCATAACTTGCAGGATTTTTGTGATTAAATTGTTTCAAAGTAAAAATACTTTGTTACTTCACAAGATCTTTTATATGCTTGTTAGGTTGAATTAATCATTTGTATCGACATAGGAATATGCGAGAGATTGTTTAATTTAATGAGTATGTATGTGCAATAACATGTTTACTTTTTGTAGTCTGTTTAATCGGTCGAATTGGCATAGAAATATGTACAAGAGATAAATGGATTTTTGATTTGTAAATGTGTTCATAAGTTAGCAAATTACCGAGTTGCCATGTTTTAACAAGTATAAACACAAGTTTAATAATTCTAAGGTAAGAAATGTGATTAAACCAACACAATCATGTCATATTGATTAAAATCAGTTTTCGAAATCGCACACTTGAACTTTGTTTTATTTTAAGTTACTTTGTTTTTTCTTTTAGTTTTCAAATAGTTTTCAAAAATCAAATATTTTTCCCTAACCAAAGTGTTTGAAATTATTTCATAAATAATTCTTTTTGATCCACATGGGTAAGATAACTCGACATTTACTTGTCACTTTTATTACTTGTTACGATTGTGTACACTTGCACATTTCCACCGTTCCAAGTTTTTGGCGTGTTGTTAGGGTGTTGTTTTTCAAAGTCATTATTTGTGAATTAGTTTACATTTTGGTATATTTATTTTCCTGTTTAAATTTTAACTTAATTAATTTTTCTGTGAATATTTCAAGTGTTTATGAGTATTGACCAGATTATTGACTTACTCCCTGTGGACCCTGAAATAGAACGAACCTTTCGCCAACGAAGAAGACAAGCAAACCAGAGAAGGACCGAAGGAATGAATCTCGAGAATATAAACCAAGGGAACAGAGCAAATCCTGCTCAGAATCCTATCCTTATTGCTGATGATAGGGATAGAGCCTTAAGACAATATGCTATGCCAATATTCAACGATTTAAATCAGGGTATTAGGAGACCCAAAATCGAGGCACAACAATTCGAGCTGAAGCCAGTTATGTTCCAGATGCTTCAGACAGTGGACCAATTTGGCGGGATGCCTACTGAAGATCCTCATCTTCACTTAAGACTATTCATGGAAGTGAGCAATTCTTTCAAGTTAGCCGGAGTACCCGAAGATGCCTTAAGATTGAAGTTGTTCCCATATTCGTTAAGGGACAGAGCTCGTGCCTGGATAAATTCATTGCCATCGAACTCCATTTCTACATGGCAAGAGTTAGCCGAGAGATTCCTCATGAAGTATTTTCCGCCAAGCAAAAATGCTAAAGCGAGAAGAGATCACTGCTTTCCATCAAATGGATGACGAGTCCTTGTATGAGGCATGGGAAAGATTTAAGGAGCTATTACGAAAATGCCCTCAGCATGGAATTCCTCATTGCTTTCAACTTGAGACATTCTATAATGGTCTCAACGCTCACACAAGGATGGTAGTGGATGCCTCTGTTAATGGTGCTTTCCTTTCTAAGTCTTATAACGAGGCTTATGAAATTATTGAGAGGATTGCCAGCAATAATTATCAGTGGCCAACCAACCGAGCAGCGTCAGGAAAATGAGTCGCTGGAATTCATGAAGTAGACGCCCTTACTTCACTCGCATCTCAAGTATCATCGATATCCTCAATGTTTAAAAATCTTACTGCTAATGGTTCTAATAGTTTTGCAGCACAGCCAACTAATTAATTTGAGAATATAGCCTATGTTTATTGTGGGGAGGGACATTTGTTCGAAGAATGTCCATCGAACCTAGAATCTGTGTACTACATGGGCAATTAGAACCAAAATCGAGGAAGGCAAGGGTTGCAGTCCAACTTTTATAACCCATCGTGGAGAAACCACCCGAATTTTTCCTAGAGTAACCTAGGGACTGGAACCAGTTACACCCAACCAAGACCGACCCAGCCGCCAAATTTTCTGCAACAAGTCCAGAAACCAGTTCAAGCTGAAGCATCCAATAGTTTGGAAAGCTTACTAAAGGCATAGCTAGCGAAAAATGATGCCTTAGTCCAGAGCCAAGCAGCTACATTGAAAAATTTGGAGAATCAAGTGGGCCAGCTTGCGACTGAACTTAGGAACCGACCACAAGGTGCTTTACCTAGTGACACAGAAAATCCGAGAAATCCGGGGAAAGAACACTGCAAAGTGTTACAGTTGAGAAGCGGAAAGATAGTAGAGCCCAACACTGTCGAAGTTGAAAAGGAGCAAGCTGATGCTTAAGGAAAAGTTCAACCAAGTGTTGACACACCAGTTTCACCAGAACCAAAATCTGCAAGACCCATCAAAGTAACCGCATGACCAGTTAATTCTTATCTCCCAACAACGTCGTTAGATGCAGAATTACCGCCAAAGGCGAATCAACTGAAACCAGTTCTAGTACTGAAACCACCGCCACCCTACCCTCAAAGACTTCAGAAGCCGAAGATAGAAATTCAATTGAAGAAGTTCCTAGACGTACTCAAGCAACTTCATATCAACATCCCGTTGGTCGAAGCACTTGAGCAAATGCCGAACTACATGAAGTTCATGAAAGATATTCTGTCTAAGAAATGAAGACTTGGAGAATTTGAGACGGTAGCTCTGACGAAGGAATGCAGTGCATATCTTCAGAACAAATTACCTCCAAAATTGAAGGATCCTGGATGTTTCACCATACCATGCAATATTGGATCAACATATTGTGGTAAAGCATTATGTGACTTAGGTGCAAGTATTAACTTGATGCCTATGTCAATATTTAGGAAATTGAGGATAGGAGAAGTTAGACCAACTATGGTTACACTTCAACTAGCAGATCGATCCTTAGCGCATCCAGAAGGAAAAATTGAGGATGTATTGGTACGCGTAGATAAGTTTATCTTTCCTAGGAAGACCATTCCTAGCAACTGGAAGGACTCTTATTGATGTGTAGAAAGGCGAGCTGACTATGCGTGCTCAGGACGATCAGGTAACATTTAATGTTTTTAAGTCAATACGATTTCCTGACACTATGGATGATTGTTCTGCAGTGACCGATTTAGAGGAATTAATAGTAGAGAAGGAACTTAACAGTGTTGATGACCCTTTGGAAAGAATTTTGACATCGGATCCCCCAAATGAGGAAGAGGAGGATGAATTCTTAGCTTCGCTCGAAGCTAATCAAAAGAGATTTAATCTGTAAACTTGTTTTGAGTCTTTGGAATTAGAGAACAGAGATTATATGCAGCCAAAAGCATCACTCGAAGATCCACCTAAATTAGAACTCAAGGTACTACCTTCACACTTAAAATATGTTTATTTAGGTAACGCCTCTACTTTGCTGTGATTGTTTGTGAATTAACTCTTTGAACAAGAAGAGAAGCTTATCATAGTTTTGAAACAATTCAAAAAGGCTATCGGATGGACCATAACTGACATTCGCGGTATTAGCCCGTTTGTATGTATGCACAAGATCATATTAGAAGATGGCGAGAAAAGAACGATTGATGGACAGCGAAGACTGAACCCAATCATGAAAGATGTCGTGAAGAAGGAAATCATCAAATGGTTGGATGCGGGTATAATTTACCCCATCTCAGATAGTTCATGGGTGAGTCTAGTCCAGTGCGTACCCAAGAAAGGAGGTATCACAGTCGTGGAGAACGAGAACAACGAGTTGATACCAACGAGGATAGTTACGGGATAGAGAATCTGTATCGATTACCGGAAGCTGAACAAGGCGACTAGGAAAGATCACTTTCCTTTACCGTTCTTAGACCAGATGCTAGATAGACTCGCAGGACGAGATTACTACTGTTTTCTCGACAGATACTCAGGGTATAATTAGATTACGGTAGCACCGGAAGATCAACACAAAACGACATTCACCTGTCCGTACGCTACATTTGCATTTAGACGCATGCCATTTGGGTTTATGTAATGCACCTGCTACATTTCAAAGATGTATGATGTCTATTTTTACTGAAATGGTTGAGAAATACTTGGAAGTTTTCATGGACGATTTCTCAGTATTTAGAGATACTTGCGAGGATTGTTCAGCCAATCTAGCGAAGGTACTAAGGCGATGTGAAGAGACGAATCTCGTGCTCAATTGGGAAAAATGTCATTTCATGGTACGAGAAGGAATTGTTCTAGGCCATCGGATAATGAGACATAGGATCGAGGTGGACAAGGCAAAAGTAGATGTTATTGAGAAACTCCCACCTCCAACATCTGTAAAAGGTGTTAGGAGCTTTTTGGGCCACGCCGGGTTTTATCGAAGGTTTATCAAGGACTTTTCCAAAGTGGCTAAGCCCTTATGCAAGTTATTGGAGAAGGACTCGATATTCAAGTTTGACGAGGATTGTTTAAAAGCCTTCAACGATCTGAAGAATCGATTAGTCACGGCACCTATAATCGTCACACGGTAGGATTCGCCATTCATATTGATGTGTGACGCAAGTGACTTCGCCATTGGAGCTGTCATGGGCCAGCGAAGGAACAAAGTTTTCCATCCTATCTACTATGCAAGCAGAACTCTAACCGGAGCCCGACTGAGCTATACGGTAATAGAAAAAGAGTTACTTGCTATTGTTTTTGCTTTTGACAAGTTTCGATCTTATCTTGTAGGTACCAAAGTGATTGTCTATACAGACCACTCCGCGATTAAGTATTTATTAGCCAAGAAAGATGCTAAGCTGAGATTGATCCGGTGGATGCTTCTACTCCAAGAGTTCGATCTGGAAATTCAAGATCGAAGAGGAGTAGAGAACCAAGTAGCAGATCACCTATCCAGATTGGAGCCGCAAGAGGAAAATTCTTCACTTTTACCGATCCATGAGACATTTCCAGATGAACAAATACTGAAGGTAACTCATGTCCATAATACTCCTTGGTTTGCTGACTTTGCTAACTATTTAGCTTGTGGTTTGATGCCAATTGATAAAACATATCAGCAAAGAAAAAAATTTCTTCACAATGTAAAGTATTATTTTTGGGAAGAGCCGTATTTGTTCAAAAAGTGCGCAGATCAGATGATTAGAAGATGTGTGACAGAGGACGAAATGCCGAAAATTTTCTACCACTGTCATTCAGCTCCAAGTGGAGGACACTTTGGAGGTACTCGTACAGCGGCCAAAGTATTGCAAGTCGGATTCTTTTGGCCAACACTATTCAAGGGTGCATATGCTTACGTAAAGAATTGTGATCGATGTCAGAGGGTTGGAAACGTATCCAATAGAGATGAGATGCCTCGAACAAATATCATTGAGGTAGAATTGATCGATGTGTGGGGTATTGATTTCCTTGGCCCTTTTCCTCCATCTTTTGGTCACAAGTATATATTGGTAGCAGTAGATTATGTGTCCAAATGGGTCGAGGCTGAAGCGTATCTGACAAACGATGCTAAAGTTGTGATGAAGTTTTTGCAGAAACATGTGTTCACAAGGTTCGGAACCCTAAGAGCTATTATCAGCGATGAAGGGACCCACTTTGTAAACAAGTGGTTAAAATGGTTGCTAGATAAGCATGGAGTGAAACACAAGGTTGCCACAACTTACCATTCGCAGACAAATGGGCAAGCTGAACTAGCAAATAAGGAGATCAAAAGCATACTTGAGAAAGTAGTTTGCCCGAACCGACGAGATTGGTCCAAGAGACTAGATGATGCTTTATGGGCCTACAGAACGGCATACAAGACACCCTTAGGAATGTCACCCTATCGGTTGGTCTTTGGGAAAGCATGCCATCTACCTCTGGAGTTAGAGCATAGAGCTTACTGGGCTCTTCGACAACTCAATTTGGATCTCAAGCTTGCTAAAGAGAAACGAATGCTCCAACTCAACGAGCTAGAGGAATTTCGAATGTTCTCATATGAAAATGCCAAATTACTCAAAGAGAGACTCAAAAAATGGCATGACAAGCATATTCGAGCTCGAGAGTTTGAAGTAGGTCAGCAAGTCTTGCTATTTAATTCCAGACTAAAGTTCTTTCCGAGTAAGTTAAAGTCACGTTGGTCCGGTCCATTTACGATTCACCGTGTCTATCCATACGGGGTTATTGAACTCCAAGGTAAGAGAGGTAATTTTCAAGTCAATGCTCAGCGTTTGAAACATTATTACGGAGGAAACCCTGAACGGGATAAAACCTCGTTCAGTTTATCTAATCCTTAGTTTTTATTGCTTTCAATAAAATATTTAGGGAATATTTCCGAGTTTATTATGCTCAAATAAATTCTGTCTAGGAGATTGGAACTTAACCGGGACCACTTGTGACCCCTCCAATCTTTCCTGGGAATTGATTTTTGCATAATTTTCCAAGGAATTAGCCCCTGAATAGCAAAATAAATTTTTAGTTTTCCAAATAAAAAGGTCAATTTTGACCCAAGTCTTAAATTGCAACTTAATTTCAAATTTTCATTAAGTCTAAGGACTTAATTGAATTATTTTCAAAATGCAGCTGCTATTTTCGTAAATAATAAAAACTAGGTGCCTCTTTTTGTAAATATTTTTAAAAGGCATCTAAAATAAACATTTTTATTCAATTTCATATTTATAAATTATTGATAAACTTTAATATATAATTATATTCATTATAATTTATAAATTAACTTTTATCAATTTAGCTTAGGATTGGAATTATTTTTATTTTTCATATTTATCTTAATAATTAAATGACAATTGATAATTTAGTTATGTTTATTTAATTATTAATTGTTGTTTATCATGAGTTAAATTAGAATTAAACTCTTATTTTTAATGCTTAAGAGTTCTAGTCTAGTTTATACTCCTCCATTTATAAATTGCACTATTGTTCTCACCATTCACCCATCACTCAAGTTACCATCCACCAAAACACCAAATGCCGCAAGCCCCTAGTCCCTAAGCCTCCATTCGGCCAGAAGCAGCAGCTCCAACCCCAGCTCCAGCACACGCCAGCGCCAATTCCTGCCCAGGTGCAAGCCGCACATCTGTTGCTTCCAGCAGCACCAACGCACAGCGCCAACCAGCTGTGGCCTGCCTAGCGCAAGGCCTTGCGCACCTGCTGAAGCTCCTTGCGCGCACCACCTGCCTGCACCCTTGTACCCTACTGTTTTGTGTGCTTAGGCGCACATTCTTCCTCTCCCCAACCTAAGCCATCCCTCTTTTAATTTCCCTCTTTTGATTCATTCATATATTTTTATTTTTTTAGAGCTCTTAAAATTTACAAGGTAAATGGTCCATCATGACTCGTAAAAGAACTCGTGCCTCTGCTCAAATTGACAAAACACAAAGCAAATTTCACTGTGAAGAAGCCAAAATAAGATACGAAAGTATCTTCAAGAATCAACAGATGTATCCAGAGAAAGGCTTCACATTGAAGGAAAGCAACTACAGAGACTTTATGGCACGTATTCGCCAAGTTGCTGAAGTCCTCAATTGGGAATTGTTTTGTGAAAAGAGACCAAGTGTGGATGAAGAATTAGTTCGTGAATTCTATGCAAACTTAACTTCTAGTGAATTAACTGAAATTCCAGTCCGAGGAATCAAGGTACCAATAAATTATAGTGCTATTAATGAGTTCTTTGAATTACCTGATTTCAACAACGATGAATATTCCTCTCTGTTGAGCAATATTAAGCCTGAAAATCTACAAGAAATCCTCGAGGAACTCACGGTGCGGAGTTCAAGTGGGTGTGTCAAAGCAAAGGAATCCATACGTGTCGAAGGGAGTATTTGACTCCTCTAGCGAAGGTATGGCTCTATTTCATCCGTTTCAGCCTTATGCCTAGTTCGCATGGGACGACAATTTCATTAGAGCGAATGGTCCTATTATACTCGATTCTAACTGGAAAGACCATTGATGTGGGCAAAATCATCCTGAGAGAAATGCGAAATTGTGCCGTTAGACGATCCAGCCCTGCCTATTTTCCCTTTACCATCACAATCTTATGCTTAAAAGCAAAACTCCTTGCGGATGTAAAGCATGCGAGTATAGTCAAGGCACAATCAGCGATTGGGACCTCACCGAGTAGCCGAGAGATTACGTTCTTGACAACGAATTGAAGAGAGTGAGGATCCGGAGAAGCGAGAAGATGATCCCACGAAATACCGCGAGCCATCAAGCGGCGTCCCTCATGAGGCAGAATCGATGGATCCAGAAGTTGAACCTGATATGAAGCCCGCAATGTTTAGAGCTTCACCACCTAGCCTAGATCTTCGTGATGAACTGTTTAAGTTGATGGACTTGATGCAGCACATGCAATGGCAGCAACAAGCCTACTGGAGATATGCAAAGATAAGAGATGACTCAATGAGGAGTGCCCTTAAGAAGATTTATAATGACCCATTTATTTTTGTGCCTGAGTTTCCAGATTTCATATTTGAACCATGGCTTTCATCATCGAAGAACGAGCAAGGCGATTCATGCAAGAATAATACTAATGGAGCAAAGGATGAGTCAAATTTGGAAGGATCGGCGAACAAATAAAAAATGGGAGGACTTCAACTTTATTTCTTTCTTAAGTATCTTAGGATTAGGTCGATTAGGAATTTTTATTTTTTGCATAATAAAAGATAGGAAGCATGAATAAAATCTGAACAAGTCTCAAAGGATAAAGTGTGGCAATAGATATATACATGTCTAGGATTGGATTTTAGAAAGAGCACAGTACTTAAGCGATCAATTTGACTCACCTCCTCTTTTCTAATTATCCTACAGTGTATAGTATTTACTCACTTTAAACAATGAGGACATTGTTCACTTTAAGTAGGGGGACCGAAAATTTGAATTGATTCCATTCAGAATAAAATGTTCTTTTAATTATGCTTAGGATATATTTTTGTTCAATAAATTGAAATTTTGTTAATTATGCTAAACTTTAGTATTAATAAAGTTCTGTTATTTCAATAATTTATTATGTTAGCTTAATAAAGATGTGAATGTATTTTTAATAAAGCATACAAATTCATACCATAAAATTTTTAGTTCCTTACGAAAAAATTAGGCATGCATGAAAGCTTAAGTCTTTAGAATTGACTTAGTAATTTCTTGAGGCGAAATCCTAGGAAGCACGGAATATTGAAAATGACTTAGGCAACTATTATTTGGACCGTTTGAGCCTTTCAAACCGACCCTGATAAAAATATCCGTTGAAGCCCAATTTTGAAGACTATATGGCCTAATTTTATTTGGACCTATGCGATATTTAGCCATCAACTTTCTCTTAATTACTTCTAAAATCGTTCCAAACACTAGACTCAGTACTATTCAAAAGATCGTTTGAAAATAAGTTTGGGGGAGTTGAAAAGAAGTATCAAATGCTCGAAAAATTGTTGTACATGAAGCAAGTGCTCGAATTTGAGCTTGAAAAAAAAAACATGTACTCAAAATGAAATAAGTGTTCGAAAGAGCATAAGTTGGGTATCAAGGATTGAAGTTCCGAAGGTTCGATATTAAGCTGAGTCTAGGGTTTTAAGCCAAAAATTTTATCTATCTTTTACCTACCCTTAAGCCCAGCCACGTTACAACCTTATTAAAGACCTATTGATTCGAGATTCCCATGTTACCTACATTAGTGGAGAGAAATTGCTATGTTCAACATATGAAGACATTAAGTTAAGCTTAGTGATTGTAGTTTAATTTTTGAATAAAGGAATTAAAATCAATTTGGTAGTGAAGAACATGTCTTTATTAAAGAAACATTTAGTCTAAATTCGCTAGTATGATAATTGTTGGAGGTAATTTGAACGATATGGATGCTTAAGTTGCATAACTATCAAATTTCTTATCTTTGAGCTTAAGTATATTCAATTCATAATCTTGAAAAAAAAGTTGTTTTGAAAGAAGTTTTTCAAAGGTGTTTCTGAGAAAATTCGTCTCAATCTTGTGCATTAGTCGGGACGAGCAATGAATTAAGTTTGGGGGTGTGGAAACACGAAAATTTATATACTTTTTCATGCCCTTTTTGACCCAATTTCATGTGGTTCCGAGTAAATTCTTGTCGAAAAATAATTAAATATTATAAAATAATTAATTTGTGCTAAAAATATGAACATGCTGAATTTTAATTAATTTTATAGTTAATTTTGTTTAATTTTGATTTTTTGACAGAATCGCAAAAAGGGAAAAAATCGGCTCGGCAGACACTGCTCGAAGAATTAAACCGAGAAACGATTTGAAGTGTCAAGGCGACTCTATTTCCAGCCCAAAACGGTCCAATTATGAAGATTTAATCATAATTTAATTAATTTTAATTTATTCCCAATTTAATTTGGGCTAAATAAATTATTATTAATTAATTATGGGAAAAGGGTCCAGTTAAACCGCACTGGTTGAACCGATCCAGCCATTAATTGGGCAGCCCAAACCGTCCACAATGAAGGCCCAAATCAGCTTATTTTCTGATTTATTCAGCTTGCAAAGGAGCCCTTTAAGATCTTTCAAAATCTCATTCAAACCCCTCCAAAATTCAAGGCTTTTAAGATTTGTCCAAGCTAATTTTAGCAAAGTTGAATCCATCAACTTTGCCACATAGGATGGCCAGCCAAGAGGGACTCTTTGCTGATGATTTTTTGCTATTTTTAGCAGCCCCTAAACACCTATAAATACAGCCCCTAGCTGCTCATTCAAAGCATCCCTCAATTCTCCAACATTCTCTCATTCTCTCTTTTTTTCTTTCAACTTTTCTCCCTTCATTTTCATTCCATTTTCCCCTTGTTCTTGTGCTGATTTCCCCTCTTGGAAAAGAGGTGTTTTTCCAGCCATTTGAAGTAGCATTTGAAGTGTTCATAAGCCCCCTTGATAGCCGAGGACAACAAAGAACGAAGGAGGAATCAATCGACAGGTCACGGAGAGCCACCGGATTTGTTTCTCGTTTCCTATCTCTTTAAATTATTTGTTGTTGTTTTGACGAACATGTTTATGAATATTCATTCTTTTGAAATGTTTAATTTAATCAATTTAGCTTGAATTTAATTTGTGTTGGTTTGATTTCACTTCACCCTCTTGGATTATTAAAATTATGTTTATGCTGTTAAAGGCCTCGGTGAAATGTTTGATTAAGTAAAATTATGCTAAGTTATCTGGCATTATAATTGTTTAGATAGCTAATGAATTAATTATTTAAACGCATTGAAATTGTAATTAATGGACACAATACTTAATCTGTGCATGTTTAATTCTTCTAAGGTAGCTGAAGATTAAATTAGCATTATATTTGACGATATGTATGCCTTGCATAACTTGCAGGATTTTTGTGATTAAATTGTTTCAAAGTAAAAATACTTTGTTACTTCACATGATCTTTTATATGCTTGTTAGGTTGAATTAATCATTTGCATCGACATAGGAATATGCGAGAGATTGTTTAATTTAATGAGTATGTATGTGCAATAACATGTTTACTTTTTGCAGTCTGTTTAATCGGTCGAATTGGCATAGAAATATGTACAAGAGATAAATGGATTTTTGATTTGTAAATGTGTTCATAAGTTAGCAAATTACCGGGTTGCCATGTTTTAACAAGTATAAACACAAGTTTAATAATTCTAAGGTAAGAAATGTGATTAAACCAACACAATCATGTCATATTGATTAAAATCAGTTTTCGAAATCGCACACTTGAACTTTGTTTTATTTTAAGTTACTTTGTTTTTTCTTTTAGTTTTCAAATAGTTTTTAAAAATCAAATATTTTTCCCTAACCAAAGTGTTTGAAATTATTTCATAAATAATTCTTTTATAGTCCCTGTGGGTACGATAACTCGACATTTACTTGTCACTTTTATTACTTGCTACGATTGTGTACACTTGCACATTTCCACCGTTCCAATATGCTTGAATGAGCTATGTGTATATGTGATATTTGAGTTAAAGAATGTGGCAAGTTATGGCTAAGCAAATGAGCCAAAGAATAAGTGATGAATTTGCAATGAGAAACAATAATATCATTATATCAATATGGTTATGTACATTTTATGTTAAGTTTGTTTGTATATGGCTTACTAAGCTTTTGGAAAGCTTACTCTGTGTGTGTGTATACCTGTTTTATAGGTCGTCAAAGCTACGAAAGGCTCGGGAATCGTCAAGGATCATCACTACATCATCATTGCACTATCAATCTCAACTTTGGTACTTTTGAATGTGTATATAACTAAATATGGCATGCATAGGCTAGTCATTTGGTATGTGTTTGAGATGTAAATAGCCTTGTGATTTGGCTAGTTAAATGTTGGTAATATGCATGAATGAATATGGTATATGATGCTTGTTTTGATATGGCTTGATGGCAATGAGATGGCCTTATGAATGGTAAGCTTATTGATGGAACAATGCCTTAGTGATTTAGAGAAGTTGTTAATGAATTATGCTTGAATTTATATGTTAATTGATTGTGTAAATTGGCATGATTGGAAATGAGATTGAATATGAAGATTTGTTGATTATTTGACATTTCTTTGGTTGTCAATTGTACATGAAATGAATTGGTATATTGATTGTAGGGATGACCCTTGTGTGGGTGGCAATTTGGCCTTGCAAATGGTCTATATTTTCCCACACGATTGAGCACACGGGCATGTGGCTCGACGGTGTCCTTCATGGTTGAAATTCAAAACAAGTTAGGATAGACCACGGGCTAAACACACGGGCGTGTGACTGGCCGTGTTGTGAATCAGTACCGACCACGGGTAAGGCACACGGGCGTGTCCACGGCTGTGTGGACACGTTAGTATATATGCCCTGTTTTGACACGGCTTAGACACACGGACGTGTCTGAAGGCCGTGGGAGGCACACGGCCTGCCCACACGGGCGTGTGACCTCTACAGTTTGGAAAATTCATAAAATTTCTGGGAACTTTCGTATGTGTTCGGCTTAGTCCTGGCCCTATTCTAAAGCATGTTTGTGGTCTAGTGGACCTACTTAAACACTTTGATGTGATTGACCTAGCTATGGTATGAGATATCTGTAAAAGTTTCTGATCTATCCAGTAATGCCTTTAACTCTATACCAGCAATGGTTACAGGTTAGGGGTGTTACATTTAAAATCTGTACTTGACCATTTTGTGAAGTTATTTATGCCAAATATGCTAAAGGACAATAAGCAGTGTGATGTGGATTATTTGGTTTAATGTAACGCCCTGAAAATCTAAGTACTTATCTTTACATGTTTTTAAGAAAAATACCTATCTGCTTTAGCGGCTAAGTGATTTGGATGTGTTTGAGAAGTCCTGGGTTCAAACCCGGGCTTGTGCAAAATTTTGGTTTTTAGGGAATAAAACCCCTGCCTTGAGTTAGTAGGCTTTTAAATTATTGTGGGTAAAGCAAGACATAAAGAGCTTACTGGTCTAGGGGGTAAGTGGCGTGTTACCTATGCAAGTGGTCTAAGGTTCGAATCTTGCTAAAGGCAAGGGAGTGTTTATTTTGCTGCTGTGCCATAGAGGTGTTGGAGTTTGACTAAAACATTGAAGTGGTTGAGGTGAATTCGAATTGAATGGTTGAGGGGAGGTGTGATCAGGTGGAGAGATGTGAAGAGGGATTTTAGGAGGAAATCAAGGAAGTGAGAAGAGAGGTAGAAGTGTGCCAAAAGTGGACTCTGACACTCAAGAGTTCGGTTAGAAGGGTGATACTCAGTTTCGGTTTTGGTTGATAAGTTTTGTTCTCTCTGCCAAAATCTCTTTTCCCTATTTTTGGTTTTCCTCTCTTTAGCCGAATGTGGTAAGGGTGTTTGCACTTTCTCCTGTTACACTTTTTGATAACCTTCTCCTTGGTTGAAAACACTTTCTTTTCATTTCATCTCCTCTTTTTTTCTTTCCACTGTTTTGACCGAATATTGCCTCTTCCCAATTGGCACCGTGTTGGCCGAATAGACCTTAGCTGCCTCATTCAATTTCTTTTCTCTCTTCTCACCTAAACCAATTCTCCTCTTCTTTCTTAAGTATTGTGATGCCAATTTTTAGTTCTGATTACTGCCAAAACCAGTCCTCTTCTTCTGTTGATTGACTCATTTCTTTTCGCTTTAAATCGAAGGTGAAAGGCTGTGCTAGTGTCGAATCCATCCCCTATTCGGCTCTCTTGCTCTCCTTCGTTAAGGAAGGATTCTAGGAACTCCTAATCAATCACTAAAGACTAAGATTCATGGGGAATCATCGTGGTTCGATTGAAGGTTGACGAGTGCTTGAGTGACTGTTCGTGACGAATCGAAACTAGGTATGTAAAAACTACCCAAATCATAAACTGACAAAAGCTGAAAAAGTATGGTAATTGACACTACACAAGTGTGCGCTCGCTCGTGTGGTAAACCGAATGCATGAAGCGTGGGCATTTAACTATTGAGGCCACTATGAGCGATTTCGTGGTCTTAGGCCGTTTTGGGCCGAAATGGCCGTGTGGGCCCAACAGGCTTGTGGGCCCTATACGGGTAAACCACACGAACGTGTGGAGAAAAGTGGGCCAAATTGTGTAATTTTCATGACCAAGGCCAATTCTGGGCTACGTGGGCCACACGGACGTGTGGGCCCATATGGGCCCGCATTATGGGCATTGGGCCAATTTTCACTATTTGACTATAAAGGTTGCACGGGTCGTCCGAGACGGCTGTGGACCTACTGATGGGTCGGTAAGTGTGCCTAGACCCCAACTGATAAAATGACTGTTATGCCCCTATGGTAAAATTATTGTTATGCCCTTATGATATTAATTGACTGTATGCCTTATGTTATGTATGACTGTATATGAGCATGCCACGATATCTATATGTTGCATCCATGTATGATATGTTGCATGGGGGGTTTATATATATATTGGAGGAAGTGTACTGTATTGGCAGCTCTGTTGCAAATACTATTTAGTGCGCAACCGGTGCTAATTTTGGAGTGTAGGGATGGGTAGGTGATTTTATCCCCACATGGAGTGTTGGGCTGGACGGAGTGGAGTGTAGAGGCTGGATAGGTAGGATTTCTGATTGCATGCCAAAAATGATACTGATATTGTTATGGGTTAAGACCCACCTTGATACTGATACTATAATGGGCTAAGGCCCAACTGAACTGAACTGTTATTGATTTGGGCTTAGGCCCAGATTGTAATTGCATTGGCTATTTATTTGCATGGGGTTACACACTGAGTTTTTGTAAACTCACCTCTCTGTTTATCTGTACAGGTAATCCCCAATCTTAGGCAGATTGGTGCTGCGAGGGATTCGGAGGTGGCCACACAATTGCACCTATTTTTATATTTGCGTTTATTTCCAATAAATTTAATTTGGATTTTTGTTATATAATAAGGCCTTTTTAAAATTTAAATATAAATTTGGGGATTTTATATATTTTAATTCACATCTGAGTAGTAGTAGGACCCGGTTTTTCAAAAGATAATTGGTTTTCAAAACACCATGTTTTCGTAACTTGTTATAAAAGCTTCCGCCTCAAACATGGTTTTAAAGTATAGTAACAAACTAATATGATCAACGTTCTACTAAAACAACTTGAGTTTTAAAAGAACAAGATACCCTAAGTTTCTGTTAAGATTCATAAACAGGATTTAGTAATAAGCATGGATTTTCTAAAGAAATGATGTTTTCGAAAAACACTTCAATGTGATATCGCCAGATTCGGCCATAACGTCAGGGCCAAGTTTGGGGTGTTACATTTAAAATGCATATGTAATAAAGTAATATGCTTGGTAATCAGCTTATGAAACATTTGTTTTGATATATGCTCAATATATGTTATGTAATGATATATGATTGAATCAAATTTTAATATGCGAATGATATGAATATAGGTGTATTAAGGTTCGAATTTTGAATAGTATAAGTGTATTGATGTGGTTAATTTACGAAGCATGAAAAGAAATGAATTTCTATTCTAAGCTGTGTTTTGTTCGGTAATGCCTCATAACCCTAATCTGGCAACGGATACAGGTTAGGGGTGTTACATGAATACCACCACAAACTAGTCTAGATAAGGCTGGAACACACCGTTCATCAAATCCATAAATGCCGCTGGTGCATTGGTCAACCCAAAAGGAATAACCAAGAACTCGTAATGTCCATAACGAGTCTTAAATGTCATCTTATGCACATCGGCCTCCTTAACCCTCAATTGATGATATCTTGAACATAAGTCAATCTTAGAGAAAACAAAAGCCCTTCTAAACTGGTCGAATAGATCATCTATCCCTGGAAGTGGGTACCTATTCTTGATTGTCAGTTTGTTCAACTGCCAATAATCGATACACATCCACATTGTCCCATTCTTTTTCTTAACAAACAACACCAGTGCTCCCCATGGAGACACACTTGGATGGATGAACCCACGATCTAGCAGTTCCTAAATTTGAGCCTTAAGCTCTGTAAGCTCCTTCGGTGCCATTCGGTAGGGCGCGATATAGCTATACGCGGAATGAGCTTAATTCCAAATTCTACTTCTCGGCTCAGAGGCAGACCCGGTAGTTCCTCAGGAAAAACATTCGGAAAGTCCCTCACGGTTCTAATGTCCTTAACCTAATAGTCCCCAGAATTAGAAACACTAATGTAGGCCAAGAATGCCTCACATCCTTTTCGTACCAAATTTTATACCATCAATGTAGAAATCACATTAGTCAGATAGTCTCAACGTTCCCCAATCACCACTACCTCGTTGTCCTCCCCAGTTCTCAAAACAACCCTTTTTGTCGCACAGTCCAGACTTATCCAGTGTTTAACCAGCCAATCCATTCTCACAATCAAATCGAACTCCCTAAACGAAAGCTCTATCAGATTAGCCAGAAACATTATCCCCTAAACCTCTAATGGAATGTCTCTATATAGTTTACTAACTCGGATAGAATGCCCCAACGGACTCACAACAGTTACCTTACTTGAAGTACTCTTAATTGGAATCCCCAAGGTTTCAGACACAGTACTAGCTACGTAAGAGTGTGAAGAGCCTATGTCTATCAATGCCAAATAAGGTACATTATAAATTAAAAACGTACCCCTGATAATGTTCGGAGCATCTCGGTCTTTACGGCGACGGGCAGCATAAACCAGTGCAGGCCGCCACGCCTCAGTCGGTCCAGCACCTCTGCTCGTGTGGGCCCATATACCCGTGTGGCCCATACGACCCAAATTGGCCTTGGTCGTGTGGATCACACGGCCTGGCCCAGAATCCCACATGCCTGTGTGGTTCACCTGTGTGGGCCTACACACTTGTGTAGCCCACACGGCTCAATAAGTCGAGCCCATGTGTCACAAACGACCTTGCTCGGCCATCATACAGTCGTGTCACCTGTGCACGGCCTGGCTCGACGATCACATGGCTGTGTTATGGCTCACAGCCTTACACACGGCCTACCACACGGCCTACCACATGGCCATGTGGTGCCGACAAAATCGTTTTTTGGCTTTCACCAATTCTCATTTTCTGTGTTTCCAGGTACACACCTAGTTTCAATTGAAGCTAAAACGATCTCTGAGCACTCCAGAACCTATATGATAACCCAAAGCCTGCGTTCAACGGTATTAGCAAAAATTAATCGAAATTGTAACACGATAACCATCCTTCAACAACCAAAAACCTTTGCGTTCAACGGTATTAGCAAAAATTAACCGAAATTGTAACACGATAACCATCCTTCAACAACCAAAAACCTTACCTCCAAACGAACAACAAGGACTTTACAACCTCACTCCATTAATGGCTAATCTCCAGCCCCTTGATTGACTCATAACAATCAAATGAACACTTCCTTAATACACTTATCCAAGAACACATTCAGAATAAAACATAGACAAAAACTTCACAAAGTGTGACGTCGTACAAAACCAAACGAGTTAATAGAAAAGGAAAAACGAAAAAGGGAAGAGATGGGGGAGAATTTTGGCAGCAAGGTGGAGAGGAAAAGGAAGGGGACAGCCGAATTTTGAAAAAAAATAGAGTAACCAAAATTAGATTTTCTGGTAAACCCTAACTCAAATTCCCTTAATTGTCTCCACCAACTCCCCATTTCTCAGATTTTCAATAAAACTCAAACTCTAGCTGAATTTTGCAGCAAAAATACTATCCCTTGCCTCCCTAGGGAATCAAACACAAGACCTCCAACACACCAAAACTCCACTTAACCACCAGACCAGCGGACCCATTCTGATATGTTATTACACACTTTTTCCTTATAAGCCTACTGGCAAAAGATAGAGATTTATTCATATAAAACAAAAATTTTGCCCAAGTCAAGACTTGAACTTGGACCTCTCACACACACCGGACCACATAACCACTTTGAAGCGGATAGACATTGTGTCACAAAATTACAAAAGTCGGTATAAGAAAATTGAGGTGTTACAATGAATCTCTTAGTAATTGAAGTCGTAATGTTTTTTTCTGCGATTTGGGCGTAGGGGGAGGCTCAGACTGGTGAATTCAGTGTTCTTGTCTTAACAATAGTTAAATGGAGGGTTATCGTTAGTGGTAAGTTGGGTTTCTGTTTATTCTTGGTTGTCAATTCGCTTGTAAATCCGTTAAATTGATGTTGAGTTTCTTGATTTTAGGCCTTGAAGTGCTTAGGAGTGATTAGGCATCAAAGTGATACCAGGTGTGTACCCGAAACGCAGAAAACGGGGTTAAGCAAAAAGCCAAAATTGCTTGCTATCGAGAAATAATAGAAATAAGAGAAAATGATGCGAAAAATTGTAGAGAAAGGAAATAAGGGTGTTAAAAACTAGGAAATCAACATTTTGCACTAAAACAGTTTTGGATAGCAGCAGTAGTCTAAATTTGAAAAATCATAAAAAATAGTGTAAATTGAGTTAGAGGTTGAATAAAATATGAAATTAAATTTTATTGATTCTAGTCTATCATGGAAGAAACAGTGTAAGCAATGAGATTTTAAATCATGAGTTATAATTAATTTTGTGAGAAAAGGTCAGAATGATTTCGGGTTCCCCTATTCTGACTTTGGAAAGTCATAAAAAATTGTAAAACAATAATTAGGGGCTTAAATTTATATGTTTAAATCCTTAATGAGTCTATTTTCAAGAGAAACAAACGAAAACATCATCTAAATTTTGTACTAAGAGATAAATAATTTTTAGTAAGGAAAGGTCGAAGCTATCAAACAGCAGAATAGGGATAATTTTAAAGCTTTTACTGTACTTAATTGATAAACTATAAATTATGAAAATTTTAAGGTAGAAAGGTATTTGAGTGCAGTTTCAAAAACATCAAGAGGATCTTAATTTGGAATTCTGTAGCTCAAGATATAAATAATTTAGTGATAATGACTCAAGTAGACAACTTTGAATGAACATATAAGTAAATAGTGAAAACATATATGAGTATCGAGCTAGCATGGGTTTCTTTAAAAATGGATCACACGGCCAAGGCCAATTTAGGCCGAGTGGGCCACACGGGCGTGTACACGGGCAATCACATGGGCATGTGGTCCCATTTTTACCGAAATGGTTTTAAGGTTGCACAGGTTGCCCAAGTCAACTATGAACCTACTGTAGGGTCGGTAAGCACTACTTAGACCCCTAAATGTGTGAAATTAACTGAATGATATTTGTACTAGGCATGTTAATATCTGAACTGAATATATGTACTGAAATTGCATAATAGCATGTCATCCATTGTGTTTTGCATTGCATTGGGTTGGGGGTTGTTATTCGGAAGAAGTGTACTGAAAGGCTTTAAGCCTAATTTACTGGCAGCTCAGCTGCAAACTACTTTATTGTGCCGCATTTGGTACTACTTGGAGTGTAGGGATGGGTGGGTTGATTATATCCCCACATGGAGTGTAGGGTTGGACGGAGATGGTGTGTAGAGGCTGGTTGGGTAGGTTTTGCTCTTTGCATAATTATTCTCACGCTCAACGTCTTGTGATGGGCTAAGGCCCTACTGCATTTTGACACTGTACTGAGATGGGCTAAGGCCCAAACTATCACTGATACTGAAAAGGGTTTAGGCCCAAGCCCCATTCAAGCTGTGCCTTTGTGAATAGCGATTGTTTGTTTGTTTCTGCGGGATTACACTGCGAGTTCACGTAAACTCACCCTTTTTGTTTAATGTGCCTGGGTAATCCCAGGACTTGTGGTCAGTGCGATGGAGGACTCGATAGTGGCCACACATATTTTAAACTATTTTAATTTCAGTTTTGGTATTTATTTCTTAACTATTTTTTGGGTTATTTTTTATGTAAATTGAACTTTTTGGACTATTTGCTTTTATTTCGGATTTTAGACTATTTTGTGGATTTAAAAACTGCACAAACTCAACGAACAAACGGCTTTCTCTAAAACAAAGGGGTTTTCTAAGATGGACGGATTTACCTAATTAACTCGATTTTTCATAAAATTAATGATTTCTAAAGCTTCCACAATGAATTGTGTTTTAAAACAATCAATTAAATAAGTAAGCGATTTTGGAGCCAACAAGAGTAAATAAATGAAAATAGTTTTATCGTAACAACTTGGTTTCAACATGCTATTATGTGACATCGCCAGATTCGGCTATAATGTCTAGGCCAAGTTTGGGGTGTTACAAAATGAGTTTAAAAAAATGCATGTTATATATTAAAAAAAATATAATAATGAAATGTATATTTGAAATTAGAAAAGATAATGAAATGGGACTTAAATTATTTTTTTACTAAATAATAATTTTAGTAATATTCATATGAAATATAGATATGAGAAAAAGAATAGAGTTTGGACTTGAGAAAGTAATGAAGAAGTGAAGGTAATAAACAAATATGACATGAGATGAAGCGACAAGAATATAGGACTAAATTGTAAAATTTGAAAACTATGTGATTGAAATAAGAGAAGTGAAATGTATAGGAACTTGATATGTGAAATAAATTTAAAAAAAATTACTTGATACATGAAAGAGAATGAAATTGAAGTAATGGAATTATAAAAAATTAAATCTTTGTGTTAATAACTTGTTTTCATTATGTAATGCTTTTGAATATTTATTTTACTGACTAGTTATATTAATCTTATTCTTACGAGTTTTGGATGATTTTGAATGATTTAATTAATATTTATACAATTATGTTTCGAGATGAAAAATATGCTTTCAAATGATTAAGTTAGCAAATTCTTGGTTATAATTTGAGATTTGAAATATTATGATTTCTAACGATGAACAAGCAAATGTTTGATTATATTTGGTTGAAAGCATACTTTTTTATATGCACGATTATATGATTTGAATACGAATTGAGACTGAAATGAGAGTAGAAATGAAATTGATATGAGAAAAAAAATGAGATTGATTATGAAAATTTGATACATTCCCCATTAACTAAGTTAGGCTAAGTCGGATATATTTGGCATGCCATAGATTCTTTACATCAGAGATTTAGAACTCCCCAATTCCTAGAGGGTCGAGGGTGGAAAGACCAAATGGTCAGATAATATTAGCCCCAATTTCCAGAGGGTCGTGGGCGGTCCTAATTCCTAGAGGGAAGTGGACTTACTTTGATAGCCATCGTTGCCGAACAAATCGGGGTGGTGGATTCGCGTATCCGAACTTAAGTCTAAATTTTAGCACGGGGATTAACTTGAAAAAAAATGAAAATGAGAATGATGTGAAAATGGAAATGAAATGGATTATGAAAATTGGTTTTTATCCCGTTAGCTAAGTTAGACTGAGTTCGGGTATAGTTGGCATGCCATAGAGTTTTTAAATCAGAGATATAGAACTCTCGAATTCCCAGAGGTCATGGACTTATTTTGATATTCATCGTTGCTGAACAACTTGGGGTGGTGGACTCGTGTATCCGATCTTAAGTCTAAACTTTAGTACAGGGACTAATTTAAAAGAGCAAGACTTGAGTTGTTTTAGTCATTGTAAGTAAAAGAAGTGAAATAAATTGAAAGTGAATTATTAATAAGATTTGGTATGTGATTGTGATGAAAAAGTTAACTAATGCTAAAAATAGAAAAAATATTCTTGAAAATTTGAAGATTAAAAAACATGATGAATGAAAATCACGATCAAGTGATATTAGTGATTTTAATTAAGTGTATAATGTTTTAAGTGATGTGGCTAGTGGAATGAAATTGTAAATGAGATAAAAGTAAGTTAAGTAAATAGTAAAATTGATTTTTGTGAGTAAATATATTGAAATTAGTATAATGAAATGCCTATGTAAAATGGTATTGAATTGATGAATAGTTAATGAAAAAAAAGAAATAAGAGAAGTAAAGAAGTGAAATTTAACAAAGAAAGGTATATACTAAGTATAACCTCTATTTTTAAAGGGTAAATTGAAACATATTGTAAATTAAGTGTATAAATGCAAAATAAATTAAAAATAATATTAGTGTGGGATTGATAAAGAGAAATAATATTTAAAAATATTATAAGAATTAAAATGAGTAAATTGACATGTATGAGATATGATAAGTGAAAGAGTAAACAATTGTGAAATGCGGGACAAATTAGAAAGTGAGACTAAATTAAATAAAATGTGAAAGTGTAGAAAGATTTTAAATAAGTATTCATGAGTTAGAATTTATTAAGTGAGAAATGATTTAACTAGTAAGTAAATGAAATTAGTAAAGTGAGAATAGAAAGTGATAGTAAATCATGATAGAGTAAATAAGCGACAAAGGATGATAAAGTGATATTGAAATGCATTTATAAGGGTGTTATTAAATTGTATAGGACTAAATTGGAGTGACTGTAAAATTAAGAGTAGTGAAAGTTGATGCAAAGGAGGGCCAGATTGCAAGAGTATAAAAATATAGAAGTGTGAAATAGACACTTAAATTTAATTCTAAGAGATATTAAAGTAGTAAATTAATGAATATTGATTTGTAAGAAAATAAGGAATAAAATGCAATGGTGTAAATTTTCTTATATGCTATTAATTGATAAACAATAGTGATGGAAATGAAAATATAAATGCCCAAGTACACAAGATATGGACACATTGGATATGCAAGTGATTGTGGCACTTCGGTGCAAATCAGTGATAATGACTTTTCGGATATTCTATTATAATGATTCTGGACTTGAGACATTTTTCGTGTTAATTTTGCATATTTTGCTTGTTCAATCAAGTCTACGTGGATTAAATGAAAAACAATTATTTGAAGAAGCGTAAGAATAATTATCGAATCAAGGAAATTTCGAGGACGAAATTTATTTTAAGGGGAGAAATGTAACATCCTTAAAACCCCTTGGTCGTAAATAATATGAGATAAAATCTTAGAGAAATAAGGTATAACATCAAAAAAATGAAAGTTACAAGATATCAAAGAGAGTTAAATCAAGAAGCATGACACGATGTATTAAATCAAGAAGCATGACACGATGTATAATTGATTTCTCGATAAAATGAGAAAAGATATAAAGATGATAAAGAGAATATTGAGGAGTGTTAAAATAATAATAATAATTAGAAGTAGGTTTTAGTATATTGATTTAAAGTAAGGACTAAATCGTAAGTATGTGAAAAGTTTTTGGCTCAAGTGTAAATGTTTAAAATTTAGGGGATCAAAGTGGAAAAATAAGAAAATTGATGGATCAAAAGTGAAAATAATCCAATTTACTATGATATGGAATTGGTATGTAGGGACCAAATTGAATAGATTAAGAATTGTGAAGGACTAAATCGTAATTTTATCAAATTAAGTGATGATTCAAGAATGGAATTTTAAAAGATCATGAAAGGCAAAATGGTCAATTAGAGAGAGAGAGAACTCTAGAAGGCAATGGTGATGCTGGGGATATTTTGAAGATATTTTATAATTATTTAATTAGATAAATATTACTTTATTAATATTTTAATGAGATATTTTATTAGTATTTTATTATAAATAGCTAGTATAAAAGAAGAAAAAGAGGAAGAAAAAAAAAAGACCTCCCATCTTTCCAATGTGGTGAGTGAGGGGGAGAGAAGAAGAAAACTTTGATGTCTTTACAATTTGGTCTTTCTGCAAAAATCCACCATTTTCACCTAGAATTTCAAGAAATTTTCATAGAGAAAAGTGATAAGGAGACTATAGAGAACAAGAAAATCACCTTGGATTCAAGAAAAATGGAAGCTTGAGGAGAGAGAAAATCAACTTAAAGTTTGAAATCAATAAGACAAAGTAAGAACATCAAGATTTCAATATATTTTGAAGTTTGATATTATTGAAAAAGCATGAAAATAATGTTAAAGTAGAGTTTTATTATATAAGGTTTTATGTTCTTAATATGTTAGTGAAGGAAATAAGAGGAAGTGATGAGAAATATTGTAGAGAAAGGAAAGGACGTTGTCATAAACTTGGTTATCAACATTTTGCACTAAAATAGTTTTAGACAGCAGCAGTAGTCTGACTTTGAAAATTCACCAAACATTATATAAATTGAATTTGAGGTTAATTAAAGTATGAAATTAAATCCTATTGATTCTAGTTTTACATAAAAGAAACGGTGTAAGCAAAAGAATTTTATATTAAGAGATATATGAATTTTTGTGAGATAAGTTCAGATGGATTTCGGGTTCCCCTGTTCAGAATTTGGAAAATCATAAAAAAATTTAAAAAAAATGATTAGGGGTTTAAATTTGTATTCTTAAATTATTAATAAGTCTATTTTCAATAGAAATAAATGAAAACATCATCCAAACCCTGTACTAAGAGATAATTAATTTTTAGTAAAGAAAGGTCGAAGTTGTCAAACAACAGAACAAAGAAAATTTGAAGAATTTACTGTACTTATTGGCTAAGTAATAAATTCTGAAATTTTTATGGTAAAAATATATTTGAGTCTAATTGTAACACACCAAACCCGGCCTAGCCGTTATGGCCGAATCTGGCGATGTCACATGATAGTGCTTTAGAAATCACAATGACATTTAGACCATTTTCAAAACGTTATACCTTACGGAAGGTTTTAAAATAGTTTGCGGATTGGTGTGTATTTTGATAAAATATTTTTTTTTTTGTATGGAAAACTTCGAGTTTTCCTACTCATGCATGATTAAACCATAAGCGTTGCAAATCCCAAATTTAAACAAAATACGTAATGTCCATAATTACATCAAAATTTCCCAAATAAAAATTAAAACCATGATAAGTGTAAACCATAAATCTATAGTGAAGCGGTAGCAGTGGTTACTGTCGAGTCCTTTCCTACACCGATCCGTCTAACGTTGGGGATTACCTGGACAAATTACACAGAAAAGAGTAAGTTTCACAACTCAGTGTGTAATCCCCATAGACGTCATACATATCAAACACTTATCAAAAGTCAAAATAATGAGTGCGAGGTGAAGCCCATTCTGAGAATCGATTCGGACCTCGGCCTATTCAGATGCAAAATTAGACATAGATTAGGGCCTTAGCCTAATTAGATACATAATCAAATATATACAAGGGCCTTAGCCCAATTAGATACATAATCAAATATATACAAGGGCCTTAGCCCAATCAGATACAGAATGCAGATCAGTATATCAAAATCCTACCCACCAACCTCTACACACCATCTTCACGTCCATTTCCTACACACCATGTGGGAGAATACAATTAACCACCCATCCCTACACACCATATTGTATCGAAATGTGGCACATGAATAGAATAATGCAGCTGAGCTGCTAGATATCAGGCTTAAGAGCCTTTCAAAACATTTCCTCCAAATAACATCAACCCCACCAAGATGAAATGCAACATACCAATATGACATGCAGACATGCAAATAACCTAACATACATTCGATTCGATGCGGATATCATATAGTCGGATCACATAAATAGGGTCTAAAAGCGCATACCGACCTACGGTGAGGCCCACATTCGACTTGGGCGACCCGTGCAACCTTATAGCACTTTTCAGAAAAATGGGCTCACATGCCCATGTGGCCAACCAATGTGGGCCCACACGCCCGTGTGACCCACTCGGCCCAATTTGGCCTTGGCGCGCATGGATCTACGGCTGGCTCGAATTCCACATGCGTGTAGTTCACCCATGTGGGCCCACATGTCCATGTTGCCCACAAGGCCCAAGAGGTCAAGCCCATGTGTCGCACACGGCCTTACCCGGCCATCACATAGCCGTGTCACTTGCGCATGGCCTGGCTCGTCGATCACACAGTCGTGTTGTGGCTCACAGCCTTGCACATGGCTTACCACCACACGGTCGTATGGCGTCGATAGAATCTTTTCGGCTTTCGACAATTCTCGTTTACTGTGTTTCCAAGTACACACTGATTACATTTGAAGCTTAAACAATCAGCGGCGTTACGGAACCTATAATTGACCAACCAAAGTTTTTAATCAAATACAAAAATACGAGATTGAGGCGATCCCCTAATTGTATGCATCCTATGAACAATATTTTCCTCACAAGAAACTTATCGTTGCTGAAACACCCCAAACACGGCCCACGAGCACTGAACCAGGATCTGGTATGTTCCTAAAGTAAACCGGTTTCAAAATTCTTTGTTACTTAGAGAAAAACTTGTGTGATTTTAAAAAAATAATTGTTTTGGGTTGGGCTTGAGTTGAAAACAAATTTAACTTATGTTGGAACCCATTTATTTATGGTGACAAAGCGTTTGGGCTTTGTTTTGAATAAATATACTTTAAACTTTAATAAATAAAAATAAAATAAAGTAATACAACTATGGCCTTATGGCCTTATTACATCAAATAATTCCCAAACTTAAAATTAAAGTACTTAGTAAAAATAAAAATCCCAAATAATAAGATTTCTTCTTGCTATGCATGGCCACCTTTAGCTCATGCCTAAGGCCGGTCTATTATTGCTCATCACTTGAAAAATATTCCCCAGCGGAGGTGAGTCAAGCAGACTCAATGTGTAACCCGACACTAAATCATAATAGAATCGGGCATAACAAATATTACACATTAGAACAATGAATACAAGTTATGATGCATTCCCAAATCCAAACCTAATTGTCCATCCGCTACACACACATTGCACTGCCAAGCACACAGTGGGGACTACTAAGTCAACCCTCCATCCGCTACACACCAATTTTGCGGGCTTAAGGCTCCACATCGTGGTCTTAGGAAACCACTTTTCACTTTCCTTTCAATATACAACCATATGCCCCATATATATTAATATGCATAATATACGAGTTCACATTCTTATCATATTTTCATATTCTGAATAACATATTTCATATTCCTAGTAGAAGTAGGAAACGTGCACTGAGTACTTAGTACCTTAACATGGTACCTTAGTCACACGCATATTTCCATTAACACATATTTTAATACATATAACCATAATTCATATTACAAAGTAGTGTGGGGTACACACGATTCATTTAACGAAGTCCTCGAAAATCCAGAAGAGAACGATTCTGATTTAGATCTCAAATCCTACATAAGTTAATCACTTACTATTTAAAAGACCATTCGGGCATTTTTCCAAATACAACTAGGATTTGTATTACTTACCTTGTAAATGAATTGATTTTAAGAATCAAGTCTTGGGATCTTTGTATTCCTCCCTTGTGAATTATTAGCTAAACACTATATTACTCACGGAGTTAGTTTTAGAACACGATAATAAATCTAAATATTTAAAATAGCCTTGGCAGAATATCTTAAACACATACCTTGTGATTTCAAATCCCCAAAAGTAACCCTTGGCTATGGAGATGTTGAAATCCTACACACATATGTTAGATCGATTTCCATATCACTTAATAATCTTAAATCAATTGGCCTTTGGCCTAAACCATGCTTTTCTTACCTTAAATCCTTAGATCTGAAATCCAAGAATTCCTCCTTTAATATTCGGCAAAAGACAACCAAAAGAATCAGTTCCCAAATCTTGGTTGAAAGAGAATAAACAACAAGAATCCATTATTCTTACCTTATCACCACGATCGGCAGCACCCTTGATTGAAGCCACGAGAGATTCGGCTATGGAGACTTAAATAGGAATCAAAGAGGTTTCGGCTTGGTAGAAGAAAAAGAAGAAGAAAGAGAAGAAGAAAAGAAAAGAAAAAAAAAAGAGAATAATGGCGGAGAAAAATTAGAGCGAGAGAGAATAGGAGAAACTTTAGAGAATTTTGTGAGAGGTTTTCTTGAAGAGAAAAGAATGAATGAAGAATAGCCTTACTCTTCCTTTTATAGCTAAAATTACTAGCTAGAGTCCTTTACTTGGCCACCACTCTTCTATTTTGATAACTTTATCCTTTAATTATCATAAATAAAGAGTTTAATCAATATTTATCTCTTCTAAATAATCCAATTTAAAAATCCTTTATTTATCACCTTTTTAATCGAATATTTATGAAAATAAAACACCTCCTTTCTAGAAGGCTTGTGCCGTCCACCTCGATCTTACGGAAGCAAAAATAAAACTCCTTTTATTTGCTTCCCAAGTGACTCGAACCAGGCCCATTCCTCTTGCATATGGCGCCATTTCCATAGGCCACTGAAAGTGGCATCTTGAGTGCCACTTTTCCAAGCCTGTTTGTGTGTCAAATTTCACCAACTTTTTCTTTTAAGGCCTCCTTGCCCTAATTTCCTATTTTAAACTTTAAAATTTGTCATTTCTAGGTCATTTCAAGTTTCCTAAAATTTTTCGATCGGCTCACGTATACTTGCCATTTTCTTACATTTCCAAGTTTCTAGAAATGTTCATTTCCATTTCCCATTTCCATTTCCATGCATTTCTAGGTTTCCAAAAATGTTCACTTTCCTCTTTTAAACTTAACATTTCCATACATTTTCAGGACATTTCCTACATTTCCAAGACAAGACATTTCCTTACATTTCCTTACATTTCTTACATTTCCTTGCATTTCTTACATTTCATACATTTCCTTACATTTCCATACATTTCCATACATTTCTTTACATTTCCTTACATTTCCTTACATTTCCATACATTTCCTTATTTCTAGAATTCACAAAACACATTCATACATAATTCATAAAACATGCCATTTTACCACATGGTTTCTTGTGTCATGCTTCGGAGTTTCTTTTCAAGCCTCATTTACCAAGCTCCCTTTTTACTTAAAACCAATAATTTTCCAAAGCTTTCTTCTTCCATCCTAAAATTCTAAAAACACTTAATACACTTCCCAACAACTTGCCAAAACCTACTAACTCATGAATTAGGCACGAACATAACGCCTAATCTAGGATGTTCTGATTCTACCCTCCTTAAAAATAATTTCGTCCTCGAAATTACTTAATGCTGATCGTACAATCCTTCTCACCGCACTATGCTTACAGCTGCGCACTCTGATCTTAATAGAACCATCATACTTTCTAGGCACAATCTCTAAGTTCACGTCCTTAGAACTCATTTCTAACGTCGCGATTTAATCTGATTTAAGAGTTTTATATATTAGTCCTTGTTTCACTTGATTACATGAAGAAGTTTTATGAAAAGAATTTTAGGAGTGGTTCTTTCGTATTTATACATGCACACAGTCTTTACATTCATACATCCATCAATCAATTATGAACTTTCGTTCATTGAGAGAAACGTTGTAATTTTAGTTATTGTTGCTTTTCCACTCCACTGAGGGTATTTTTAGTAATTTTGTCCCTCTGAGCATTTTCGTAATTTTTTCAAAAATAAAAAGTTCCTCGGTGATTTTTGTGAAGGTATTTTAGTAATTTTGAAATCCAGTGGCCTTCGGTAATTTTGAAATTCCGAGGGGTATTTTGGTAATTTTTACAAACCCGAGGAGTAAATTTGTAAAGTTTAATAAATCAGGGGTATTTCAAAATTTGCAAAACTTAGGGGTTCTTTTTTGAGTATTTGTTTTTCAAGTCGGTGATGTTGCAAAAATTTTGAAAATCAGGGTCATTTTGGTAATTTTGTGAGTTAGGGGCAATTTCGTAATTTTTCAAAATCAAGGTATTTTTGATAGTTTGCAAATTAGGGTTTGTGAATATTTATAAAATAATGAAATTTTGGCAAAACTGTTGGGTAGGTTCACATTTTGTAAATCGAGGGCATTTTGGTAATTTTGCCACTAGGGGCATTTTTGTAATTTTCACAAATCAGAAATTTTTCAGAAAATTTTGTAAAGATGGTTTTCTCAAATTCAAAAGAAAGTTTTAAGGATTTTAAAACTAGGGTTTGTTGTTTTGTTCTTTTTTTTTTAACAAAAAACATGGCTAGTTCCACTTTCGGGTTTTAGTCATTATGTTTACGCCTATGACCGAGGCCCTCTTGGTGGGGTGAACCAAAGCTACGCACCGAGCGGGATTCGAGTGGAAAGGAGGTGAGTCACGTGGGTCAAGCAAGTACCAAGCTCCCACGAAACCATTCCTAGACATGCGCCATTGAGGTTGCCATACCACTTTGAGCCCCCACGAGTTAGGGTGAACCAGGAAGCTACGCACCGGTAGGATTCTGTGAAGAGGAGGTGAGTCACTAGGACCGCTTAAATACCAAGCTCTTAGGATCCAATCCTAGACATGCGCCATGTGGGTTACCACACCTAGCTCGGTGACTTTAGCCATAGGTTTTGTTTAGTGTACTAAGTCTTATGTGTTTTGTGTTTGAGTAGTCTAATCCCAGGGTTCAAGTTCCTATCATACTATTCTACGTTCCATGCCTTTTCTACCCTTCCAATGTTCATAACATAATTCACATAATCACCCAAATAGTTTGGGGTACTTACGGTGGTGGTGGGTGGAGACTTAGGTGCCATGCCGAGAGAACTGTTTAATTTCAAAGAAAATCATTTGGCTCGCTTTGAAAACGTTTTGGGCCTTAGCCCACGTGGTAGAGAGTTTAAAAGCGGGCTCGATACAAAGCAGAAACACCCCAAACCCGGCCACGAGCACGAGCCGGATCACGTATATGTTCCTAAAGTAAACCGGTTTCAAAATTCTTTGTTACTTAGAGAAAAACTTGTGTAATTTTAAAAAAATAATTGTTTTGGGTTGGGCTTGAGTTGAAAACAAATTTAACTTATGTTGGAACCCATTTATTTATGGTGACAAAAGCGTTTGGGCTTTGTTTTGAATAAATATACTTTAAACTTTAATAAATAAAAATAAAATAAAGTAATCCAACTATGGCCTTATGGCCTTATTACATCAAATAATTCCCAAACTTAAAATTAAAGTACTTAGTAAAAATAAAAATCCCAAATAATAAGATTTCTCCTTGCTATGCATGGCCACCTTTAGCTCCTGCAGACCAGGTCCATTATTGCTCATCACTGAAAAATATTCCCACAATGAGTGAGTCAAACAGACTCGATGTGTAACCAAACACTAAATCATAATAGAATCGGGCATAACAAATATTACACATTGAGAACAATGAATACAAGTTATGATGCATTCCCAAACCCAAACCTAATTGTCCATCCGCTACACACCCCCGTATTGCCAAGCACAGTGGGGACTACTAAGTCAACCCTCCATCCGCTACACACCAATTTATGGGCTTAAGGCTCTGCATTCGTGGTCTTAGGAAACCACTTTTCACTTCCCCTTTCAATATACAACCATATGCCCCATATATATTAATATGCATAATATACGAGTTCACATTCTTATCATATTTTCATGTTACGAAAACATATTTCATATTCCTAGTAGAAGTAGGAAGCGTGCACTGAGTGCTTAGTACCTTAACATGGTACCTTAGTCACGCTCATATTTCCATTAAGACATATTTTAATACATATAACCATAATTCATATTACAAAGTAGTGTGGGGTTTTTTTGATTCGTTTAATGAAGTCCTCGAAAATCCAAGAGAACCGATTCTGATTTAGATCTCAAATCCTACATAAGTTAATCACTTACTATTTAAAAGACCATTGGGCATTTTTCCAAATACAACTAGGATTTGTATTACTTACCTTTGGCGAATTGATTTTAAGAATCAAGTCTTAGGATCTTTGTATTCCTCCCTTGTGAATTCGGCTAAACACTATATTACTCCATGAGTTAGTTTTTCGACACGATAATAAATCTAAATATTTAAAATAGCCTTGGCGAATATCTTAAACACATACCTTGTGATTTCAAATCCCCAAAAGTAACCCTTGGCTATGGAGATGTTGAAATCCCTACACACATATGTTAGATCCGATTTCCATATCACTTAATAATCTTAAATCAATTGGCCTTTGGCCTAAACCATACTTTTCTTACCTTAAATCCTTAGATCCGAAATCCCGGAATTCCTCCTTTAATATTAGGCCAAAAGACAACCAAAAGAATCGGTTCCCAAATCTTGGTTGAAAGAGAATAAACAACAAGAATCCATTATTCTTACCTTATCACCACGATCGATGGCACCTTGATTGAAGCCACAGAGGTCGGCTATGGAGACTTAAGCGAGGAATCAAAGAGGTTTCGAAGCAGCGGTAGAAGAGAAAGAAGAAGAAAAGAAAGAGAAAAAGAGAATAATGGCGAGAAAATTCGGCAGAGAGAATAGGAGAAACTTTAGAGAATTTGTGGGAGGTTTTCTTGAAGAGAAAAGAATGAATGAAGAATAGCCTTACTCTTCCTTTTATAGCCAAAATTACTAGTTAGAGTCCTTTACTTGGCCACCACTCTTCTATTTTGATAACTTTATCCTTTAATTATCATAAAAAAAAGAGTTTAATCCAATATTTATCTCTTCTAAATAATCCAATTTAAAAATCCTTTATTCATCACCTTTTTAATCGAATATTTATGAAAATAAAACACCTCCTTTCTAGAAGGCTTGTGCCGTCCACCTCAGTCTTCTGGAAGCAAAATATAAAACTCCTTTTATTTGCTTCACAAGTGACTCGAACCCAGGCCCATTCCTCTTGCATATGGCGCCATTTCCATAGGCCCTAAGTGGCATCTTCAGGCCACTTTTCCAAGCCTGTTTGTGTGTCAAATTTCACCAACTTTTTCTTTTAAGGCCTCCTTGCCCTAATTTCCTATTTTAAACTTTAAAATTTGTCATTTCTAGGTCATTTCCAAGTTTCCTAAAATTTTCGATCGGCTCTGTATACTTGCCATTTTCTTACATTTCCAAGTTTCTAGAAATGTTCATTTCCATTTCCCATTTCCATTTCCATGCATTTCTAGGTTTCCAAAAATGTTCACTTTCCTCTTTTAAACTTAACATTTCCATACATTTTAAGGACATTTTCCTACATTTCAAGACAAGACATTTCCTTACATTTCCTTACATTTCCTTGCATTTCCTTACATTTCCATACATTTCCTTACATTTCCTTACATTTCCATACATTTCCTTATTTCTAGAATCCACATAACACATTCATACATAATTCATAAAACATGCCATTTTACCACATGGTTTCTTGTGTCATGCTTCACACTGTGAGTTTCTTTTCAAGCCTCATTTACCTAGCTCCCTTTTTACTTAAAACCAATAATTTTCCAAAGCTTTCTTCTTCCATCCTAAAATTCTAAAAACCTTATATACGCGCTTCAACACTTTGCCAAAACCTACTAACTCATGAATTAGGCACTGAACGCATAACCCCTAATCTAGGATGTTACATTGTCGAACGGAGAAATCGCTTTCTTTGCCTACCAAAAACAACAACAATTTCCCCTTATCAAGATTAACTTAAAAGTAACATTAAGGCTTAAGCGAAGTAAACTTACCGTTTGATCGCAGATAGGCGTGTAACGTCAAAAGACGATGTGGAAAAGAATTCGAGAAAGAGAGGGGTGCGAGAGAACAAAATTTCGATAGCCAAAGAAAGGGAAAGAACATAAAAAATGTAGAGAGCTGAATATTTTTCTAAAAGAAGAATATGATCGATTTTGGATAACTCCCCACATCCCCGATTCACTTCTAAATTCTCTCAACCCCACTCCCACTATTGATTTTTAGTCCAACACAAACTCTTTGGACGTATGGGCAAAAAATAATGTTCATGAGGATCCGAACATGGGACATTCAATACCTTGACACATCTCTTAACCACCAAACCAGCGAGGTCCATTCTAACATGTTCTTACAAATATATACTTATAAGCCTAATAAGCAAAGGTAAGGCTTTATTCCTAAAACCAAAATTTGCCCAAGACAAAGGCTTAAACCCAAGACTTCTCGGATACTCTTAAAACACTTAACAACTAAAGCAGACAGGGCATTTGTGTTAATATTTCACCAAAACATTAACATAAATTTTGGGCGTTACACTAGTTTCAAAAAATTAAGCGGATCTTAATTTGGTCAGTAAGCTCAAGATATAAATAATTTAGTGACTATGACTCAAGTGGAATGACTTTGATATGAACACATAAGTAAATAGTGTAATTATAGATAATGTTACATATAAGCATGTTATATGCTAAAAGTAAAAATTCTAACAAATATATACATAAAAGATGTGGAATAGAGAGGAGGAGGAGGAAAAAATATATGAATATATATATATATATATATATATATATATATATATATATATATATAGTAGATGAATTTGAAATGTTTGAAAGAAATGGTTGTAAGTGATGGCATGATTAATATATGTGAGTATGTTTAAACAAATTGATAAAATAATAAGTGAATAATTGTTAATTGATGCGATATTGAATTCTTTGTTAAAATTTTATGAAGAATTAAATTGATTGGCACAATTTAGAAATAAATATGAAATATATACAAAGTGGATAAACTAATTTTTGCAAGTGCAAGTCCTCCAATGGTCTAATTTGTAAAACTTTAATATTTGTGTTAATTTTATAAACTTTTTATCTTTGATTAAATATCATGTTTTTATGAGGACTTGAGATTATAAATAAATGTAAGTGGATGATATGTAAAATGAAGTGGCGGTTATGACATACGAATATTATTCGAGTAATGATATAAAATAAATAAATAAAAATAAAACATGGAAATTGTAGGAAAATGGAGATGGCGTCACGATGATAAGTTCGCCATATCACGACGTGGAAACCCTAACGTCACAACGACGGTTCAAAAATCTTTATGAGCTTTACAATTTGGCATTTGATCAATTGTGGAAATTTTAATGAGCTCCTTTAACTCATAATTAGTTCTATTGTAAATTCGATTATTACTAAAATTAGTTAATGATCTACATTAATTAAATAATATGATAAATTGATACTCGAAATTTTTAGTAGTTGCATACACCGCAACGAATGTGACATCACGATGCCTTGACTCGTCGATCGGGTTGGGTATGGGGATGTTACGATTATAAACTTTGGTCGTGTAACCTCCTCAACTCGGCCCGGATGTTATGGCCGAATTATGAAGGTCACACTAGCCATTTGAGATGACCTAGTAAAACATTCGGATTTTCGGAAAAAGTCAAAAGTCCATTTCATAAAAGTATTCAAGTTTTTACAGAGGGTATCAATACCAATTTGAAAAGTACCGATACCTATTTAAGTATCGATCACGATTTAGGCATTACCGCCAATTTTGAATTTTATAAAAGCGTGATCAATCGGTATCGATACTTTTATAATTATCGATACTAATTTGGCATTTTGGTTGTTTTGAAAATCGTTTATTTGATCAAGTATTGATACCACATGCCGAGTATCGATATTTTTGCTAGATTTAGTTAAAATCATTTTTTGGAAAATAATTTCGATTCAACTTCAAAAACACTATGAATTTAATCCATTGTAGAAAAACATTAGTTTTTAGTTATCTCGTTCATTTAATTTTAGTTCCAGAATTAATAGAAAAATCATATTTGCACAATTTTAAAAGATTTAAGAATCTTGGAATCTTTAACCGTGTTTGAGTTTATTGTCAAAACCATATAATGCCAAATCCCAAATTAATACCCATATGAATAATAAAGTTCATGCCACAATCCATTTGAAACAATGCAAAAACCAACAGAATTTGTAAAATAAAGTTTAAAAATTCTTTTGTTCAAATTCGATGACAGTGCTTCGAGTGCCGAGCCCTCATCTTACGAGTTATCTAGAAGATAGAAAATTAAAGAGTGAACTAGGAAGTTTAGTGTGGTCTTAACACAAATACAGATAAATACATAAACAATAAATATAGCATACAATCTGTAGAAATCAGAGCATATTGGATTATCAATCCTATTGTAATGTATAATAAGTATACAATAAACATGAATGATAGTACAATTTTCTTATCCATTCAAAGCTGCTACACTCCACGTAAAGAGTTCCTCGAACTCATCCAACCCTATACACCATATCAATAGGGGTATAAGTTCTTGAGAAAAAGCGCCAATATAACGATAACTTGTGGATAAACCCAAGAGCGTGGCAGAATAATTTTAGGGAGGGCCAGATGAAATTTTAATTTTTTATAGTTTATATCTTTATAATTTGTAAATGATTAAATCAATTTTTTATAAATTTAGGGGGCCAAAGTGTAATTTTACTTTTACTAATTTAAAATTTTTAAAAAATTTTAAGGACCTAAATAACAATTTTACATTTAGAGGGCTGAGGCCCATGCCACATTATGGCTTTGCCCCTGGATAAACCACTAGTAAAATAGTAACTTGATTGATAAACTAATCCGACATTAATGCCTGCATTTCATCCTTTAACAACCCAAATCCCCATGCAACAGTGTGGCATGTTATTGATATCAGAAAATGCACCACGTCTGTATTGTAAATATGCGGTTACAAATAATCCAGCCATAGTAGTAGGAATTAGACCTAAGGCGATTCCAAATAGAAAAAATTCAATCATTTCAATTTATTTGAAAGGAGAAAAACAAAGTATCTATCCTAAATATTAATTGCTATTGCCTATGAATATTAATACCTAATAATTGATAATTAACACAGTGAGAGCTATAGGATATATGAAATGGGACAGAAAGCTTTGCTTTTATGAATTGTTTGTTCATTGAATTAATTTTCAAATAAGTCGTATCTTACTCAGACCAATAAATAAAGCTAAGGTTAATTAATTCAAAAAAAGATATGTTAATTAATTAAAGGTTCAATTGATTATCACGTTTATCATTGTAAATATACTATTACGAATAATCCAACTAAAGTAATAAAAATTAGACTTAAAACGATTCCAAATAGAAAAACTTCAATCATTTCTAATACTAATAATTCAGGCAAAATAACAGTAATAATATTAACAAGCAATTATCATGCGAACGAAAAGTAATAACAGTAGGCTATCATCGATAGTAATTGCAGAATTAATAGGGAGATTACATCACACACATATTTATTGGATCTATATCCTTTAAACCTAACTTTTTTAGTGTTACGACTATCAGCCAGACAAACACCGTCGTCGTCATTGCTACTGAAAGTTGACATATCAATTCTGTACCTTAATTATTAAATATATTAAACCCATGCATCTCACATTGTGCTGCCATAAGATTGACTAAAAACACATTCATTGCATGGTGTAATGAACAGACAAACATATTTATATTTTCCACAAGATTGACTAAAAACACATTCATTGCATGGTGTAATGAACAGACAAACGTATTTATATTTTTTGTACATATCAGGTGACAATTAATGAAATTTACTAATGGTGTAATGATTATAGGGTAATTGATTATATACATGCTATTAGAGTATACCAAAATAGATTAATAAAAGTACCATAAATGTTATTATAATAAGAAAATGCCTCTTCAAATTATTTAAATTGAAAAAAGTAATAATGAAAAAAGACAGCAAAGAGGAAGAAAAAGTCACAAATGAACGAAGGGCAGAAAAGAAAGAGAAGAAAAAGTTAAAAACCCTAGTTGCTAGAATTTTAATTATTCAATTGGGTTGTAAAAAACATAATAAATGAGTTCAAAAATAAATAAGTCAGGTCAAAACTCCACTCTCAGCCAATTATAATTGTCAATTGGGTTGTAAAACACATGATAAATGAGTCCAAAAATATATAAGTCAGGTCAAAAGTCCACACTTAAGTCTCAGCTAATTATAATTGTCTATTAGTATAGATTTTGACCCACATTTTGGTACGAGTTAATTATTTTCTAATCAAAGTTTTGTTATTGGATTAACTTTTTAACATTAATTTCATTATAATTTCTTATCATATATATTCTTTTTGATACAATACTTAAAATTACTCATAGCCCCTCCCTAACCCTTAAATAGGAGGATAATGCACTTTAAAGCACTCGAACTCACGTTTTCCTGCACTGACAATAATATTGATACCAATCAAGCTAAGAGTCAATCGACCCCATTGAATTAACTTTTTTTTAACCTAATTATAAAGTAAAATTTTAAAATCAAAATATACTTTAAATCTCTATATTTTTAAGAAAAATTATAACTAATGACATTGTAATAGACTTGATTTTTAAATGAATGGAGGGTAGAATAGAAAGAGAAGAAAAGATAAAAACACTAGTTACTAGAATTTTATTACTCAATTGGGTTGTAAAAACATAATAAATGAGTTCAAAAATAAATAAGTCAGGTCAAAAATCCACACTTAAGTTTCAACCAATTATAATTGTCAATTGGGTTGTAAAACACATAATAAATGAGTCCAAAAATATATAAGTCAGGTCAAAAGTCCAAAAGTCGTTACTTAAGTCTCAACCAATTATAGCACATCTGTTAGTATAGATTTTGTATAACAACCCGCACTCGGCCTAAAAACATTATGGTGAATCTTGAGAAGTTACTTTAACTCGCTTGAATACCCAAAAATAGATATGTTTCATCGCGAAGAAAATATATAACACCCTTCAATTTCTACTGCAGGAGTGCGGTCAAATCGTTCATAATCCTCTCGGTGGCCTCCAACCAAAGTATTCGGCCATAGTACCCACTAAACAATTCAGCCCCATTGGGTGGAATCGTTTAATTCACCGGCTCTTGGCTACCATATCCAGATTGGGCCCCGTCGACCCTCTACGGTACCCCCAGCATAGCTTGGGTCGGTCGTCGTCCCCTACATTCTAAGCACGGGACTTAGTCTCTGGTAGGTGTCTCCTATCGTCTCACTTGTCTCTAAATTGGGCATCTTGCTATAGATGATGGCTCAACTCGAGCCCTTCTACGGCCCCCACAACGCCTCGAGTACTATGCCCACGAGTTCTCGCGTACTCATTCACGATTAATTATCTACAATCTAGAATATGCATTAGCTTAGTTTTCTAATTTAAAACCCTAAGTCTAAAGTTTTATCAGTTTATCATAGTATCTTTCTAAAGAAGAAGAGTTATACTCTACAACCTTTATTAGAGTAACTAAAAGTGCTTACTTGGATTAGCGACGAGAGACTCAGATTCACTTTTTATAAACCCATTTATCGAATTAATCAAAAATAAAAATTATTTAAAATAAATTCCATAAAAAATTTTGAACCCCAAAATCACGGCCAGAGTTTTGAACCTAGACTCTAATACCACCAAATGCTTGACCCGCACTAACGTTATGGTAGAATCTTCTTTGAATTACTTTAACTAAGCTTGAAAACCAATAAATTGAATTTGAAATCGTGTAGTAAATCAATGTTAACTTTGATAAATCAATTTTTAGTTTTAGGAAAATCCTCATTAAAATCATTACTTTATTACTAAATAACCATTTAAATGATCATCTTGTTTTGCAGTGAAATTTTCTGTAACACCCTAAAAACTAGGGTTAGAAGAATTAAGGTTTGCCGGTGAGTCAGTGGTTTTGGATAGACTTTTACATTTTTTTTCTTTTGCGTTTGAGGACAACGATAAGCCTAGTGGTTCAATGGATTTGAGCTTACGTATACCACTTTGGTCGCGTGTTTGAATTCTGTGTATACAAAGTGAAAACTATTTTTACGGTTTCAACTCAAGAAAATTTTGATAGGTTTAAGTTTTGTAAATTTTTACCTAATTATTTTTATTTTATTTTAATTTTGAAATAGGAAAGTTTCAAAAAAAACATTCTCCCACATTCTGTTTCATTCTCATTTTCCTCTCACGTTAGTTTCCTTCATTTTTCCTAAAATAGAGATTGAACTTTCTTTTGGCAAGCTGCATTCTTTGATAGTATTTTTCCTTTACTTCAATTTTAGTAATTTAGTGTTGTTCTTCAAAGGCCTTGTTGGTATTTTGATCTTTCGTTTAATCAAGTGTCGAATTGGGTAAAGTATAAATCATATTTTCTTTTTAAAGATTTATATTGTTTCTTTGATTCTTGTACATATAGTTGAGATCAAATTTCTTGAGGATTTAGAGCATTTGTGTAATTAAGTTTCAGGATGGTAGAGTATAAGAGAATCGGTCGATTGTTAGTGCGTGGCATTGTGGTTGAATGTCATTATTTGCAGCAAGATTTGGGGTATTTTTTTTGGACCACAGTGGGTGGCTACACGAATAGCCCACTACAGTGTGTGATGTTTAGTAAATTAGGGTAACTTTGAGTCACATGGCACAGGTGGGTCACCTTGGCCAGCCACATGGCCATGTGAGCTCTGTTTGAGAATTTATCGATAACATCTGAGATGTGTCCCTCGGCCATATGGCCATATGCTTTGAGTTACAGAGTGTGTCTTTCAACCACACGATCGTGTCTCTTCAACTTCACATTGTGTAATTTTTGTCACACAAGGCAGAGAGTTACACAGTGCGCCTACGACGTGGTATATCTTAGTCACAAGGGTGTGTCCTCGGAGTCACAATTATGTGCCCTATCCTGCGAGTGCGGATCCTTCACCACGATCTAGACCCTTCCACATGGCCTAGCCACACTACCATGTTTGCCCTGTTTTTCAATTTTCCACCTTTTTGTAAATTGATTTGTTTAAGTCCTCGAGTGATCATGAATTCGTTTAAGCCTCTATAAAGTGATTAAAACAATATTTTTGTGTGAGTAAGGTTATTTAAGGGGCGTTTTACTTCTCGATTGTGTATAAGAGTATGTATTCATAATATTTAATTCGTTATACGAATGGGTACCTAATGATTTGGTAAACTAAGTTTGAAATGAGAGAATGTTTGGATGTGATAATTGAAAGTGTGTGCATTTCGTTCCATCAATTTGTATCCAAATACGAATATGTCTAATTTTGACTACGGTTCTGCTAAAGCGCACTGATTACAAAATGTTCATTGATTATGTGAGTTCATAAAATGATTATTTTCAATTACGTATATCGGTATTGTTTTTTTATCTACATTTGTATACGTGTTTGGGATCTAAATATGAAGTGAAGGAAGTTTGGTTTGGTAGTTTAACGCATTATTTGATTTGGCGATAAAGCGCAATAATTCAAATGGAAAATGACCACATAACAATGTGATTTGGATGGATGGGTCCACCATAACCTAAATGTATCACCCCCAAATCCGGCCTAGGCGTTATGGTAGAATCGGAAAAAGTCACAATGAATGGGTTTTGAAAACAAGTTGATTCCATTAACCAATTATTAATAAAACTCACAATCCTTCAAGTTTATCACGAAAGCATTATTTTAACGAGTTCATTTGCCAAAACACTTATTACGAAATTAACAAGCGAGAACATTTTAGAAATCCGTTTCGTGTTTTGGAAAACCTCTTTTTAGCGTAAAATCGTTTCCCATAAAACATTTTATCAAGCATGCACCATTTAGAGCATATTAAACCAAATCAAGTTAAAAACCAAAACAATCCAAGAGTCCCAAAATTACAAACTCTCACAGATTATATCCCAAATTATTAAATAAACTATAAATTAATAAATCTAAATAGTTTTATGAAATAGTGGTCACTGCCAAGTCCTTACTACAGTGATCCGCCTATATACGTGGATTGCTTGCCAGTCTGAGACAAATAGTTATGAGTTTCGTAAACTTCGTTGTGTAACCAATAATTAAACATGCAATCCTCTGAGAACCATATACACTTTTAGAAAGCGAATCTGAGATACAAATTCGGCTCAAGCCCGTTTGAGAAGCAGTCTGTATATAGAATTATGCAATCAGGAATCCTACCTATCCTCTACACACCATCTCAGGCCAGCCCGACACACCATGTGAGGTTAAAAACACCCGCACATCCCTACACACTAGGTTGTATCGTGCGACGCGTGCTCGGATATAGTGCGACCAAATTTGCAGATGATGAAGGCAATGATTGCCTTACGAGGACACTTCCTCCGTCAATATAAAACCACCCCACAATCATATCTGAGCAGATCTGAGAATACATAGACATAATTAACAAATCGAAACATGCTTCTATATATACAAATATCGGATATACAATTAACATAAGTAATCGGACATGCGTAATCTACTCAAAGCGGTGTTCGGACTATCGAGTCACATAGCTTTAGGGTATAGTTACCTTGTGAAGCGACCCTACGATGAGCCGCGGTCGATTAGGGCGATCCGTGTGACCACTAGGAGAAATTTCAAAAATTTGGGCCTACATGCGGTGTGGCCCTTTGCAGCCAATTGGCCACCTGCTCATGTGGCCACACGACTTGGCCCAAAATCCATACGCGCGTGTGTGGCGCGCGCATACAACAGCCTATCCTATGTGGCCCACATCTCGCACGCTTCGAGCCACCACATGGCACGTGTCTTTCATACCCGGATGAGCCTACATCAATCTGCGGCCGTATCTTGTACGGCCTTCCACGAGTAGCCACAGCGCGTGTAAGCGTCGATAGTGTAGTTTTTCGGCTTTTGTTGAAACCTCATTTTTGCATTTCGAGTACACACATGTTTGGTTTCGTCGATAACTCACCCGAGATCACCGGAACATGCGGTTGACCAATTAAACCCCCAATTGTCGTCTAAAATGACATATTAAATTGAAATTCTCGAGAAAAGACAAGCAAAGCTTACAGAACTCTTAAGCGCCTCCAACTTATGATTCTACGATAGGTAATTCCCTTTCTTCATGAAGCAGCTCTTGACAGAACTAAATTTTAAGTCCAACGAACAAAATCGAGAACACAATATCTGATTTAAAGAGTATCTCCTAATCGATTAGAATACATTAACTCTTACCCTGCTGCATGCCTTTGGGTCAAACACCAGAGAATGAGAGATAATTATGCTTGAGAATGAAGAAAAAGCAAAGAAGAAAAGGGAAAAAAGGAAGAAAAAGAAAAAGCACTTAAGAAGATGGGCGAGGAGCGTCGGTTTCAAGAGGAGAATTTTGGGAAAAGTGAGTTTTACCTAAATCTACTACATCCATTATCAAATTTTAACTCACTCGAAACTCTTCCTAGCCTACCAAGCAAAAATAAATACTCGCATGCGTAGGTATTCAAACAGGACCTTCAACACACCAACACCCTTACCACTTTCGAACTAGCGGGCTCATTACGATGTGTGGATTTCTGGGCAATCTAATATAAAGCCCTTCTGAAGCAGGTGATATGGCTTAATTTCAAAAATGACCAAAATTTGCTAAAGTAAAGGCTTGAACTTGGGACCCTCACACTTTACCAGAACACTTAACCTTTGAAGCGGATACTTTGTTGTGTCAAAGTGCTTACAAAAACATAAACAAAAGATCGAGGCGTTACAACTCTGCCTAAAAGAAATTCACGACCTCGAAATTTACTGATCGAACATAATAAGGATCTGGTGGCGCATCGAATCTCGAGGGTTCCACGTGGCCTCCGAGCCATGATTACCTCGCCGGGAGACCTTCGCTAAAAAGGAACAAACTTCCTCCTCGAAAACCTTGATGTCATAATCTAGAATCTGAACTAGCTCCTCTTCAAAGGTCAAGTTGGCTAACCTCGATTTCCTCAGCGAAACAAGATGAGAAGGATCGGACCGATGCGCACTCAACATCAAAACATGGAAGACATCGTGGATATGGTCTAACTTGGAGGTAGCTCAAGCGATAAACAACCAGGTCCCATACTCTTTAGAATTGTCTGGCCTGATGAATCTGGACTCAACTTGCCCTACGGCCGAATCTCAAAACTTTCTTCCACGAAAAACCTTAAGAAAGGCAAAGTCCTCCACGAGAGGACTCAATATCTCTCTCTTCAAACCGCGTAAGACTTACATCATTAGAAGAGGCTTTCAAATGATCGAATCGGTCAGACCTTAACCTTAGTCTCGAAACCAACTACGGACCAAAAACCCGACGTTAAGCTAACTTTCGGTCCAACATAGCGGTCTGACAACGATGAAATGTAACACCCTTTACGAAACCTTGGCGGAGTCGGGTATGTGGCATTACTAGACTTGACTATTAATTTGGGGCATAATAATTTAAAATTTGTCAAGAACTGCGTCCACGTTGACTAAATTAACCATAACTCGAGTTACAAAACTACGAAGTGAGATCACGTAAATTTTCCTTGAAACTAGACTCATATAAATTTTACCATAATTTTCCAGAATTTTCATGTGGCCAATTAATACAGTTTATTCATCTAAATTACCCCTATTTCAGCTACTTGATAATTCAGACCTATCTTTACAAAATAACAGTTATCTCATTGTACAAAAATAATTATGGAGCATGGTTTATATGCTTAGAATCCTTAATGAGTCTATTTGAATGCTAGGCTGGAAACTATTATTATAACCAAACTCAACTAGCGACAGATAATCCTCCCAACTACCTCTAAAATCAATCTTTTGAAACTTGAAGCATATCCTCGATGTCTGAATCACCCTCTCAAATTGTTCATCGATCGAGGATGGAATGTGAGTACTAAAGTCAATATTGAACCACGAGCCTTATGCAACTTCTTCGAGCGAAAAGTGAAGCAATGATCTCTACATCGAAATGATGAAATAGGAACCCCATGTAGTCTCATAATCTTGAAATGTAGAGTTTCACTATACTGCGGTAATCCTTCCGAGCCGGGATAAAGTGAGCAAACATGGTCAATCAATCTCACGATGACCAGCAGAATCATGCCGGAGTGGGTGTCAAGGGCAACCCACTATACGAGAAGTCCATCGTCGCAAACTCCCATTTCTATGGGGAATCTTAACGGGTTGTAGCAAACGCGACCAAGTGATGCTTAGCCTTAACTTGTTAACATGCCAAACATCGAGCAACAAATCATTAACCTCACGCTTCAAGCCCAACCACCCGGTCACGAGTTTACGGAGATCACGATACATCTTATTATCAGGGATGCATAGCATAAAGAGCTCTTATATCGCCTCCACTTAGAATCGTATCTCGGATCGAGAATCATTGGCACACAAATCTGCCTTTGGAAAACCACAGAACCCATCATTATTCAACCCAGAAGTCAAAAGTACTACCACCTCTCAACTTTGTGAGCGCACGCGAGAGTCATCCTGCTTGTTTATCTATCGAATCATCAATCAATCAAGTCGACAACTTAGGCTTCGGCCCAACATACTCCCATCATCAAGCAGAGACAAAGGCAAGTAAACAGTAAGCCTTCAAATCGGACATTACTCTCGACTTAGAGCATCGGCCACCACATTGGCCTTCCAGGTATGGTACTACTATAGTGCAGTCATAATCTTTGAGAATTCAATCCAGCGGTCTTTGCCTAAGGTGCGACGGTTCATACGAGTAAGGAGATACTTGAGGCTCTTTGTGATCGAGTGTAGATGATGCACCTCTCACCATATAGATAATGCCTTGATTTTCAATGCGAACTACGCAACCAACTCCAAGTCATGCGTTAGATAATTTATTTCGTGTGTCTTAAACTATTGAGCGTATAAGCCACAACCTTACCATGTTGCATTAGTACACATACTAAGCAGGCGTGCGATGCATCGCTTGTAGACCATAAACTCCTTACGGACTAATGCGTATCAAAGCAGGAGCTTAATTTAGAACAAACTTGAGCTTCTCAAAGCTCGAATGTTCTGCATCGGTCTGAACAAATAACTATGGCCGTTACATAATGCTTAGTCAAAGGGTGCAATCAAAAGAACCCCTCGACAAGCTGCCCGGAGATAATATCTGCCAAACCACGAGAGAAGTTGCGGATCTCGAATCGTTCTTAGGCTACTTCAATCGATCTTGCCTCAAACTTCCTCCGGATCTACGAATCCACTCGGCCAGAAACTACATGCCCCGAAGTTTACATTTTGCAAGCGAACTTTGCACTTACTAAACTTAGCGTAGAAGCTGCTTTCTCGGGAGATTCTAAGTACCACTCTAAGATGCTGCGTCATGCTCATCCTCAGATCTTAGAGTAAACGAGAATATTGTCAATGAAAACTACGATGAACTAATCCGGATAAAGGAACTACCTCTTCGGTTTATTAGATCCATAAATGATCTTAGGAGCATTCATCAAACCAAAAGGCATAACTAGGAACTTCGTAATGTCATAGCGAGTCCCTAAATGCGATCTTATGAACATCGGCCTCTTTAACCCTCAACTAATGATACGGATCGAATGGGATCAATCTTGTAGAACACGAAGCCGCCGTAATTGATCAAGCGGTCATCGATCCTCGAAAGCGGATACTTATTCTTCACGGTCAACATTTGTACGGATAATAATCAATGCACATCCTCATGGTCTCATCTTTCTTCTTAACAAATAGGCGGGTGCTCCCACGGAGGCACGCTTGGATGGATGAAACCCGGATCCGAGCTCTTGCGAGTTTGAACCTTAAGCTCAATAAGCTCTGCCGGTGCCATCTGATGAGGAGTGATGGACACGGGTATGCCAGAAGAAGCTCAATCACAAACTCAACCTTTGGATTGGAGGTAAACGATAACTTCTTAGGAAAACATCGAAAATCCACTTATAGTTACGATATTCCCGACAAAAGAGCCACAAATCGAAGCGGAAACAGCGTAAGCCAAATCGCCTGCACCGCACCGAACCGGTTCCGACCACAAGAGTGGAGATCACATTTGGCAGATAATGTCAAAGCTGCAAGTCGATCCACGATCACTTCCATATCATCCCTAGTCCTCAGAATGACCCTTTTAGTCGCGCGGTCAAACTAACTTGGTGCTTGACCAACCAATCCTGCCCGAGAATTAAGTCGAACTCACTAGCGGAGCTTCATTAGATGCGCCCATGCAAAAAAAACCTTGCACCTCTAGCAGAACATCCCTATAGAGTTTACTAGCAGGAACGAGTGCCTCATGAGACTTAGTACAGTGATCTCACTAGAAGTGTACTCAACGATAACCCCAAATTTTACGGATCTGATTGCTAGCTACATAGGGTGTGTAGAACCTATGTCTATAAGAGAGCGATTATAAGGCACATCGAGAAATGAAGAGCGTCTTTGGTGATAACATGCTCAGGAGCATCTGTCGCTTCGATGTCGAGCAACATAGACAAGTGCGGCATCATCCCTCCCCTCACAATCTGATTAGCACCTCTGCCCGGTGTTTCTCTGTCTCTGACCCAAACCATTGCCACCACTGGCAGCCGCTCCCGGCCCCTAGATGGTTTCTTTGAGTACGCCTCTGAGGCTGCTGAACCTAGAGCTTGACATATGATCCACATGGGGTGGGCAGGTCTTTATCTGATTGCTCTAAAGATCCATGATTCAAGCGGGTTCCAATCCTCCTCCAACATTCGCAGAATGGCGCTTACCATGATCGACACATGGTGCCAAGCCAGTGGAGAAAGCGAGGAGCCCTCAACTTTGGTAGCCCCCGTGAGTTTGGCATTTTTTCTTAGTCCTCGAGCAGTAGGGCTCAGAATCCCTCTTTATTCTTGTCTCTCTCACGATATCTTGTTACGGGCACTCTACGTGCTTAATATCCTCTAAAGCGATTTTCACCTTCTCAACTAGGCAGTGAACTCGCGCTCCCTCGTGGGTAATGGTAGTACCCTCAGTTATCCATCGATTCATCCTTAAGCCGTAGGCACACCTCTCATACTCGGACACCACCATGCCTCGGCGTGGCGCTCAACGCCTAGAAATTCGACCTCATAGTCGACCCGCGGTCTGTGCTCCTTGCGTAAGATTCATGAACTCAGCTTACGGTATCGACCGCAGCTCACTCCACATATACTGCAAAATGAGGTCTTAAGAAATTCCAAGTCAAATAGTCGGTGAATTACCCTACCATCCACCGTTAACCACCAGCGATATGCCTCGTCGCGAAGCCAATGAGATTGCACCCATGAATTTCTACTCGATAGTGCAATCCCCAAGTCATTCATAATCTCCTCTGTGGCCTCGGCAGAGTCTTTCAACCACATTAGAGGGCAACTCGGTGACACCCTAAACAACTTCGATTGCCATTTGGTGAGTCGTTTGAATTCTTGACGACCCGCGGTCTCGAGATCGAGAATGGGGTCTAGCGACCCTCTCCAATATCATAGCATGGCCGGGGCGATCAAAACATGCGTCCCGGTGAGTGACTGCAAAAACCCGAGTCTCGATGGCGAGCCAAAACCAGCGTCTCCATATATTCGGATATGGCATGCTTGTCCAATAGAGAAGACTTAGCTTGAGCCCCTCGACCCCTTCCGTATGGCCCACAGTACCATGCCCGAGTTCCGCGAGTGCTAATAGTGTAATTCGAATTTTATCTACATTACAAAGTTTTGTGCATCAGTTCGATTATTTATTATGAGATGTTTTATGCATAAATTATCAGAAGTTTAGTATTGTTTCGAGAGGTTTTAGTCTCTATCTATTGATTCGATTTCAAAAAGTACTAACTTCTGATGTTTGAGCGCCTAACTAAAGTTTGAAGTACTTACAAGATCGGTGCAGGAACCCGATTGTACCACATACTCTTTCAAATCATTTAAGAAAATTCAAGACCAATTCTTTTAAACAAAATTTTGGAACCCAAAATCCACAGTAGGCTTTTTTGCAACTGCCTCACGATGCCGCAAATGTAACACCCCAAACATGAGCTTTAGGCGTTGTAACATAATACCTAACCCGTAACCACTATCCGGTCTAGAGGTTAAAGGCGTTACCAGACAGTTGAAAACTTTTACGGACATTTCATAACATAATCAGACAAATCACATCAAAGTGTCCCTAAAATAGCTCAACGAGACCTTTAATATACTTTAGAATTGGTAGGGACTAAACCAAACGCTACGGAAATTCTCAAAAAATTTAAAACTTTTCTAAATTCACGAGAGGTCACAAGGCGGCCTCGAGACAACGCCCGTGTGTCTAAGCGTGTCAAAGCAGGGCATACATCGACTTGCCTGCAGTAGTGAACGCGCCCGTGTACTCACACTGTGGTCTCTTGACTTACACCACCTTGCTGGTCCGATCCTGCGCCCGTGTGTCTTGCCGATGGTCGAGTGCCTTGTTTTGAATTACAACCACAAAGGACACGGTCGAGCCACACGCCCGTGTGCTTCAATGGTGTGTGGGCAATTATAGGCCATTTCAAGGCCAAATGCCACCCACACTTGAGTCATTCCTAGCAAAGCACCTTAAGCATTATCATGGCCACACGGTAAGCGACCCCAAATCACATCAATTTATGCATCATTTCTACTCAATTGTGAGCCTAACAAGCCACACCAACTTATAAGGCATTTGGTTCATCCAATCACATACATTTCAAGGTATAATCCATCACAAAATCACCATTAATAATATGCTAACTATACATCAATAAACTTATCATTACCGAAGTCCATTTCACTAGCCATCAACCCGTATCAAAGCCAGGTATTATAAAGCTTGATCACATACATTACCAATATTTAACTAGCGGCTATTCCATATCTCAAACATATTCCAAAATAACTAGCCTATACATGCCATACTTAACATATAGATGATCATAAGGTACCAAAATGTGATTTGAGTAGGTGTGATGATGATCGCTCGGCGATGCGAAGAGCCCTCGGTGGCTTTGATGATACATAAAGCGAGTAAACACACGCCACGATAAAGCTTTCCAAAAGCAGTAAATTAAATATACAAATAAATTTAACATATAATTCACATAATCATATCAATACATGATCATTAACGCCTTTCTCATTAGCAAATTATAATTCTTCATTGGCTTTCGTTCTATAGCAATTGCTTACCAACCTTCATATCTCCAGTCTATCTCATTTGCTCATATCATATTCATGCATATATCACATTTTAACTTATTGTACCTATATGCGTATTTACTCACCTTTCATGCCTATTCAAGAAAGTATATACATCTAAAGCGTGCACGAAATGGATGCCACAACTTACATAATCATTCATTTTCTCGAACTTGCCCATTGAGCGGTTAGGAATCTAATAGGATACTCGAGTGCTCCAAAATAGGCGTACAATGCCAGCGTCCTGGGCATTGGTCTTACAAACACTTCGGATATTGATGCCCTTTGTCTGACAGGTGAGTCCCCACGAATCCGTCGATGCCAATGTCACGAACATGGTCTTACGTAAATCTCAAATCGATACCAGCGTCAGGGCGTGGTCTTACTTTGCGATGTCTCATATCGATTGCAGCAACGTCACAGATGTGGCCTTTGCGATATCACATATTTGACACCTATGTCATGACATATGTAATCCTATCTATTCCCTAGGTTAAATGTCAGAGACACCGAACATTTTACATTGTCGATACATTCCTCGGTTTTCATGTATGTGTCAAGCTATTCGTACACATTCATCACAATTAGATTTCATATGTACATGCATAAATCGGCGTAAATGCATTTGTTGTATATAGACTTACCTAGGATTAGGATAAGCGGAAGCAGGCACTTGGCTACTCAATTGCTCCGGAATTTCCCGCGATCTAAGTGTGTTTTGATTTCTTGATCTATACATATTCAAATTTAACTCATTTATTCACTAATTCATTCAATTCAATCCAAGAAACACATATTTAAGGGCAATTTACATATTAGCCCTCATATTTTTACATTTTGACATTTTAGTACTATTTCACAAAATCACAAAATACACATAATT